>OW203726.1:14841036-15376036 GCA_934045075.1 Yponomeuta sedellus | reverse complement strand
ACATTATTTTCTAAGTCACGTACATTTGTGGGGTTATAGTAGCAATGGATATAAACTCTTGTATGTCCCCATTACTGGGACACGGGTCTCTTCTTGCATCGCAGGAAGGTTAGGCCACACTCCACCTCGGGGGCAAGTCCGGGTTGCTGGCGGATTGTAAAACAGTGGCGGGCCTTACGGCCAAAAGTTATCAAGCTGCCCATAAGGCCTCTGACATGGCTTAGCGACTTCGTTTACATGACAGCCGGCACCAACAGCTTAGCGTGCCTTGCGAAGCGCGGAAGCACTCGGAAAAAATGCCACTAGCAGTAGTCACGGGACGGTCACCCATCCAGCACCTTACCGCGCCTCTTGTTGCTTAACTCAAGTTACTGATTCCAATCACTCGATGCGACTAGACTACGAGCGCTTCGTTTCGCTTCGATAGTACGCTCGTTACCTGTGAAGGAAAATATAGTGAGGAAATCTGAGTCTCTAGAGGTGTTCAAATCCCTCAGCTATTTCAATATTGATCGAAAACGCCAATGGAATGAATGCTCGCTCTTAGAGCCTAAAACAGCTAACGCGATACAGTCACTTTTTGCGAAAATGTTCAGTAAAAAAAATGTATGGTGAGTTTTGAACCTCGTGAAGCCCCTTAATAAATGGAGTTAATTATGGAGTATTATTGGGAGCTCGTCGTATAAGTAATTAGTCGGAACTCTTTCCGTCGATCCCCGTTAATTGGGTATCGCTGTATCGTGTTTTTTTAGGTTGAACGTGACAAACGAAATTAATGTTATCAAATTAAATGTAGCTTTTGACGTTCATTGACGTGGTTTCGTCCCTTGAAAAAGCAATGCTATTTGACTCTCTTTGCAAGTCAGTCTTAAATGGTAAATATCGCTTCCATTAGACCAAAACATAATTTAGTATATTTTTTGAGGACCTAGAAGCAACCAAAAATATATTTTAAAACTTTGCTTTGCTAAACAGACAAAAACGCGGTCAGCCATTTTTGTCTATGGTTTGAAGTCTTTTAAACAAAGTTTGACATTCAACAACTGTGATTGATTTGTGAACATAGTGAAATAACAACGAAGAAAACCATGATTTCATCGAGTTTACATGCAAAATATAGCAATTATTATTATTGCATTGTTCGAGAATGCAAAAACATGTCAAGAACCCCGGGGAAGTTGTGGATTCGTGTACCCAGTGAAATAAACACACGAAAAAATTGGCTCAAACTTGCCAAAAGAGACCCCGATACTTTATCGACTGAAACTCGGGTGTATTTACGTTAAGATCACTTTCATGTAAGTCCTATAATAATCAATGTCCACTGGTTCTGGCTGACAGTTGTTTGTTTACAACCGAAAGATGCTTTCAACATGGCGGATAGCGTTTTCACCGTTCCGAATAAAAGCGGTAAATATTTTTTTTTATTTGTGAATTTTGCAGTCATCCTACATACTTACTTAGCAAAGTCAATATATTTCAGTTTCTTAAGTTAAATACTACAGAAAATATTCATTTATCAAGTCAAATTTGATACGAGTCAAGTCGCGGATTCTGTGGAAACATCAATATTATGTTTCATTTTTTGCTGGAGACGACGCAAAAATGTTTGCTACGTTTTTTTATGTAAAGTACAAAAAGTATACGTGCGGGGCCAACCAAGCTGCGGGTTTTCTCATAACGTTTTCCTTCACACTTTGTGTGGTATTTCTAAACGACCATTCGTTTTCATTGCTCTCGATTGTATACAATCGTATTGAGGTTAACTTTTAGATAAACTGGTAGCGATTTTTATTACCTGTCTTCCAATCTTTTCCGCAACATTTCACAAGTAAAAAAATAAACTACAAAGTGGTGCAAGACACCTTAAAAGTTTCTCTCTACACTAAAAGTTTGCTGATTTATGCAGCGTCCGATGGCACCTTCACTTCACACTATATGGGTGAAGGGACCAGTCGAACGCCGCAGTGCCTGGGCCATTGCCTTATAGATGGAATATCAACCTATGAATGTCCTCACTGCTGGGAACGGGTCTCTTCCTGCATCGTAGGAAGGTTAGGCCATACTCCACTACGTGGGCCAAGTCCGGGTTGGTGGAAGACTCTAAGACATTGGCGGGCCTTACTGTCAGAAGTTATCAAGCCTCTGACACGGCTTAGCGACTGTCATTACATCACAGCCGGCACCAACGGCTTAACGTACCTTGCGAAGCACGGAAGCGCTCGGAAAATTGCCACTAGCGGTAGTCATGGGACGGTCACCCATCCTGCACCTGACAGCGCCTGTTTTTGCTTAACTCAAGTTATTGATTCCAATCACTTGGTTCGACTAGGCCACGAGCGCTTCACCTATACTACCCTAACAGCTTATTTTGCTTAGCATACAGGAAAGACAAGTCAATAAGTGTAAAGACAACCAAGGCGCGAATCCTTACTTAACTGTTTTCCCCTACGCGCAACGATCATCTGCAAATTCGAAGCAATACTCTTCGCCTCACGACCTAACCTTCCTGCGATGCAAGAAAAGACTCGTGCCCCAGAACTGGGAACATATGAAGGATTGATATCATACTACTACGAATTTGGAGGTGATCGTAACTAAGAGACACAAACCGGGGGGTGGGCAGCAGCGCCCCCTGCAGTACAATTCTACCGAACTGCGATCTCCAACCCGCAGCGTGGGCATTATGGGCATTACTCCCTATGATAGCACAACGTCGCGCTCTTTAGAAGAGGACTATGTCCAGCAGTGGACTAGTATAGGCTGACGACAACGACGACGACGTAACTTTAAAACTAAACAAAGTAATAGGTACATGTCCCCATTGGGAATCGAACCTGGGTCTCTCGCTTCCAAGTCCATTCTTCTACTCACTGGGCTACCCCCGCTTTACACCTTCACTTCATATACGCTGTAGAAATCTCAAGTGCGGTTGCGTTCACAGTTGTTTGTTTAGGATGGACCCTGACTTATACAATGTACCTACCGTGTGTGGCAAATGTTTGTGATCGTTGATGGCAAACAAAACCATTTACTCAATAATCTCGTACACAGAGCATTCCGCGGCTTAAGCCACACGGTGGGAAACATCTTTGCATATTTAGGACAAGACATTAGAATAAAATGAGGTCTCATTTTTCTTTTATTAAACAATAACATCATTTTGAAATGTTTGGCTCTATTTTGAGAGAATATCCTTAGCTCTGCGAATCAGAGTGAAACCTGGTCGGACTCTTCCGGCAAAAAGCCTAGTAAGTTTATCAGGTGACAATCCAATAATATTCTTTGCTTTTTGAAAAATAGTACATGTTATAAAATTATTGATCGGTAATGGTAAAACCGACAGAGAACCAAAGTTATCGACATAGCTCAGAGAATCAGCGAGCTGACATGGCAGTGGGATGGCCATATCTCGCGAAGAACCGACAACCGTTGACAACAACTGCTGGACATAGCCCTCCCCCTAAAGAGGGACCCCCCCCCAGAAGAAGAATGGTAAAATTATATAAGTAAACATTCGAGATTTCTAACTTTTTGTTCCAAGCTTCACGGTCTTGTGCCGTCCGCATCTAGCGACTTCTCGCCACCGTAACCAAGGGATCTAATATGTAAGTATCCACCGGGTAGAGTGACGTCGATTTTTACTTTTTACCCGACTGCAGCGAAGCCCAAAAGGAGGGTAATGTGTTTAGTGCGTATGTATGTATGTATGTATGTATGTATGTATGTATGTAAGTATGTCCGATTCTATGTTCCCTCATAACTCCTTAACCAATGGTCAGATTTTGTTAAACAAGGTGTCATTCGATTCGGCATCCTTGTTACCCGACTGCAGCGAAGCCCAAAAGGAGGGTAATGTGTTTAGTGCGTATGTATGTATGTATTTACCCGACTGCAGCGAAGCCCAAAAGGAGGGTAATGTGTTTAGTGCGTATGTATGTATGTATGTATGTATGTATGTAAGTATGTCCGATTCTATGTTCCCTCATAACTCCTTAACCAATGGTCAGATTTTGTTAAACAAGGTGTCATTCGATTCGGCATCCTTGCGCGGGTGTCATAGGCTATATAAAATCATAATTATGCGATCAGAACCGTGACGAAAAATAAAATTCGTTAAGAAGCTTCGTTAAAGTACAGCTAGGAGCCACTAGATGGCGCTGTTATATTTAGTTTATTGAATTCGAATACTAATTTTATTGAACTACCCCTAACAGGTGTGAAATATTTAAAACAGAATTTTGCGGATGACCTAGGTTACATAAAATCAGCATTAATAGAGAACCAACGGAACAAAAAATAACATTTACTTCTAAGCAATTAAAGTACCACTTTTAGCCACTTGATGGCGCTACTATATTTTATTTATTCTAATACATGTGTATACATAATTTCGGCTTTGGTCTACATGTAAACAAACCATTTATAGAATCGGTACAAATGCGGAAAGAAATAATTCCTATATAGTGGTTTGATCCTTCTAGATCATTCATTTAATTAAAAAATATAATTTTGTTTAACTACGCCTAACATGTGCAAAGTATTTAAAAGAGAATTTTGCGGGTGTCGTTGATTACATAAAATCAGCATTAATAGAGAACAAACGCAACACAAATAATATTCACTTCTAAGTAATTAAAGTACTGTAGCATTAGTTCCTCTACCCAACCACAGATGGCGCTGTTTGTGTTTTAAATTGCGGTATAGTTTTGTCCGAAGGCCCTACATAATATTAAACAAAATTGGATAGTATTTGAGCACTCGACGTGCGCCGACGGGTCGCTCCCGATGTGGGTTTAGGGGTCTTTAGGACCAAAACCAGTCCCAAGGTGGTGTTTAGTGGGTAGGCGCACTTCTTGTGAGTCCCACATTGGCAGCACGGCCGGGTCCGTGCTGTTATGCATGAGCATTCACCACCTCCCTCCCCCGTGTCCTCCGGAGGGTGCCCTTTATAGGGTTAAAAAAAAAAAAGAGCACTCGACTAGGAGTGGGTCGTTGTCCGATTTTTCGACGACGAAACGTAACCGTTTTTTCTGGAACGAAAACAGGTCCTCGAAACGGTCCTCGTTCGCAACTGGTTTCATTGTATGCGAACGAGCGCAAGGCGCAGAGGACGGTCAAACGAGTGCGAACGAGACGAAATCACGAAACGTCGGAAAAAATAAGTTGTTTTACACGATATTCGACTGTATACTCATAGACATAAAGATTACTTTATTGTATCACATACCAAAGCGAACGGAACGAGCAAGGAGCCGACGACGACGTCGCAATGATCTCATTACGTTCTAGGCTCTATTAATATAGTACTAAAGGACATATCCGCGTCAAACAATCTAAGGACTAGTCTCGCGACGAACAAACGCTGGCACTGCTTTAGAGTCGCTGGCACTGCTTTAGAATGAAACGTAAAACGGTCCTGGCACGACTGTCGACTAGTGACGTAGGTAATATACCTCGCTTTGCACTGTGGTTGTGGTGCGAGTAGTACAGTTACTAATCCGTAATCCTTAGTAAGTTTCATATTGCTTCAATAAATAGATCCCTAAGTACCTACGTACGTGCTGTCGTGCTGAAACAACGTTTCTCTTCTTGTCTGCTGAAACCCTGTCCTACAGTACCACTTTTAGCCACTAGATGGCGCTGGCATATATTTATTCTAGTACATGTATAAATTTACATAATATCAGCTTTGCTCTACATGTAAACAAACCCTCTATAGAAACGGTATAAGTGCTGATAGAAATAATGCCTATAAAGTGTTTATTTCTTTCTACGCCATTCGTTTATCTCATTAATTTAAGAAATATCAACCTCATAGGGTAATAAATAATACATTACTGCAGAGGCCGAGAAGTAAGGGATTGCTGGACGAGTTTGGGATAGACGGCCGAGTCGCAGACGAGGCCGTCTAGAATGAGTCCTGCAATCCCTGTTCCGGCCGAGGATTGTATAATGCTTTTCTCAAACAATGCGAGGAAATATTAATATAAAAATAATTACCAGGTAATTAAGAAATAATAGTTTAGTTTGCCGCCTTTTTTATTTTTTAAATACACTAACATATTTGAGCACCATGTTTAACCGCACAAAAACCAATACCATAGATTGTTTTTTTTTTAATCTGGCAAGTATGCTTACACAACTTAGTAGGTGGTTGGCTGTATGTATGTAATTTTCTAGACTCGTTCTAGACGGCCTCGTCTACGACTCGGCCGTCTAGAACGAGTCCTGCAATCCCTGTTCCGGCCGAGGATTGTATAATGCTTTTCTCAAACAATGCGAGGAAATATTAATATTAAAATAATTACCAGGTAATTAAGAAATAATAGTTTAGTTTGCCGCCTTTTTTATTTTTTAAATACACTAACATATTTGAGCACCATGTTTAACCGCACAAAAATCAATACCATAGATTTTTTTTTTTAATCTTGCAAGTATGCTTACATAACTTAGTAGGTGGTTGGCTTTATGTAATTTTTCCTTGGTCAGTTTAATTTTAGTAAGTAAATTTAAAAAGTTAGAGCAGCGGACGGTAATGGATTTTCATACTTACTTTACTGGCTTAGGCCAGTAAAGTTAGGCGGGAGCCATAAAAGAGAAACTTTGTGGCTTTATTTCATGGTAATAACACAAACATTTCCGAGCATGTTTGAGAAAAAATAATTAATTTCTTAACACTGATATTAATTTCCTACTGACACTTAGACCAAAACTAACTGAACAAAATATATAAAGTGTAGCATGTAACTCCTTTTCCCCTGTGCGGTCATAGTCAGACAAGCTGGGTTCAAAGAAGAAACAATAAATGATAAAAAAATATTTGAACGCTCTCACTGGTAACCGAAGACGGATCCTCCGTGACCTCGTATCGTAGGACCCACGAAATTTTAAAAAAATCTAGCTCTATTCATCTTAACGAATTTTATCTCGTTTCCTCCGAAAATAAGATTATGATTTTGTGTTAGGTTTCCTGTTCACTTGTGAGACCAAAGATTGCTTATCTACACCTAAATATTCAGTAAAAATTTTCAATGCTTTAGGGGGCCACCTCAAGATGAATTTGTTATAGTTTCATTTTAATACCGGTAATATTTTGGCATTCAGAAAACCAAGATTTTTGTATGTCTCCACGCCCATGCCACAACTCTAAATAACTACGCCAGGCCGAAGGCCGAGCCCCATCATGCGGGTGCGAGGAAACTTGCCGCGACGAGGTTGAAGGCCGAGCTCAATACAGGTCGCGGCACGGCCGAAGGCTGTGAAGCGGGCTAGAGGAATACTCCCACGGCGATTCCAAATGCTGAGCTCTATTTACGCTGATGCCAAATGGAGAGACTATTAGCGCGGCCGAAGGCCACGACAGTGTGACGGTGCAAACCTCTTTACACCATTTTTATTTCTTTTTCCATCTATCATTTTCAAATATTTAAATTATGTATGTCACTCATTCTTCGATTTCCCTCATTTTTCACACTACTACTTTACCCTTTGACCAGATCTGACTTTTTACCTGCTTCTCCGTTTTTATCCAGTTTTCTGTTTTAAAGTTACTATAAATCTACAAATAAAATCACACCTGAAGTCGTTACAGAGTTTATTTATTAATTATAAAACGTTCCACTGGCGCCCAACGATCATAACGAAACCCAACGTCACCCCACGGC
The DNA here is from genome assembly GCA_934045075.1 of Yponomeuta sedellus. Classification (NCBI taxonomy): domain Eukaryota; kingdom Metazoa; phylum Arthropoda; class Insecta; order Lepidoptera; family Yponomeutidae; genus Yponomeuta; species Yponomeuta sedellus. Next base: position 15,368,369 of record OW203726.1, on the reverse strand, counting down.
TTGATACGCCGAGGCGACAAAGCCCACCCACCGCGACTACGCTGCGAGTGCGAAGGCAAATACGAGTACGATTACCACGATTATACGTGTGCACAATCGTCGAACTGCTGCTGCTGTTTCATACCCACGACCCACGACCTCATACATCACAGACGCATCCCTTGGAGCTCCCCAGCCTTGCTCAAGGGTTCTGTCGGACTTCTCCGCCGCCCCCAACTTTACCCACCAACCTCTTCCAGTTCTGAAGACCTGCAAGATTTTTTTTTGTTAAGTGTTGTTAAGTGTTTTATAAATAAAATATTAAATAAATTTTAAAGTGCGACTTGACTTCTGGACCACAAGGTAATTCATCATAACTACTCATTGAACATTCTTCACTAACTAGATTCACCCATAGTAACAAATTTTTTCGGCCCTAATAAAAGTCCTATTCTATCTATCTGCACCCCACCTAACCGAAACATACCACAGTTAGTATACACCAACAGTATACAATCAATAACTTCTACACGCATTTAGCAGACAGTTACACAACCACAGGCTGCTCACTAGCAGTTCTATAGACCTCGGTAACCTGGAATTTATAATTCCAGGTGGGACTGGTTACTAACTTACGTTGCCTCAGGAGAGTATCCTGGGTAATTACACGTAGACAGCCTAGCTTTACCCTCTAGGTCTTCGAGGCCGACTCGAAGGTAAGGCGAAACTGCACTCATACAGTCTATTGATAACAATATTATATTATTAAAATTTAAATTATAATTATTTACAAAATCTTTGCAAACCAAATTTCTAGACGTCAGTATTTCTGACAACATTCATTGTCATAAAATTTTTCAAAATTCAAAACAAAACCTCCACAGGTTAAACCTACAAGGAACTCTTTGGCAATAAAATAAAAACTCTCACCCTCACCCCATCCTTACCTCATTACTAAAATAATTTCTTAACCTCTTTTCTTATAATCCGTATTCTTTTTAAATATTTTAACTGTCAACTTGTACAAAACCTACCAATGCCACCTTTTTATAGTTCTAATTTTCTGTATATATAATCACCACATTACCTTTTCGGACACATTTGCGTCATACTATTTATCTATTTATTTTTTAACTATACACTTACACCACTATCCTCCAGGACATTTGCTAACCAATTTTTTTTATAACAATCCAAACATTCAATCAGGTGCGGCGACAACACGTTAAATAAGCCTAGGTCAATTAATTTACTTATCGTTACTTACCTAACGCATTACGGTGTTTACCCCACCATAGCTCTTGAGAGCACTAATACGACGGATTCTACCCCGTCGGGTACTATGTACCCAATATTATAAATATTGTTAAAATGTAAATAACTTTCATAGAGCGGATTGTGACTCAATAAATAAGCCTTACCACTACCGAATACCAGCGGGTGGTAACTGGCTAAATAAGCCTATTACTAATTTAGGCCAGTTTCTGGATAAATCTAATTTAATAAAAATAGATTTTGTCTATACTGAATGAACGTCTTCACCTTCACTTTAGATGAAGACAATGCTAGATGATGCATGCTAGTGATGAATGATAGGTGATGAATAAAAGTGGAACTGCCTAATGTAAATATTCATTGTAAATATCACTCCACACACTCTAAATTTTTTTCATCGCCCATCCTTTATATTTTATTTTAATATTTAAGAATAACCATATTTACTTACCCATACCACATCCCCGACCTTCATCGACTTTACTCTCGACATTGACTTTAAATTTTAAATTATATAAGTTAACTTGACTATATTTTTTATAAAAAAATTTTTTTTAGATATTTTTTTTAAATAAATATATCTAAAAAATATTTTTTTTTTACCGGTGCCCCCGGGTAATGTGACGGTGCAAACCTCTTTACACCATTTTTATTTCTTTTTCCATCTATCATTTTCAAATATTTAAATTATGTATGTCACTCATTCTTCGATTTCCCTCATTTTTCACACTACTACTTTACCCTTTGACCAGATCTGACTTTTTACCTGCTTCTCCGTTTTTATCCAGTTTTCTGTTTTAAAGTTACTATAAATCTACAAATAAAATCACACCTGAAGTCGTTACAGAGTTTATTTATTAATTATAAAACGTTCCAACAGTTACTTAAAGTTGCTGTTAGGAGGAAACCTGTCGCGCCTTTGTACAGGCCGTGGCTGAAGGCTCAGACCATTTATGTTCCCATTTACAAGTCCTTATTCTAAGTAATTAGCGAGACCGAAGGCTGGGCCCAGCAATGCAAGCACGAAGAATTCTACTCTTGAGATGTCGAAAGCTGAGCGCCGTTCAGGTCGAAGAGATAATTCGTGACTATTCCAGTCCCCACCTACAATCGTTAACATAAAATAACTAGGTGCAGTGGAGCGTTTTTAGGCTACATAAAAAACAGACAATTTATGTAAGGATAATAAAGAAAAAAGTCTGTCGTTTCCTTTGCAAATATTCTAGATAGTTTAACACCATTAGACCATATTCATTATAATTGCTAAAAAATATCGTACGACATAATTTTTTAAATGCAGGCAGGTGGTACCTATGACTATATCAAACAAGTATATCAGTAAAAATATTTATGATTTGCCGAGACATGTCCATTGTCGAACAAAATAAAATAAAGCAATAAACTAAAATTCATTTAGGAAATAAAATAATATAACGATTTAAAGCATGTAAGCAGAACAGATGGACCTTTAAATTTTATCGTTTTACTGAGTCACTAAAAGGTCAAAAATAAAAAAAAATATTTAAAAAAATAAAAGAACCCGACTGCAGTGATAAATCAACTGAAAGGGAAAAAATAAGATAATTTTATTTTCAAATGCTAATGTCGAATCAGAAGAGTTTATGCTGCTTTACTTGAGGGACCAAATAATATAACTTTATAAGCATTATTTGCTCAAACTGTTGCATTTATTATTTTATATAAAATGTTACAGTCGGGACCCATTACTGTTTGTTTAAAGTCCTCTAATGGGTCCCGACTGCATCATTTTATATAAAATAATAAATGCAACAGTTTGAGCAAATAATGCTTATAAAGTTATATTATTTGGTCCCTCAAGTAAAGCAGCATGAACTCTTCTGATTCGACATTAGCATTTGAAAATAAAATTATCTTATTTTTTCCCTTTCAGTTGATTTATCACTGCAGTCGGGTTCTTTTATTTTTTTAAATATTTTTTTTTATTTAAAGCTATTGTCGTGTGGTGTTGGCCTAGAGAATAGCACCAACTCAATTCTTCGTAAAAGGCGACTAAGGGACACAAACTGGGGGGTAGGCAGCAGCGCCCCCTGCGGTACAATTCCACCGAACTGCGATCCCCAACCCGCATGCCCAACGTGGGGATTATGGGCATTACCCCCTATGATAGCACAACGTGGCGCTCTTAAGAGGAGGGCTGTGTTCAGCAGTAGACTAGTATAGCCTGACGATGACGACGAAAGCTATTCCATCTGTTAAATGCCTTGACCAAATATTTTGACACTTTAGAGTGACGCTTATATCGAAAGAGTGAAAAGTAACTTAATACAAAGGCAGGTCGTCAGACCATCTGGTGGAGGGCACGCGCACGCTAGGCCGTCCGATCCGTGGTCGCCAGATCAAAATTTTTAATTTGTGAAAACAAATGATTGTCTGTACGTCTTACACCATGAATTTTGGGGAGTTTTGAAAGACAAAGCAAATTGAACGTGCTCTAACAATAGCTATCGAATATGCTAGTTGTTTTTTTTTTTTTTGTAAAAAGCACCTTTCAAAAATATTTCGACAGAAATTTGAATCTATGAAAAGCATTAGTAGCCAGACAGAGTGATGCGTGCGTGCTTGTATCCTTTTTTACTTTCTCTTTCTTTCTTTGCCTTCTAGCTCTTGGAAGTACTGGAACGTAAGTTTGACATTATACACAGTGTGGCTTGTATTATGTAGGTACATGCGTTTTGATGTCCAAAATTAAAATGGAGGTATTCAAATTACCACCATGTACGTTTCCCGACTTTTCATGGTTTTAGAGTTACGGTTTTTTTGTGAATTGTATGTATAAGTCTCAATGCACACAGTTGGCCGTATATTCAACGCTTTCTCAAGATTTCTACTATTGTTCGTGCGAGCCTCCTTAAATATACATGCGTCTGACCTTTTTCATAGCCATCGTAAAATCCGCCGTCGGATTGTCGTGCTCTAATAAATTATTTACTTGCTGTAAATTTAATATTGTACCATGCAAGTTACGCATTTTTCTCTTACGTCCAAACTTGAAAAACAGTCATAAGTAAATCTAATGTGCGTAATATGTTTTTTACGTATACAAACATACATACATACATATACTCACGTCATATATATATATATATATATATATATATATATATATATATATATATATATATGAGACGAAATTATTTTCGAATACAATCATTAACCCTGGTCTATTGGTAAGAATAGGCCAGGGTTAATAATTGTATTCGATATTTATTTAAATATATATATATATATATATATATATATATATATATATATATTTATTATTTTTATTATTTATATATATAAATAAATATCGAATACAATTATTAACCCTGGTCTATTCTTACCAATAGACCAGGGTTAATAATTGTATTCGAAAATAATTTGCAATAGGTGCTAACTCGACGATAGATTTAATACAATAAATACATAGATAACATCTAAGACCCGAGACAAACTAGAAAAGTTCGTTTCCTAGTTTGACCCGGCCGGGGATGGAACCCGAGATCTTCGGTTTTACAGTCAGCGTGCCAAACCGCTGCACCACTGAAGTCGTCGAGGTTCTAATAAGATGGTGGGTCGTTATATTTTTACAGCCCTTCACAGCGAAACTATCTAAGCTACAATAGCGATATGGTTATAAAATAAGTCAGAGCAGCCTTTCAGCTCGTTGAAATAATGCGTAAAGTTTGCGAACCGCATATCGTTATGCGACTGAAATCGGATTTGGATCACGTCTTCAGAACAGGCGCAGTTTGACGCGACGATCGTGACTTGCATAAATTTGCAAGTCTACACGCAGCTGATTCTACTAACTAATAGCTGCGCCAAATGGAGCGGAACTGCAGAGAGCTATCAAGCGCCCACTGACACTGCAGTTGAATAACGTTTCAAGTCATTTCAGCTGCTAGAGTAAGGACTCTGAAATGTCAGACGACCCACGTACGTAAGTATTCTCTATGAGTGCTTCGCTCTTTGTTGGCTTAGCAGACATTATGCCATATCCCGTGTCTACTAATGTAGGTAAGGGGAAGTTATTAGAAGGCTCATAGTAACATTTCACGATAAATATATTACGGCCAACTGCGACGGTTTTTTCCTCGGGATCCACGGGAAATATAACAATGACTTTGTGGGAAATGATAAATGATATTATAAGTGAACTGAACACATAAGATAAAAGTGCCGGAAATATTACTCCCACGCGTAGGAATTATGAGGGAAATCTTACACTTGTTTTCACTTGTATATTTTTGGATTACATTATGAAGTAGACATTACATTAGTACATTATGATAATTTATTTACTACGTATAACTCTCTTCGGGCACTACCCGCACTAATATCCACATAACCCAAGGTTAGCTGGAAGAAAATACTCATTAGTATTAAGCTCGCCTTTGAACAAATATGCTTATTGTGCAATAAATAATTTTCTAATCTAATCTAAGTAGGTACACAGAATTATAATGCCGCCTAAGTATATACCTCCCACTGCAGGACACGTACCTTCTCTCGGCAAGAGAGTATGAGCTTAATCACAGCGCGGGTTGGCAATTTTAAGTAGTGAGGTGTTCATATACATATACCATACTCTCAGGTTTCCTCACGATATTTTCCTCTACGGTCAGCTAGTGCTATTGCTACTGCAACTTCACAAATGTACGTAACTTAGAAAACGAAGTCATTGGTTATCTTTATCAACCCTTGTATGTCCCCACTGCTGGGGCACGGGTCTCTTCCTGCATCGCAGGAAGATTAAGCCATACTCCACCACGGGGGCCGAGTCCGTGTTGGTGGAGGATTGGAAGACAGTGGCGGGCCTTACCGTCGAAAGTTATCAAGCCGCCCATAACACCTCTGACACGGCTTGACGACTGCCATTACATGACAGCCGGCACCAACGGCTTAGCGAGCCTTGCGAAGCACGGAAGCGCTCGGAAAAATGCCACTAGCGGCAGTCACGGAACGGTCACCCATCCCGCACTTGCTTAACTCAAGTGATTGATTGCAATCACTCGGTTCGACTAGGCCACGAGCGCTTCTGAACCCACGACCTCCCAAATGAGAAGCCGACTTTCGACCTCTACGCTACCACTGCTTAATTTACCAGCCACCACATTTAGTCAAAGTCTTCGCTACTACTAGGTACTACAGAATTATATACCTACAACAAAAGTGTAAAATCCACAGTGAGGGCACCATATTTAGGTGCAAAGTTCTTTCGCAAGTTTCCACATAAATCAGTCGCGCAAGTTTATTCAAACGACTCCTCTGCGACATCCGTTCGGACTCAATGCTAAGTAAAACTTTGCTTGAGGCATGTGTGCTTGTTGCTTTTTGTATGTGAAATGTGTTTTGTTTTTAGACTGTGCTCTAAAAACTTTGGAACTGAAAATTCAAACTTCGCTTTTACATTTATAAGTAAATTATACCTAAATACTCAACGAATATGGTGGAATACCTATAGCTGTAACGTTCAATAATAAAAGTTATGATTTAAAGGTAAGTACTTACTTATATCCTCACAATAATTTGTGAAAAACTAGACTTTCTAAGAAATTATTGCGAAATAAATTTTTACTTTTAAAAATATTGGCATTGGCAAAATATTGTTGCCAAAATTTAAAGTACCAAAAATCAAATTTCTAAATCTACCCTAATGACCTACTGTATGTGTAGAGTGGCCTATACAATTATAAATAATAATGTACCAATGTAACGGAAACTAATAATGAAATTGTAAATAAAACTGAGATTGTAAATAATTGTATAGATATCTGTAAATATACAGTTTTAGCCAAGTTGTAGTGCTCTTACAGGGTGCCATGTAGAACAAGAATAATTTATTAATATTATTACCACCTGTACTATTACCATGACATGCAATAAATAAATGAATGCCGAATCTTCGGCTATTCGAACAGCATTCAAATCCTACTTGAACTACATCATTTTCTTTTTGAGTGGGCAATCTGGTTTGCCACTTTCATTTCAATTGTAAAATAAGTCCAGTTCTAGTAATAGCTCTACTGCTTATTATTAAAGGTGATCAATACAGATGGTTCACGAAAATCACATCATCACATCACTTCACTTCACACTAATATTAAAAAGGCGAAAGTTTGTGAGTGTATATGTTTGTTACTTCTTCAAGTTTAAACGGCTGGAGCGATATTAATAAACAAGACAAGACAAGACAGGACAGGACAGGACAGGACAGGACAGGACAGGACAGGACAGGACAGGACAGGACAGGACAGGACAGGACAGGACAGGACAGGACAGGACAGGACAGGACAGGACAGGACAGGACAGGACAGGACAGGACAGGACAGGACAGGACAGGACAGGACAGGACAGGACAGGACAGGACAGGACAGGACAGGACAGGACAGGACAGGACAGGACAGGACAGGACAGGACAGGACAGGACAGGACAGGACAGGACAGGACAGGACAGGACAGGACAGGACAGGACAGGACAGGACAGGACAGGACAGGACAGGACAGGACAGGACAGGACAGGACAGGACAGGACAGGACAGGACAGGACAGGACAGGACAGGACAGGACAGGACAGGACAGGACAGGACAGGACAGGACAGGACAGGACAGGACAGGACAGGACAGGACAGGACAGGACAGGACAGGACAGGACAGGACAGGACAGGACAGGACAGGACAGGACAGGACAGGACAGGACAGGACAGGACAGGACAGGACAGGACAGGACAGGACAGGACAGGACAGGACAGGACAGGACAGGACAGGACAGGACAGGACAGGACAGGACAGGACAGGACAGGACAGGACAGGACAGGACAGGACAGGACAGGACAGGACAGGACAGGACAGGACAGGACAGGACAGGACAGGACAGGACAGGACAGGACAGGACAGGACAGGACAGGACAGGACAGGACAGGACAGGACATGACAGGACAGGACAGGACAGGACAGGACAGGACAGGACAGGACAGGACAGGACAGGACAGGACAGGACAAGACAAGACAAGACAAGACAAGACAAGACAAGACAAGACAAGACAAGACAAGACAAGACAAGACAAGACAAGACAAGACAAGACAAGACAAGACAAGACAAGACAAGACAAGACAAGACAAGACAAGACAAGACAAGACAAGACAAGACAAGACAAGACAAGACAAGACAAGACAAGACAAGACAAGACAAGACAAGACAAGACAAGACAAGACAAGACAAGACAAGACAAGACAAGACAAGACAAGACAAGACAAGACAAGACAAGACAAGACAAGACAAGACAAGACAAGACAAGACAAGACAAGACAAGACAAGACAAGACAAGACAAGACAAGACAAGACAAGACAAGACAAGACAAGACAAGACAAGACAAGACAAGACAAGACAAGACAAGACAAGACAAGACAAGACAAGACAAGACAAGACAAGACAAGACAAGACAAGACAAGACAAGACAAGACAAGACAAGACAAGACAAGACAAGACAAGACAAGACAAGACAAGACAAGACAAGACAAGACAAGACAAGACAAGACAAGACAAGACAAGACAAGACAAGACAAGACAAGACAAGACAAGACAAGACAAGACAAGACAAGACAAGACAAGACAAGACAAGACAAGACAAGACAAGACAAGACAAGACAAGACAAGACAAGACAAGACAAGACAAGACAAGACAAGACAAGACAAGACAAGACAAGACAAGACAAGACAAGACAAGACAAGACAAGACAAGACAAGACAAGACAAGACAAGACAAGACAAGACAAGACAAGACAAGACAAGACAAGACAAGACAAGACAAGACAAGACAAGACAAGACAAGACAAGACAAGACAAGACAAGACAAGACAAGACAAGACAAGACAAGACAAGACAAGACAAGACAAGACAAGACAAGACAAGACAAGACAAGACAAGACAAGACAAGACAAGACAAGACAAGACAAGACAAGACAAGACAAGACAAGACAAGACAAGACAAGACAAGACAAGACAAGACAAGACAAGACAAGACAAGACAAGACAAGACAAGACAAGACAAGACAAGACAAGACAAGACAAGACAAGACAAGACAAGACAAGACAAGACAAGACAAGACAAGACAAGATAAGATAAGAATATTCTTTATTGTACACCAGAGCACATATTATAAAACATGTAAAGATACAAAGTACAATTGGCGGCCTTATTGCTAAAAGCAATTTCTTCCAGACAACCTTACAACGGAAAGTATATAATTTATTTTCCCTAATAAACCGCGTTGCTTCGCTCAGGTTACTAATATAAAAATATCAGTATGTTGATTTTAAATAATTAATAATCAATAACTCAGCTGAGTCAAAGTCAGAAGATTTGACCAGAAACAAGCAGAAGTGGAAATCTAAAGGGGAGGCCTTTGCCCAGCGGTGGGACACAGTCTTGGTTAATAAAAAAACTCAGTAGGAAAAGACAGTTTTAACGCTTTGAATTGACCCCTTTATTGCCAAAAGTAAGCTTTTTAGTTGCTGAATAAAACTTAATGTTGCGGAATCAAATTTATTGATTTTGTAACGTTCAGAGGGTCAACAAATCCATAGAATTCGATATCAACCCTTGGACGTCCCCACTGCTGAGGCACGGGTCACTCCACCAGGGGGGCCAAGTCCGGATTGGTGGAGGATTGTAAGACAGTGGCGAGCCTTACTGTCAGAAGTTATCAATCCGCCCATAAGGCCTCTGACATGGCTTAACGCCATTACATGACAGCCAGCACCAACGGCTTAACGTGCGCTCGGAAAAATGCCACTAGCGGTAGTCACGGGACGGTCTCCCATCCTGTACCTGACCACGCCTGCTGTGGCGGACATTACTGTCAGAAGTTATTAAGCCACCCATAAGTCCTCTAAGATGACTTAACGACTGCCATCTAACGTCGGAATTCTTCACCAACTGCTTAGCGTGGCTTAAAAAGCACGGGACTGCTCGGACAAAATGCCACTAGCGTTAGTCATAGACGGACACCCATCCATGCACTGAACGCGCCCTATGTTGCTTAACCTTCGTAATCGTTTAAGATTACTCAGGCAGCCGGCGCTACAAGCAACGTTAATGATATCCTCTCTGTATTTCAGTGCTAAAACTCATATAAGCTACGCAAGTCGATAACGTTCATCGTGGCGTCATGTAATTTTACAAACTCGTAGTTGCTCTACAGGAGATTATCAATTTGTATGGCAATCTATATTGCGGTGTGTGTGTCGATTCGTTTGAAAACAAATTGCAACAGAGTGGTTGGTGGGCAGTTGGGCATCGAATGAGGCAGGCACGCAAATGACTTGTAATCTGTTTTTTATGTAGCCTTAAAGCGCATTTTTTTGTATAGGGCGTGAATTATCCCGGCTATGTTGAAGAAACGTTGAAACGTTGAAACGCAAAATTTAGAGCAGTAGCTCATAATAATGAAGTTTAAAAGGAATCTAGCACGGCTAAGTGGGCTCTATAAGCAACCGGGTAATAATCGACAAACTTATTAAAGGAAAATTTCGTACAAATCCTATAGACAATTAATTTCATGAAAATGTTACTTGTGTAGAGCAGGTAAGATATACGTAAAATCAAATATTGGCACCTATTAATCATGAATCGCTTTTCTTCAAAGTTCTTGTAGACCAACTACGGAACCCCACAATACGTGAGGCCCAAATAGCATTTGGCATGTTTTAAAATTTCCCCAGAGTTATACTTTTCCCCTGTTTTATACCGGTCACAAAAAAAATTAACATGCGCTGGGATTCAAGATATGTTGTCGATCCAGGCTCTCCTTTTTTTCCCTAATGCGTTTTGTATCGGTTACACATACAGAACCATATGTGTGCAGCTAACTAATTTAGTGCATGTTTTGCATATTACATAATATACGCATGCAATATAAATGTGGTCACGCCTCTTTGTTGCGATATTTTGCAAGTAAATATATTCAGTAAAAAACTCACGGTTTAAACCAGACAAAGCTAGAACGAAGCAAAGCGTTTAACAGAAACATGCCTAATTGGCATTAATCACGTTTGATTTTAATCTAGGAACCGGTAAAAGTTTGTCGCTTCTCAGTATTGGATTATCCGGTTAGTTAATTAGTGTCAAGCGCAAGACGCGACTTGGCAGCGCTACACGGGCGGCCGGGATAATCACGGATTCATTTTGATTAAGTTTTCTTTAAATATCATTAAGCTCAAAATGTCCAATCCACGTTGGGCACGCGTGGCAATGACGCACATACTCTCTCTCTCTCTCCCTCGGAGAGAAGGCCTGTGCCCAGTAGTGAGTGGTACATAGGATACATAAAAAAACTTTATATAGTATTTTAATTTATTTTCCCAATTTATAGTTTTTTTTTAAAACCTATTTAGAGGATAAAAATTCCACCCATGCCGGGACTCGAACCCATGACCTCTGGCTAAACGTGCCAGCGCTCTCCCAACTGAGCTAATGGGTGACTTACCGGCTTATACCGGGTGATGAAATTTCGAACATCTTTACAATACTGTCTGTATTACGTACAGGCAGCAACATCCGGCTGAAGTACTTTGCATCACTTGCAGTCCCGGCATTTTTGGAATTTTTAGCCTCTAAAAAGGTTTTAAGAAAATATCCTTTGCACGGGTTTGTGCATTAAAAATAATATAATTATAGAATTTTTCTACGGATTATAGTAAATTTAAAATTCGTAGAGTGAAAACCTGGGTGTCTGAGATGTTCATTATTAAAACAAATAGAAGTCTACGAAAAAACTCATAGATAAAAGTTTTTTAAAGCAACGGCTCTAATTGATGTGTTTTAGGAATTGCATTGATTAAAAAGTAATTTTTTGTCACTAATTAAATATGAGTTAAAAAATAAATGATCACAATGGTGAAACTGAACTTATTTACAATTATAAGCTGCAGTGCAAACGTTGTTTTGGGCTATTAATAGCATAAGATTTATTTAAATTTTATTGTGTTAATAAAATAAAGCCTATTTTATACTAAATATTTTTATACACAACTAGCTGACCCAGCAAACTTCGTAGCGCCTAATTCTTTAATTTTTTAAAGTTTTTCTCTGGGTAAGAACCATTCTCGTACTTCAAGGAATTTTCTAAATAAAGAATTAGGTAGTGAAATCGGTTCAGCTGCTCTCGAGATTTCCGCTTACCAACACATTCAGCGATTCATTTTTATATTATAGATTAATATCGGTGGTGGAGTATGGCCTATACCTTCCTCGGGGAGAAAGCCGTCCCTTCGGTGGGGACATAATGGGTTGATGATGATAATGATGAATATATACCGTGGCAAGTGGTAGTAACTGGTCTGTCCCTACCCCTCTGGGATACTGGCGTGAGGTTATGTTTTATTAATATACTATTTACGATACGTTTTACAAAACGTTTCCGTGCCAACGTTCAGTAATGAATGAGGTCACATAAATTTTGGTCATAAATCTGTTGCTTTGATTAAAACAAACCGGGAGGTGTTACCTATTGGTATCACGCAAATATTAGCGATTAATTATAACGTAATAGACAGGTTGCGCTACCACGTCAATTAATGGTGATTTGATTGGATGCCGATCGAGTGTGATAGTCCTTTTAAGTTCAATATTTGAATTGTTGCACGTTTCTAAATCAACAGTTTAGCTTGAAGAAAAGAGGTGGGGGGAAGGGGGAAGGTGGGAGAGCCTACTCTAATAAAAAATATATTAAAAAAAATTATTATAATTTAATCTAAAAGATTAATATTCCGCAAACAAATCCCTAAATCGAACAAAGTTTCTCGCTACGCTCTCATTTAAATATTGTTAAACGATCAATCCAGCGTAAAGGTGGTACAAGAAGAAGAGATTGCTCGAAGCGATAAGACCGCCAATTGTATAACATTACTTAGATTTAAGAAATCATCGTTATTTTTTTTCTCTGGTTGTGCAATAAAGAGTTCTCCTCTTCTCTATCTATCTTTCTACAAGTTAAATAACATAAATGGTAGGATAAAATGTTTCACATGTAACTTGTTGGAGTGATTAATAAGTGTAAGAAAAAATAACAGCTTTCTAGTGTTTGTCGTCTGTGTGTACACCCGCAGACAGACAAACGGACAGATGTACCGTCAGACGGATAGCCAGATAGACAGGCCGACAGATTTGGCGAAAATATAAGGGTTCCTTGATACTCTAAGGAACCTTAAAAAAGCTGTTAAGTGTTCTATCAGTAACGATTACGATATCAACCCTTGTATGTCCTCACTCTTAGGGCACGAGTCTCTTCCTGCATCGCAGGAAGGCTAGGCCATACTCCACCATAGGGGCTAAGTCCCGGTTGGTAGAGGATTGTAAGACAAAAGGCGGGCCTTACTGTCAGAAGTTATCAAGCAGTCCAAGAGGCCTCTGACATGACAGCCGGCACCAACGGCTTAGCGTGCCTTGCGAAGCATGGGAACGCTACTAGCTGTAGTCACGGGACGGTCACCCATCCTGCGCCTGACCGAGCTTGTTGTTGCTTAACTCAAGTGATTGATTTCAAGCACTTTGTTCGAATGGGCCACGAGCGATCCTATCAGTAAAATATGATATATTTATTAATTTAACTACTGTCCTTCCATATAATAAAGTCGTGAAATACCTTACCTCACCTCAACCAAGAACTATCTTGCCTCAACTAGTTCTTATAAATAAACTGTGAAATCAAATTTGTATTCCACAACCCGCTCAAGTAGGAAACACTCTTTGACGTCATCAAGACACGTCATTACCGCTTACTAGATCATTTTAAAGTCTCCTACTCATGTTTACAAAGCTAACTCTTATTGTGAACGATATAAGTGCGAAGATCGGCCACAATCTTCCCTCCTTAGGAACACGTATGCGATAAAAAAATAGGTTCAATAAATGTGGCACATTTAATTCTAAACGTTTTTTATAAGAACACATAAAAACAAGTTACATTAAACACAAAACTCAAATATTGATATATGTTTCACAGATTAAAAGGCGTTACTTACTTTGTGACGTCACTCTTCACTACCCATTTGTATGGCGCGTTTTTGTAGCAGATACGTGACTAGAATTACTTTTCGAAAGGATATATTGTAAAACGTATTAATAGTGAAGGACATGCCTTATCGCCATTATTTATCTTAGCCTCTTCAATAAAAATAAAACGTTTTATTTTCCAAGTTGTCATTTGCTCTACGGGAATTTATTGTAGAGTTAAAGTACTACAGTATTTGATTATTTACCTTCTTAATCACATCATTTGGATATATTTTGGATACTTTCAAGTTTCTTCACAGTTTCCTTTAATTAATATGACTTAGTGCGGGGATCGCAATCGATCCTACGATCCCTAAGTAAGCATTACCTATAATAATGATTGTTACTTGTAACGTTACTACTATTTTAAAAACCTATTTAGAGGCTAAAAATTCCACCCATGCCGGGATTCAAACCCGTGACCTCTGGCTATCCGTGCCAGCGCTCTATCCAACTGAGCTAATGGGCGACTCACCGGCATCAGTGAAATTTCGAACCTCTTTACACTATTCTCTGTATTACGTAAATAGGTTTTTAAAATTGTCCTTAGCACGGGTTAGTGAATTAAAAATAAAAATAGTATAAACATTACTAATAGTTTTAAATTTAAGGATCATTTAGTTTTTGCTTATATAAAGCTTAGGTGTTTCATTGTACTTTGTAATATGCGATATTGTCGATAGCAGCTTCCTTTTACGTATTAGTTACTATTACACTTAAAACGTTAAAATAATCAGATGGTTATTGGGACACCCTGTTATCTGCCTACCCCTACGGGATATAGACGTGAGTTTATGTAACGTTATGTGGTCTAAATAAATCGTATACAGGGTAGAAATAAGGGTTATCACTAAGTTAGTTATTTCCATTCCGGACTTGGCCCCCGTGGTGGAGTATGGCCGATACTTTCAATTCAATTCATTTATTTCAAATATAAAAATTCATATAAATTTGTTAGTAATCTTATTCTAGTGTTAGTACATATTGTTCTTTTAACTATAACTATAGGGCACTGTTATTGCTTGCCACTTGAAGACGGCAACAATGGTTTATGTAGGCACAATCTACCTTATCGGCGAGCATAGCCAGGATGGTGTTGCGACTGGCCCGCACCCTGCGCACGAGTGACGCGCTGCGCTTGCGCATTATCGCGTAAAAGTCGTCAGTGCGCGCGTCAGCGAACATGCCCGATGCGCTGCAATAGCGGGGCAGCCGCAACAACGCCCTGAGTGCATTGTTGTATTGCACGCGGAGAGCCCCAATCGATTTTCGCGTATAGTTCATCCACAGGCAGCATGAGTAGAAAGAAGTACAATACTTTCCTCAGGGAAGAGACCCTTGCCCCTCTGCGGAGATACAATGGGTTAATGATGGTGTTATGTGCGGACGGTGATCAGAAAGTCGTTAAGCTTGTATTAACTAATTTATGAACAGCCTCTGATAAATGCAGTTTGTTGGTTTTATAGAGTTTATTTTTTTATAAAATAAAAAAATTAGGGTGTTTGGAACGCCGCGGTTATACAATATTATTAGTTACACATGGCATCTATTTAAACCATTACTTTTAAGTAAAGACGTAAATAGAAAAAAATAAGTTGAGAAATCTTTACAAACAATAACATGTGGACCCGCGGCATGCACGCATCGCTCTGCCTGGCTCCGAATAGTTCTATCGTAATAGATTCCAGTATGTGTCAAAACCTTTTTGGAAAGTGCCTAAAAAAAGTAAACTAGCGTTCATCATCATCGACCGCCGACCGACCACGGGTCTCATCCCTGAGGAAGGTATAGGCCATACTCCACCACGGGGGCTAAGTCCAGATTGGTGGAGGCTTGCAAGACCAGTGGCTGGTCTTACTGTCAGAAGTTTTCAAGCCGCCCTAAGGTCTCTGACTTGGCATAACGACTGCAACCGGCACCAACTGCTTAACGTGTCTTGCGAAGCACGGAACCGCTCGGAAAAATGCCACGTTAGCCATAGAGTGATTACCCATTCATGCACAGAACGCGCCCTGTGTTGCTTAACCTTCGTGATCGTTTAAGATCACTCAGGCGGCCGGGGCCTCGAGCGAGCGAAAACTAGCGTATTTAATAGCAATTGTGAAAACACGTTCATTTTACTCAGGCCATCAAACCACACTAAGTTCATGATGTATATGCTCTGCAGAGACCTTTTTTTAGTTAATGCTACCCTACTAGCCTTTGTAATGTTATCGTGTGTATTTGCGTCCGAGTTTTGTACGAATAAAATTCCAACTAGGTAGGACATAACGAGAATTACGACATTACTTGGGAGCAATAAAAAGCCCGGGCACGTTTCATTGAAAGTACACACGCAAAAGTTAGGTTAGGGTCGCATCTCTCTCTTTGCAACTTTGTATATCGATATGTTTAAGAATAATACGTATAGTTCTCAACATTTCCTTTCCATTTTTAAACAGAGACTAGATTTTTTTTCAAGAATAGTACTTAGTCGTGTAATGGCAGAAGTTAAGCCATGTCAAGAGGCCTCATGCGGCTTAAAAAGTTCTGGCAATAAGGCCTTCCATTGCCTTACTTTACTCTTCCCAGCCGGATTTGGCCCCGTGGTGGAGTAAGGCCTAACCTTGCTGCGATGCAGGAAAAGACTTATGCCCCCGCAGTGGGGACATACAAGGGTTGATATCGAGTACCTAGTACTACGGAGCACTGTAGTACCGTAACTTTAACACGGTATAACGAGCTCAAAACAGGCATCAAACTTACCTCTGCCTAAATGAGCTAAGATGAGTTTACTAAGATTTTTTTTGTCTTGTGACCGGCACGTTTCTTTTTGTGAATAATACGCAATGGAATAATAATACAGTATTTTAAAATTTGTATGTTATAAATTTTAATTTTCCCTTCTTTTGTTAAACTAAGTTTTTTTTAGATATCTTTAACTTATCTTTATAAAATTCAAATTCTTCTATGGTATTATTCTATAAATATGATATTATTCTGTTTATATCGCTCGTAGCCCCGGCTGCCTGAGTGATCTTAAACGATCACGAAGGTTAAGCAACATAGGGCGCGTTCAGTGCATGGGTGGTAACTATGATTATGACTAACACTAGTGGCATTTTTTCGAGCGGTTCCGTGCTTCGCAAGACAAGCTGAGCAGTTGGTGCCCGTTTCAGTCGTTAAGCCAAGATGCCTTAGGGCGACTTGAAAACTTCTGACAGTAAGACCAGCCACTAGTCTTGAAAGCCTCCACCAATCCGGACTTGGCCCCCGTGGTAGAGTATACCTATGCCGTGCCCCTCGGTGGGGACATAATGTGTTGATGATGGTGATAGCGAGGCAGAGACCAGGGACTGCCACTTGCCACGATCGTGACAGATCACTTTCGCTTCATCAACGTTCATAAGTCGTTGCATGCACGCACGCCGGTTCGGACTACTTTTTATCTTTCCTTTTGCTAATACATCCCATTTGGTCGATGTATGTCCGCCTGGGACGTCCCTTACCAGCCCTTCCACTCACATTCGCAATATATACTATATTTGTTTCGTCAATCTTTTTTCCTTCATCCTCTCCACAAGTCCAAACCAACGCAACATTCCTTTCTCAATTCTAGCCACTACATCCTCTTTCAGTCCACAACGTTATCTAATCAGACTATTGCGTATCCTGTCATTCAAAAACAAACAAACAAACAAACAAACAAAGAAACAAACACACACATAAATAAATTAACAAACAAACAAAAAAGCAAACAAGCAAACAAACAAACAAACAAACAAACAAACAAACAAACAAACAAACAAACAAACAAACAAACAAATAAATAAATAGAACGAACGAACGAACGAACGAACGAACGAACGAACGAACGAACGAACGAACGAACGAACGAACGAACGAACGAACGAACGAACGAACGAACGAACGAACGAACGAACGAACGAACGAACGAACGAACAAACAAACAAACAAACAAACAAACAAACAAACAAACAAACAAACAAACAAACAAACAAACAAACAAACAAACAAACAAACAAACAAACAAACAAACAAACAAACAAACAAACAAACAAACAAACAAACAAACAAACAAACAAACAAACAAACAAACAAACAAACAAACAAACAAACAAACAGAAATTGTAAACATAAATTATAAAAATATAGAAAGTAAAAACAATTTGTGTATCTATCTATCATAAATCATCGAAAAATAGCTCTAAGTGATTTATAACTAAGAGTGCACCTCATTTGTCAACAAAATATTTTGACCCATATTTTTACATGACACTCGAATGAAACAAAGATTTAGTTTTTCGTAATTTTGTGTCTTTTTATAGGTACCTATACAGAGTTGTCAAAAAATATGCTCAAACTCTGAAATACGACAGAGAGAGATATACAACAAATTTTGTTCTACGCACTATTAGTGATTTTCAAAATAATATAAATTTTATGAAAATAACTCTTCACGCGCTCCGCCAATGATGCAGACTCCAGTAAATGATGGCCTACGAAGAAGAATGTTCATTATATTTAAGACATCGTTTATATAAAGCAGAAATATCTATAAATTAGAAGTCGATAAAATTTATTGTTACTGTCTTGAAATTTACGATACTTAAACGTTCTACATCATTGATAATCTAAATTTATATGAATTTGTTCGCCTTACAATGTGTTAAACCATAATAAATTTGGTGACCGTACTCATTTTTATTACATATTTTTCTCTATATTTTATATTTGTACAATTTTCTGTGAAAATTTCAATGGCGTTCCTACCTATCACCATTCAAAGGAGAAATTCTAAAGTCAGACAGAAATGAAATGAAAAGTTTTTTTCAAAGTAGCGCAGAAACTGCGGCTTAATGAACGTTACACGTAAAACTAGGTGTCCATTACAAAATCTTGATCATTTTGGAGTAAAAATTGACAAAAAATTCCAAACTTAGTCTTTTCAATTAATTTTATGACCGTACACATTTTTATTATTTTTGTATATTTTATATAATATGTACAATTTTTTGTGAACATTTCAATGGAGCCCCTACACGGTTCAATGGAGAAATACTAACGTCAGACAGACAACATACGCAGAGTCATATTAATAGGGTACCGTTTTCCATCAAAATTTGGTTTCGTACCAGATGGGTACCCCTTTCGAATACGGCTTTTAAATTGCATTTGTACGAGAACACCTTTCTTTGATTACTCTTTGTACTAATTAACAGTCAGACCGCCAAAACGAGTGCCGCATTTGTCACGTGTTGCTGCAGAAACAGGTTAAATAAGTATCAAAATCTAAAGTCACTTCACCAAATCCTTTGTAAGCAGCGCTCAGAGTGTGTTTGGGATAGAATAGCAAAGGGAGCGCGGGGCTGGCAGCCGGGCCATGCAGCGCCTACATCGTTAAGAGGATTCACAAAGTGCGATTCCTGTCGCAGACACGGCGATGCACCGACGGGCAGCTACAAAGCCTTGCACACAAACTGCCACTACACAATTTAACAATTTCCTCTATTAGCTTTGTAGAGAGGCACACATTTTTCATTGTGTCGATTTTCGTAACAATATAACGAGGTACTATTAAGGTTATGTTACAAAGAGAAAACTACAATGCCCGAAACGGCCTCCAAATATTAACGCCTCGTAAAAATATAAAAGGGAACAAGCAAATTCAATTTCGCCGAGACAGCACTGTGTGAATCAGAATTCTATTATTATTATTATCGTATCGGTTGTTATTGGAATGACAGGCAACAATACAGTTAATATTACGTTCCGTGTCAGATCCCAGATGTTTCGCTGTAATGGGCCTCTTCAGAAACATTTGGTGGAGTTCGTATTACGCAATAGGGTCGATAATGGAGCGGACACTGCCTGCGTACATGCGGCAGACAGTTTTCCCGATAGAACGCATTGACAAAATAAACAATGGCGGTATAGCGTTTGTTGGTCTTATAACAAATATTGGATAGATTTCGTGGCACAAGTTGCCGGCTGACACGGCAAAAGTAAACAGCGCGCACGGTTCCAGCAAACATAATTGGTATTAATTAAGAGACAAATAAAGTTTAGTTAATCGGCGGCTAGCCGGTGTGTTTAACGAGTCATTCATCAAACTAGGGGACGATCGATCACGTCACCTCTAGCGGCAAATGGCAAATTAATGACTACCTTCGAGCTTAATCTATCATTATTTGTTGGTTTTTTTTTAGTTACGTAATCAAGTTACTGTGAAAAGTAAGGTTTTGTGATGAAAACAATAAGGAATTAATCTACATCTACATCCATATTATTAAGAGGAAAAGTTTTAAGGTTTATAATATGTTTGTTAGTTTGTATGTAGGGGGTAAGCTTCGAAACTACTTATGCGATTTCAAAAAGTCATTCGCCACTTCGCCAGTATTTAGAACAAACCTTCAGCATGAACAATGCTACGAGTATGAGCTTATACGTTAGTTACTATGCGAGTGGAGTCTCGGGCACTACTAGTAAACTATATAATACTATGTTCTTTATAATTTACATTTGATTGAAAACCACAATAAAGATTCAAAAAACCAGGTTCTAGAATGATCTCGTTTTTAATTAAGTTGAAAATTATTGATTTCACAAGAAATTTAATTTAGAAATTTAAGAAGGCGAGCTAAAAAGTAAAAAGTATTTTCTTCCAGCTTACCATGGGTTATGTGGAAAGAGGAAGGAGTTGGGCCAGTAAAGTTTTTAAGACATAAATTACAAATTACGTATCAATATAATGCATATACTTATAAATACACGGCTCATTCATAGAATGTGGTTCGCTTCCGAACATTTTTAGGATTCGAGATTCTAGAAGTAACAAATATGGCATAATTGCTTTAGAATTGTATTACAGTTAAATAAGTTATAAATAATATTAAAAGTTTCTTAATGTATCCGATTTCTTCCCATTGCAGTGTTCTGGAGTGTTCAACACTTTTGGACACGCGTAGTAATTAGGGTACCAGAAGGGTACCCCTTTCGAATACGGCTTTTAAATTGCATTTGTACGAGATCGTATAATTATGATCTCTCTCTCTAAGTGAAGTTATGACATGTGCCGCACAGTGATTTGTATAATATGCTCCATTTTTTTTATTTCCGTAAGATGAGATTAAAGGTTGTTTAAAATAAAATGTACATTTTATTATCTAAGATAAACAGAAAAATTTTTCATACCCAAACCAGCATTAAAAAGCATTCTTCCTTATGTTTTTTTCCTTCTACCTTCACCTTTAGCATTATGAGATAAAGCTTTAGAAATGTACGAACTTTTCTCTTATAAAAGTAATTTACCCCCTAATTAGCACGTTTTATGAATTTCAAAGATAGAAAGAATATTCTTTACTGTACACCACAATTTACAATTAACCCTTAGAAAATAATGCATAACAGTACAATTCTTGCCCTTATTGCTAAAATTAATTACTTCCAGACGATTATTAATGGAAAGGACAAAATGTGCAAAAAAATGTGTGACTACACATCTTTTTGCAAATAATGCTTATTGGTACAACCACTAAGCATTATTTAAAAAGAAAACTTAAAGTTTAAATAAACATAAGCAGATAAAATATAGATAAAGACTTTCAAAAACATCACCATTTCTTAAGTGTTTTAAAACTAAAATTTATGTTAAACATATTTGTATGTCATTAAGATAGCGCTACGTTTCACTTAAGTAGCTTTGTAAAATTTAATTCGCATTTGAACAACTCAGAATACACTAATTATCTAGTAAAAGCTATGCATACAAATAACTGCAGCCTTTAAACATAACTCTAGCTGGAGCACACGTGTGTAATGAATTTAAGGTTTACTTTGGCTCGAACACTGAAAGCTATATTAAGGGGCTCCATGGAGTAACATTAATTTATGTATGCCAGGAAAAATATCAGTAAAGCAGTAGGTTTTTTTTGAACTAAAACTTTCGTAAGCACAACACATTTCGTATACACTTAATCATGGTGAGCAGAGACGGTGATGATTAAGCTCTGCGAATCGGAGCGAAACCTGGTCGGACTCTTCAGATATAACAACACCCCTAAGTGGATCCGGACAAAAAGTCTACAAAGCAGTAGTAGCTATCACAATATAGGTACTAGAAACAATCATAAACTTTAAGGTTAGTACATGCTCTACGGCGCATTGAAAACATTTCAATAATAAGAGCTCCGCATTTCTACATTTCGTGTATATTTTTTGGCGTACAGTAAAGAGTATTCCTATCTATCTCTCCCTTAAGAAACTTGTTAGAATCGCAAGTTTCTTGAAACAAAAAATATCTTAAGCAAACTTTGTACCAAAAGGGCTACAATAAGATTATTCAAAGAATAATGACACATTTGTAATATTATAAGATTATGCAGAAGAAAAAGCCGTCTGGAAGTAAGCAGGTTTGATAATAATATGAAAACTCTGTTAATAAGTTACAAAACACTGTGAAAACATAAATTTTAGAGTTTTTTGTCTATTTTTTCTCCAAAATGATTTAGATTTTGAAATGGGCACCCAGTTTTACTTATAACTTTGATGAGTCACAGTTTTGGTGTGATGTAAATTAACTTCGCATGACGAACCAGCGCCAACACTGATAAAAGACTCAATAATTATTATAGCTCTTTCTAGAATCAGGAACTTATGGTGAAATTGGAAATTATCGAAGAGGCTAAGCACAAGAACTCACAGGCAAAACTAACCAGTCCTAGATTTTTAAGACTATTCTTGACTAGCTGTGCCCCGCGGTGTTACCAGCGGTTTATCAATTTTCCCATTAGAATAAGATATTTTCCAGGGTGTCAGCTAAATCCCTACCAAATTTTATCAAAATCGGTCCAGCCGTTGAGACGTGAAGACGTAACAAACATACACAAATTTTATCAAAATCGCTCCAGCCGTTGAGACGTGAAGATGTAACAAAAAACACACTCAAAAAGTTTCGCTTTTATAATATTAGTGTGAAAACTCTGTCTCTAGTCATGGCACCAAATCTTTTTAGGCAGTGTTCAGTTACCGTTGCATAATTTATTGGGGCTAAAATTGTCCCGCCATCACTCTGTTTCGTTCTGCGATGGCGCGGACATGCAATAAATCGAGCTAATACTGTGCCTGCAGTCTGCAATGCAGCTGAAGTCGACTGGACTCTCCCGCTGAGCAATGGCATAACGACTCTCAACTATCGCGAAAACTATGTTAGTATTAATGGTTCCGCGAATACTGCTCACTAGAGTTGGAAGCAGAGTTCATTTTGGTTTTCAATGTGGAGCAGCTCTTTTGTTTGTTGAAGAGTTTTGCCTAGGAATGTAGCTAAGTGTTCATGCCGCCGCACAAACCGAGGTGAAACGTGAAAGCCTTTTCGCACGTGTCATGTTACACTTGACACAATACTTCACGGCCAGTCACGGCGCTGTGTTCCCGGCGTCAAAGAATTTTAGCACGTGTTGCCGTTGAAACTCTAAAGTCTAAAGTTATGAAGCCCCAAAAACTTGCAAAATGTGGAATGTTGATATAAAGCACAGGATTTTAATTATGATGTAGTTTTTTTTTATTAATTTATAAAGTACCTATGCACTTACCATTTAAGTATGATATACAAGTAAGCTCAAGGACTGTAAAATATTTGTCAATTTATTCACTATATAAAACAGATTGTTCGAAAAAAAAATTGCAATGGTTTAATCTGATGTTGTCTTTATTTATAAATTTATTAAATTCCATCAAACTTTATTCAAGCACAGTATTTTAATTATGAATTAGTTTTTTTATTAATTAATAAAATACTTATGCACTTACCATTTATGTATGATATAAAACAAGTAAGCTCAAGGACTGTAAAATATTTGTCAATTTATTCACTGCATAAAACAGATTGATCGAAAAAAAATTGCAATGGTTTAATCTGATGTTGTCTTTATTTATAAATTTATTAAATTCCATCAAACTTTATTCAAGCACAGTATTTTAATTATGAATTAGTTTTTTTATTAATTAATAAAATACTTATGCACTTACCATTTATGTATGATATAAAACAAGTAAGCTCAAGGACTGTAAAATATTTGTCAATTTATTCACTGCATAAAACAGATTGATCGAAAAAAAATTGCAATGGTTTAATCTGATGTTGTCTTTATTTATAAATTTATTAAATTCCATCAAACTTTATTCAAGCACAGTATTTTAATTATGAATTAGTTTTTTTATTAATTAATAAAATACTTATGCACTTACCATTTATGTATGATATAAAACAAGTAAGCTCAAGGACTGTACAATATTTGTCAATTTATTCACTGTATAAAACAGATTGTTCGAAAAAAAAAATTGCAACGGTTTAATCTGATGTTGTCTTTACTCAAAAATTTATTAAATTCGATCAAACTTTATTGATATTTCAATACAATCATACGTATCAACTGTAGGACTGTAGGAGATCTGAGGTTTCCACACTAAGCCTCATATAGTTGGGCCATGGTACGTAGCAAGCGCTGAGTTATGTTAACACTTCAGACAAGGTTTTCCTTACGATGTTTTCCTTCACAGTTAACGAGTGGTATTACTACTATAATGCCACAGATGTACATAACAAAGCCATTGGTACGTGCCGGGATTCAAACCCACGACCTCCCGATTGAGAATATGTCTTTATACCGCTTCGCTCCACCGCTTCGCTAGGTAGAGAGATTGCAGTTTTACAACTGGTAAAGCTCCTAACTGTGCCCAACAGCTTGTGAAATAAATTGCTATTCCATGTAGTTCCAATCTAAGTTTTGAACAACCCACTGCAGGGCTTTTAGTAAAACAAATGCTTTTTACTGACCCTCGATTCTGTATTAATCACATACTTAGCTGATTGAGCCTTTCTACATCATCATCATCGTCATCAGCCATTTAACGCCCACTGCAGGACATGGACATAGGCCTCTCTCATGGTTTCCCAAGCTTCACGGTCATCCATCGCCTCCTCCATCCAGTGACTCCCCGCCACCGTAACCAGGGCTGGCTTGGGCAAAGGCCTCTCCTTGAGATTACCACTCCTTATATTATTTTTAATGCACTAACCCGTGCTAAGGACAATTTTAAAAACCTATTTAGAGGCTAAAGATTCCACCCATGCCGGGATTTGAACCCGCGCCCTCTGGCTATCCGTGCCAGCGCTCCCGGCATGGGTGGAATCTTGAGCCTCTAAATATGTTTTTTAAAATTGTCCTTAGCACGGGTTAGTGCATTAAAAAGAATATAATCATATGGGTACAGCGATATCATTCCGATGTAAAACCTAACTGCAAAGTAGGTACTCGGGGCTGCAAGTGATGCAAATTACTTCAGCCAGATGTCACTGCCTGTACGTCAGTCACCCATTAGCTCGGTTGGTAAGAGCGCTGGCACGGATGGCCAGAGGTCGCGGGTTTGAATCCCGGCATGGGTGGAATCTTTAGCCTCTAAATAGGGTTTTAAAATTACCACTCCTCCTTATCTCTGGCAATATTCTTCCAATATTCCTAGTTAGAACGGCAACTATTCCCAACAAAATGCTCCTAAAAAATTGTTCAGCTCCTCGGAAGCCGTTAGAGCGTGATTGAGTGCGAGTATTATTGCGGATAGGGATTGACAAACGAAAACCTGTTCGGTCCCGGACCCGGCAAATCCCGGGATGGATTTGTGGCGTCACGTCCCAATCCAATCAACAGGGATCAGAGGATGGACCCGGAGTAATTATCCGTCATTATACCCGACCTTTCGGGAGGTAGTATTACTAAATAGTATTGGTGGATTTAACGATAATAGGCACCATTTTTATACGCTCGTACATTTCTTGTCAGTTAAAACGCAACTGGCTTTCGTACCCTTAGCAAGAGGTTACTTTGGGATTGTACATTCACATAGTCGTCGTCAGGCTATACTAGTCCACTGCTAGACATAGCCCTACATTCCTTATGTACATTCACATAGCACAGGGTATCCTAGTTTGGGAGCCAAATACTGTAACTTTTGGTACCTAATAAACGTTTTTCATTTCATTTCATTCACATAGTAGTGGATAGTAAAATTGTAAACAGAAAGCAGCGAAAACCGCGGCATAAACAGAGTATCATTTTATAAACCTAATTTAGTTTCAAACCGTGAAGGAAAACATTGCGAGGAAACCTGAGTGTCTGAGGTAGTCAAATACCTCAGCGCTTGAAATTGTCCATCCGCGGTGGGCACCCGTGGTTATTAAGCCGTACACTCTCACTCTTTTAGAGAAGGCCATAAAAAAATGTTGCGTGAATAACTAGAAAGCTAAAATTTGGCATTGATATTTATATAGATTACCTACGCAGACAAAACAGAGGAATAAAAAGTTTAAATATTTTTTTCATCTCACTTACATCTAAATTGGGGATGATTTTTTTCTCGTTCACCAGACAGTGAGCGCTATTGGTAAATTGGTCTTTGAAAAATATTGTGATTTAGGGACGAAACCTAAAGAGGCTAAAGTATTCACTAAAGTAACTAAGTATGTAAGTAACTTAATCTATTTTAAGTTGTTTTTTGTACTTTTTTGCGATAATTAAACCATTTTTCAATTTCAAAAATTCCTCCCTTGCCGGGACTTGAACCCGCGACCTCTGGCTAATCATGCCAGCGCTCTCCCAACTGAGCTAATGGGTGACTTGCAGGCATCAGTGAAATTTCGAACCTCTTTACAATACTCTCTGTATTACGTACAAGTATCAACATCTGGCTGAAAATTTGCATCACTTGCAGCCCCGAGTACTCGTACCTTACTTTGTAGGTATGTTTTTGCAGTTGCAATTTTTGTTAGATAGACAGATAGGGAACACTTTATTACACAACCAGAAAAAAAATTGTACCCATGGTTTTCTAAACCTAAATGTTATACAATTAGAGTAGGGCATCTCCCCTCCTCTTCTAGCTTAACGTTAGAGTTTAGAAACGTGAAAAAATTGGGCAATAGTACAATATTAAATTTAAAAAGAAACCACCGAAAACCAAGAAACTAAGTACGCTTTACAAGTCATAGAATAATAGACGGATAAAATTAAAACTTCATACAAATCCGTTGAAAATTACTTTTGTGAAGGTAGTTGTGTAAAGCAGGTTGCTTAGTAAAATAAAATCGATAAAAAAAGTTCCTAGTTTGTACATTTTGATGACCAACTACGAAATCCTACAACGCGCCTTTCCTAACAGGTTTGACTGCATTTTATACTTTTTTCCCATCAATAATCAAACGTGCAAGCCCTAAATAAACTCCAGCTTAGGGCACCGTGCTTGGAAATGTGACTTACTTATATTATGCAATGCTTCGACGTCGCGTATGGGTTTAGCGTCGCCACGTGAAGGAGAAAATGAGGTCGTTTCTGGAATAAGTGGCACGCATCCTTAGGAAAATTATCGGCAGCCGACAGGAAGCGGCGGCGACGGCGGAAAATTCGCACTCTCCCTGACAAAATGTCAATGATTTGTCGCAGGTGTCGAACCGAGTGATTGGAATCAATCATTTGGGTTAATCAATAACAGGCGCGGTCGAAGAAGGGATGAGCATCCCATGACTACCGCTAGAGGATTTTTTTCCGAACGCTTCCGTCCTTCACAAGGCACGTTAAGCCATTGGTACCGGCTGTCATGTTGTGACAGTCGTTTAGTCATGTCAGAGACCTTATGGGCAGCTTGATAACTTCTGACAGTAAGACCAGCCACAACTTGGCCCCCGTGGTGGAGTGTGGCCTAATCTTCCAGCTATGTGCGGATACACAAAGGGTTGATATTATATTTAAAAAGGATCGACTTTTCATTCTATTGAATTAGAATATTTTTATTCATCATAAAAACAAAATGTTGACTCAATTTAGTTACATTAAACAAAGTGATTGCTAACTAGCGCCACCAATTAAAAAAAATCCTATTTTCTTGTATAATGCGTCTTTGCAAAATATGAACATCATCGTCGTCAACAGGCTGTACTAATCTACTGCTAGACATAGCCCTCCCCTAAAGAGCGCCACGTTGTGCTATCATAGGGGGTAATGCCCATAATCCCCACGCTAGGCATGCGGGTTGGGGACCGCAGTTCGGTGGGATTGTACTGAATGAACATCATAAACCTTAATAAATGTAACAGCTCTTTTTAGAACCTACTAACAAGAACCCAGATCCAAAAAGTTAGGTGTTTAAAATTTTATCCCGAAATCGTCAAATGGAATCTTAACAGTTGTTAAGATTAAAATCTTTGAGTTCACTTTTTGAAAAAACTTAGTAGAAAACGAGATATTATGTTTTTTCCAAAGACCAAAAAAGCTGCCACTATTAGGTAGGTACGCCAGCGTTGTGTGAAGTGTGTAATGAGGGCTTTTCAGCTCGGCGTTTTTGACAGCTGTCAGTTGGGTTCCCCAAAAGCTACTAGATGGCGCCGTGCCTAACTCTGTCTGAAAACGGAGGTTATTGACACAGAGTATATAGGAGTGACAGAATCATAGAGTAGAAAGAAGACCAGTAACCAATGATACCTTGCTGCATACTATCAGCTATGCAGAAACGTCCTTCATTCAGATTAGATAGGGCAACCGCTAGCGCCATCTATTAATTAAAAGTGGTACAACTTTATTTTTTTAAGTCCCTAGGAAAAGCGCTCATTCGGGATGAAAAAAAAAAAGTGAACTGCCTGAATCGAAAACCATTTCGAGCTTAGCATCCAAACTATATTTTTAATGTAAAAGATTTTTATCATAAAAGATGAGCCTTATTTTAAGTAAATAATAATATTTCAATGCCCGTCATATGACCTCTATGATGACGTCACATATTAAATCGTCTGTGGTAGTAGTTATTCTGTGGAAAAACTACCAATGGCTTGTCAACTTCATCATCTTCATCATGTCAAACATCTTTCTTTTTACACTAAACCACAGACAAATCCAATCGCGAACTCTACCTACACACATATATGACGTCACGCCGAATAATATTCATTTTAATTAAATAACAATGATAAACTCAATGAATCACGAAAAAAATGAAATTAGTTTCTTAAAATTACGTCTACTATCAGAATATAAAATAAAATCCGATCATAAAAAAAACTTTGCATACCTAACTATCCGTCGTTTGGTTTCCTCTCAGGTGCAAATTAAATACGTAGACTTCATATTTATTTCATTTAATTTGATATCATACCTATTTACAGGAACGTTAGTGCAAAACAATAGTTGTGAAAAATCCGTCGAAAATCGATACAAGTTCGCGGGTAAAAGTAAGTTGTATCTAGCAAACAGATGACGTTTCTAACATTTATAAAAACGTCATGTGTTTGCTATCTTTTTAGATTAAATTTTTTTCATTGATGGCGCTAGTAAGTCCCGAGGAGCGCCTTAATAGATCATGTGAAGAAGAACCTAACATTGCTGCACAGCGGTTTTATATAAGTAGCCATTTGCGTTACTTTATTATTCGGTAATAATCGTTTTAGTGGACGGTGGACGTCATTTAAATGCAAATTAAGCTTACCGGTGGTGTGCTGCATTTGTTTATTTTGGTCACAGACTGAATTAAGTTAGGTATTTAATGGTGAAAGTATTTTTTACTTAGCCTATTAGCGCCCTACTGCTAGGTACAGCCTGTTAGCATTTAGAATATACCTCGGCTACTATCGGATATATTCGGATATATTCGTGTAAATGGAAATATCGTAACTAATATGACACCTAATTTTCAAAATAGCGAAGATAACTTTAATACAGAGCAGCAGGAAGTAGTGTTACACTCGTGTACTTTCAGCGAAAACCGAAGCCTACTCTAGAGCCCGAGGTATATTCTAAAAGCTAACAGACTGTAAAAGCTTCCCCGCCTTCTTTATATCTCTCTACTTGCTGATTTTTAATACATAAAAAAATCTGTTTAATTGCAACAGACTTGCGTTGCTTATAGGGGTGTCCAAAAGATAATTAAGCCAAGCGCAGTCTTAGAATTAGTTCGCGAGTAAAGCGGTCATGTTAACCTATTTTATTAGTTCCTAAGTAGAGCTCGAGGCTCTTATCGTGGTCTTAAAGAGTGCAACACTGCACGAGTCACGCAACCAGCCTATTACGACGTGCCGTAATAAAATAAAACTACGCCCGTGTAATTACGTATAGCATGTTTTTCGTATGTGCGAATAAAGGGCACTAGAAAATACCCTCCCTGACCCCCTCGATATCAACCCTTTTTTTTGTCCCCACTGCTGGGTCACGGGTCTCTTGCTGCACCGCAAGAAGGTTAGGCCATACTCCAACACGGGGGACAAGTCCGGATTGGTGGAGGATTGTAAGACAGTGACGGGCCTTACTCTCAGAAGTTATCAAGCTGCCCATAAGGTCTCTGACATGGCTAAACGACTGTCATCACATGACAGCCGGCACCAATGGCTTAACGTGACGTGAATGACCTCCTCACTGGGGCTTAAAATAAGTATGAAGGGGTTAAAATTTAATCGCTCTTGATTGATCTTCACTCAGCGAAAATATTGTTAGAGGGAAAGGCAAAAAAAGGCAAAAAAAATTCCTTAATAATTGTATTAAAGTTGCACTGTTCTTCGTAAAAAACCTAACCTAACCTTCCTGCGATGCAGGAAGAG
The DNA here is from genome assembly GCA_934045075.1 of Yponomeuta sedellus. Taxonomy (NCBI): domain Eukaryota; kingdom Metazoa; phylum Arthropoda; class Insecta; order Lepidoptera; family Yponomeutidae; genus Yponomeuta; species Yponomeuta sedellus. The sequence continues at coordinate 15,337,405 of OW203726.1, read as the reverse complement.
ACTCGTGCCCCAGCAGTGGAGACAGCAGCCCCACCAGTACAGTGATATCATTCCGATGTAAAAACCTAACTGCAAAGTAGGTACTCGGGGCTGCAAGTGATGCAAATTACTTCAGCTAGATGTCGCTGCCTGCACGTAATACAGAGAATATTGCAAAGAAGTTCAAAATTTCACTGATGCCGGTGAGTCGCCCATTAGCTCAGTTGGAAAGAGCGCTGGCACGGATAGCCAGAGGTCGCGGGTTCGAATCCCGGTACGGGTGGATTTTTTAGCTTCTAAATAGGTTTTTTGTACTTCACACACACACAGTACAAACGAAATAAAATCAGTCAACGCAAAGGCTTTTATAACGCTCCATAACCGCGCTGCACTGTTAGGGAGATCATTTGCATCAATTACGCCCCAGAGCGTGTTCAAGCCATAGTACTTACGTTTTAGATCAAAAACGTAAAACAATGTTTTAATTTATTGGTAGTAGTAATATATTATCAGATTTTTTTTATCTATGTAATTGAAGTTTTGCTGTCATCTGTACCAAGAACTTATCAAGCTAGGTCTTTTTAATTATCTATACGTCACTCCTCCTTCATCAACTTCTCTTATCAACAACAAAATATTGCCTCATCAGTCACAGTGACAGTAGAAAATGTATTTTCTTAGGTAGTAATAAGTGTAATGATTCCATATTTCATTATGTTTAATTAAAACTGTGATAGCATTGCACGGTATTAAAACAGACACTTTAAGCTGCTACAGAAAGCTTCAGCCGGCAATAATCAGACCGCGTTTCATTACACTGAGTTATGGAATTTGGGTATCAGTCATAAGCTGTTAGCGATAGCATGTGGGTTCTGGAGGATTTTATTTTGGAGTTGAGGAAAATTGGAGTTATTTTTCAAGGGTGAGAATAGATAAGCGAAATGAGTATGTATTATAAATCATCTACTAAGAATTTTGAACTATTTTCAGTCATTCCTGTCATACCTCGTTACAATTTTTTTGTAAATTAAGCATAACAATAAATTAATTAGGATTTACCGCGCTCTAATATATAATATTTTCAGATTTATTTTTAAATTTTATCTTCTATGCACTCTTAAAAATGTGCATATTTTGAAAATTAGTAAATCTTATAACATCAATAATGTAATAAGTGATTTGTATAAACTACGGACTTGAAATAGTAACAAATTACTTTGAAGCATATTTGTCAAAATTATAATTTTTAGTGGAAGGTTTTCCACCAAAAATTATAATTTTGAGTTTATATGGTAAATTCTAGGTCAGAGGTATTTATTACAACAATAAATAAAGATGTTCGATGTTTTTTTTTTTTGCAAAACGTGTTAAAATGATTATTTATAACACGTTTAACTGCCATTTAGGCAGTGCCATTTAATATAACCATGCCATTTAATATAACCATTTTTTTGTGATAAAATATCCATCCATCCATTTCAGCCTATTGCAGTCCACTGCTGGATAAAACTTATTTTTTTGTAATAATGGCTAGTAAAGCGTCAACAAACTCATGCGTGTATCGAATGGCGCTTATGACTTAGCGCCAGGTAGGTTTTGCGCGTCTGCGATAAAGTGGGGTCTGTCGGATATAAATTAAAAGAAGACCATTGGAGCCCACCCTCCACTTTATGAAGCAAAAGTGCGTCCATTTAAAACTTCATCATACCTGCCCTTTATGTAGGCCACGTGCTCTTTACGTCCTTTCTTGAGTGCCTAAATAAGGGAACTATGTTAAGTGTTTTTGCAGTCGTTTGTAATTAAGGAACCGATAAATTTAATACAATAAAGTCAATTACTTCAAGCTGTGAGGAAGAACGGATGAATTTGCTCTTCAATAATGGGAATTTTCCTATAAAGGGAATATTCCCGCCAGGCAGGACGCATGCTTGGGGACCTCCAGGCCGACTGTTATTCGTCGGACGTTATATTTATAAGATCTCATTCGAAACACTGCTTGCGCCATGGAGGAATGTCGGAATATGTAGTGCATATGCAGAGCACTGCATATGCACTACATATCTGCTCACCAGGTTCTGCACCCGATAACGGGAATGTGCAGTTCTGACTCAAACTGTTTCTAAGCATTACCTCAGTGTTCACGACCAAGTTTTTCTGGTAAAAGGTATCCTTGTTACTACCCAGGACAAAAAATTCACACAAATCTGTCTTTTGTTACAATTTTTTATACATTTAGATCTTATACTCGCATTGTATATTTTGTCATCGGAAAAGTTTCAGATACGACTAATGTTTTAATTGTTATGTTATTTTTTTAACCTACTGCTTGAACATTTTTTTAACCTACTGCCTGTTTTTATTATAGAACCAAGTGTGAAATTGCTAACAAAATGAGCTGTTCCATACTACGAGTCCATTTTTGATACTTACTCTAATGTATGAAATGGCTAAAATTTAATTAGCTATTCCAGAGTTTGTCTTTAGACACTATTCAGCATTACACCATGCACTATTTGATGTGCAGCGATATATTAAAACAACATAATACTAATAGATAAATAGAGAACATCTTATTGTGCATAAAAATGGAAATTACACAGATATTTCTTGTAATTGATAATAGAAGTAGAAACAACTCACAAAGTTCCTACAAAATACGAAAGGTTTCTAGCCTAGACGTCCGTTCACAAACAGTATGAATATAATGGCAATTTTCCAAGCCCACACAAGATATTCAAAGGGGTTCCATTTACTTTTATCAGTTTAAGATTACTTCGGGTCCGTGGAAGTTTCGCCGAGAAGTGTGCCAACTACGCGCACAAACGATGCTTCAATAGAGAATGGGTTCTTTCAAACTTTGTCCTGAGGACAAATTGCAAATAAATAAGCCTTATTAGGTTGTACGTTTGACAGGACTTCGACAATACGCACCCTATTCAGACATAGTATGAACTGTACCGAACATTACAACAAGTGGGTTGAGTTTAAACTTATTTATTTATTCTGATGCCTATAGGAGTATCGAAGCGAGCTTATCGAGCGAATGTGGGTAAAACGGCCGGTAAGGAATTCTGACTGCAAATGCAGCTGAACTGATCATAACATAAGATAACATTTACATACAGGCACATAAATTGCTTCTGACTCTGTGTGGGCACTGGGATACCCTGAGTCGTGGGTAACAGAAACAGTAACAACAATACAACAATACCAGAATCTTAGCGGCTGTTTTTCAATATTTTAGAATAAATTAATCCTCAATGCAGTATTCAGTTAATCGATACGCCTAAAAGTAGCGTGAAGTTTACCAATTCTAATCTGTCACTAGATAGACTCGTGTCAAAATTATTAACTTAATTTTGGATTTACAAGATCAAGATCTGGGGTCAAGATTTTTAAAATTGGGCTATAAAATTTCCCGATGCGCTCGAATGGAGACTCGCCATTCGAGCGACGCGACGACCCGGATGACCGTCCCAGACGTGGAAGAGATCCGCTGAGACGAAAGAGAAGAGAGTAACTTGGCTAAAGCTCCCATTCCCAGCCCTGAACAGAGATGAATGAAACATCCTTGTGTCATGCTCCAGACTCCACTGAGGAGTAAAGAGACCAAAGGGGAAGAAACAAAATTTATTTCAATTTGTCTTTTTCGTAGTTTACATGAGAAAGCGCCGCCACTCTGCTGATCACCGTGCCAGAATTCTACGGATGTGCGAGTTAAATAGAGCTGGAATACAACAAGTCAATATCAGATTGTTCACATTGAACCAGTTAAGAACTGCAGATAGAGCATCAGTATACAGAGCGCCCCACGCCATATTTTTTCATTTTGAAATAAATGATCTTCCTTTTATTTCTGACACTATGTCATTTAGCAAAAAATATCCTTATGAACAAAGTCTTTTAAACGGTCTCATATAGCAATAGGCCAATTTTCTTCTTATGTAGCGGGTTCGATTCCCGGTTCAACCATGTAATTATTTAAAAAATAGAAACTTTGAAAACAAAGTCATTGGTACACGCTAAGATTCGAACTGTCGACCTCCCGATTGAGAAACCACTGTTCTACCGCTGCGCTACCACCACCCTTACTGTCGTTTTAATTCATACTATTATGTAGAACATCTTTTTTTGTAACACTCTGTATACACGTCGTCTAAACATATCTACAGCTGCGGTATCACAGTTAGGGAGTAGTTGGAAGTAATGTTACAGTCAAGATGGCATAGCAGTGCCCAAAATTCAAATCAAGTGCATTGAAAGTGTATTAAACTCTTATTCTTCTCCAAGATAACATATTGCTCGTGAAAAAATCTGGCACTGAATTGATTACGGAAGAGACGCCTTTTTGGGGAGCATCGCAGCCACCATAAGTTTTACAACTCAAGTGACTCCCAAGTCAGATTTGGATCACGTTCAGAGCAGTGACGGCCCAGAGCGGTCGCGCCGACTTGCATAAATTTGCAAGATTACGTTGTCACCGCATTCGGTGCCTTTATCGCACGAGGTGCTGAATTAATCGCTGCTAAATTATCCGATTGTGTGTGTTTGGGGGAGTCTAAAACTGGACGCTATCCATGGAGCCTCAGAAGCGAGGCCAGTGAAATTAGGTGTTAGTAGTTTGATTAGAATAAAATGTTGTCCGCTGAAAAAATGTATGCCGACTGCAAGGGGTAAGTTCAAAAAAGCTGGCGCTAAAAGATGAGCGTGAGTGCCCCTGCTCGTTGAAAGTTGAGTTTGTTTCCACCTACATTGTTGTGTCTTGACGCGCCGCAGTAGGGTAAAAAAGATTTTACCCGACTGCTGCGGATCCCAGAAAGAGCGTGATGTGTGTGGCTTGTATGTATGTTTGTAAGTAATTACGATTCTATGTTCAGTCACAACTCCTTAAAGGCCTGCACAGACGAGGGACTTTTGTCCCCAAGGGACAAAAGTCCCTGAATCTTAAAAATGTCCTCCGAGTACTTGTCGCGGACTCAACGCCTACGGTGTGCGGTAATTTCTTCTCTTCTCCTTCAGGTAGTTGACTGCTGAACATAGCCCTCCCCTAATGAGCGCCATAGCGTCCTGTATTTAGCTTGTCGCATCCAGCATCTGCCGGCAGTTTTCGTAGATCGTCATCCTACCTGGTCGGAGGCAGCCCTGGATTTATAAATAGGCCGTGTAGGCCGCGGCCTAGGGGCGGCAGCGTCCTAGGGGGCGGCAGATTTCAGAGGACAGTCACTTGATTTCAGAGGATAAAAGTCAAACACGTCCACTGGTTTTTTTATAATACTTTCTCAGGAACTCATTCCTATCGAAACCTATATTATCGCGTGAGTGATAGATGAGACCAGCGCGGCGGGCGAAGGCGAACGGCGCGGCAGTGGCTCAACGTAACAACCCCCGCCCCGCTTCCCTCCCGCACTAGCCTAGCCGTCTGCGCGGCGGCGGCGCAGGCAGACTGCGCCCGACGCCCAACGCCCGCGCCAGTGTTTTGTTTTGCAAGCGTCGATCGCATTAAGCACGCTACACTCTCGTTGACTTGTTGAATACCTACTTTACTTACCTACCTAAACAAAATACGTAACGACTAGTTAAATAAAAAATCACAGTGATTCACAATATACTTTGTTGTTAAGCTTCAGTTTTTATTAAATAGGTAAGTATCATATGTAATGTAAGTACTATACAATAGTGAGCAATCAATACTCTAATATATTTTATCATTAACACTCATTCAATGAAAATTGCCCCTCATTAAAATGAAAGATACTTTCACATTGGTGGTTTAATTATGTATTTCTAAATTTTTATGAGTCCGACGTTTCTTAAAGCATCAGTGGTCGCGGTTAACTCCGCGAAAATATAATATCAAAAAATGTAGAAATACTTATCATGTATTTCCGTATGTATTACACTTTATGTAAACCGCTATTTCAACTATTAAAGTATCTTTCACTTAAGAGTCTCAGTGACCTGGAAGTTCTAGGCGCGGGAACTAAAATAGTACGGAAAGCTTTTAGGTGTAGGTATATTAATGTGAAGCCTTTTTCTCGTAAAAAAGTATAATTATTTTCTTATATCTTATAAATTATATTAGAGGTTTCACATATTAATGACATTATATGATATAGATTTTTCACATATTACAATGAAACCCCAACCAACTTATCATAAAAATGTAAATCTAAATCTGTTTGCTTGTTTATTACACTTTCACGACTAAACCGCTGAAACGATCGTGATGACATTCATGTAGACTATTGTGTTCTTTTACAGATTGATTGATAACTATAATATAATGCGTTCTCAAAGTGACGAAAAATGAGTGATGGAAGGAAGAGACTTAGTGGCGCTGAGTACAGGAAAAAGGCCAAAATGAAAAAAGATGAACAAGAATATGCTCTTGAGAAGACCAGAAAAATAGAAGCTTTTTTTAAAAGTGAAAACAGCAGCGAGAATTTTCGTATTTCACAAAAGAACTCGGGGACGGGTATTAATAAGGAAAATAAACATGAACAAGGTTCTATTCCGATTGAGGTGAAGAGTGACCATTGCAATCAGTCAGATCAGTCGTGTTCAGTAAAACTTGCTCATCCTCCTGATTATGACACCGAAAGACCTTCAACAAGTGCCAGTAATATAAAGTCAGACAGCGAAGAAATGGCTACAGTTGCGACGTTTATTGAAATTGAATCAACCATAAAACTAAACAGAGATCCAGCCTTATGGGGAATAAACGATTTAACGAGAGATATTATTGCAAGAAATGGTTTCGAACAAAACAAATCCTGTGATTTCACAAAAAGTGCGAGAATGTATTCCGATCATCGCCGTTATTTACCAAAAAAATTATTTTACAGAAAAATGAAGAATAATGAAGTTAAAGAAAGGAATTGGCTCGTCTATTCGGAAAGCAAAGGCTCCGTATTCTGTGGGCCCTGTTTGGCCTTTGGATCTATTGAGAACAGGACACAGTTTGACGAGGAAGGATTCAATGATTGGAAGAATGCAGAAGTTCGAGTAGCTCAACACGAAAACTCTCCAAATCATAAATCCTGCATTCTGGCTTTAAGAGCTAGGGGTATGATTCACGGCAATATCCAATCTTCCTTAACTACCCAACTTAACGAAGAAATGTCTTACTGGAGGAACATTTTAAAGAGGGTTGTTGCTGTAATAAAAGGATTAGCTTCTAGAGGTCTCGCTTTTAGAGGAAGTAATGAAAAATTTGGTGACCAGCACAGTGGAAATTACATTATGCTTCTAGAATTAATAGCAGAGTTTGACCCATTACTAACCAAACACATTGAAAGATATGCAAACCAGGGATCTGGAACAACTAGCTACCTTTCGAAAACTGTCTGCGACGAATCCATTTATTTAATGGCTGAAAAAGTACTAATATACATCAGTGATGAGATAAAAAAAGCAAAGTACTTTTCTTTGATTGTGGATTCTACACCGGATGCAGCCCATATAGATCAGCTTACACTTGTGATTCGATATGTTTTAGATAATGGAGAACCATGTGAGAGATTTATTAAATTCTTGCCTTCTGTAGGACACAAGGCTCAAGAAATGTTTAATGCCATTACTATAGAGCTGGAAAAGTTAAACATTAATCTCAAAGATTGCCGTGGTCAGTCTTATGATAATGCCTCTAACATGTCAGGGCTTTACAATGGTTTACAAGCCAAAATTCAAGAACAAGCACAATTTGCTATGTTTGTTCCTTGTGCAGCTCATTCATTAAATTTGGTGGGAACTTCGGCCGTTGAGTCTTGTACAGAAGCCTGCCACTTTTTTATGTTGCTAGAGGAGGTATATACTTTCTTCGTGAAGTCAACTGAACGTTGGAAAAAGCTAACGAATGAGATAGGAAGAGGAAAAACACTCAAGAGAGTGAACCTCACTCGTTGGTCGGCTAGAGCAGATGCCTGTAAAAGTCTAAGAGATTCCTGGGATGAAGTAATTACAGTTTTAAGAATGATTGAAAATGACAGCACACAGAAACCGGTCCCGCGAAATGAGGCAAAGGGAATTCGCATCAAATTAGAAAAACTTGAAACTGCGTTCATGGTCGTATTTTGGAATGCTATTTTGGAAAGGTTAAATAAAGTTAACGTTCAGATTCAGAGCTCATCTGTAGATGTATTGACGGTATCTGATCTCTATGGATCTCTAGTCGAGTTTACAATAGCAGAACGAGAAAACTTTGACTATTTCGAAGAAAAAGCAATTGAGATTAGCGCACTGAAGCAATATCAAGGTAATATAAAGAGGCAACCTAAAAGAAAAAAAATGACGGATGAAACAACGAATGAAGAACCTGAAATACCCTCTTGCTCCAGAGATTATTTCAGAGTGAACACGTTTTTGGTCATCCTTGATAGACTGAGAGCTGAAATACAGAGAAGGCATAATGCTTACTTAAACTTTCAAGAAAAATTTTCATTTTTAACAAAAATGACTGAACTTTCAACACAAAAAGTTACAGAAAAAGCTCAGTCTCTTGTGAAATATTATACCAATGATTTAGAGGACGATTTGATTCAAGAATGTGTGCATTTTCAAAGTCACATTTCCTCTGATAAAACTGCAGAGTGTTCAGTGAAGCCTGTATCAAACTCACTACTCAGTCTCTCAAAGTTTTTGAGGAATCAATCTTTGTCTAATGTTTACCCTAACTTAGATATAGCTCTCCGCATTGCACTTTCCACTCCGGCTACAAATTGTTCTGGGGAAAGGAGTTTTTCCTCTTTAAAACGCGTGAAAAATTATCAAAGATCTTCATTGTCTCAAGAAAAAATGAATTCTCTAGCTCTTCTCTACATAGAAGCAGAGATAATGAACACCATAAACTATGATGATATTATAGATGATTTTGCTATTAAAAAAGCCCGTAAAAAATTGTATACCTCTTGTTTCTTTTTACGCTCTTTCATGAATGACTAATTCTAATTTTATTTAACTTTAAGGGCTTCTTTACTACAAATGGAAAATTATTATTTTAGAAAGATATGTACATTTGTACATGGGGCGGCGGGAATAAAGTGGCCTACACTCATAAAAAATATAAATCCGGCACTGGTCGGAGGGCGTCCTACACTACGTCTGCCGAGTCACGGTCTCCACTCAAGTAACTCTCCACTCCACGTTAAGCCGTTAGTGCCGCCTGTCATCTAATGGCAGTCGTTAAGCCATGGCAGGGGCCTTATGGGCGGTTTAATAACATCTGACAGTAAGGTTCACCACTTCCGTACAACCCTCCACCAACCCGGACTTGAACCCCGTGGTGGAGTATGGTCTAACCTTCCTGCGATTCAGGCAGAGACCCGTGCCCCAGTAGAGGAGGCTTACAAAGGGTTGATACCATTTTGTTTTTATGTCATATTTTTCTGAGAGATGACCTGGCCTCTGCGGTTGTGTATGTGCTGCGTATGTTCTAATGGAAAAATAATAATTATGTGCATATTTACGTATTTACTTAGATAGGTTTTTAAAACAGTTGCTTTATTGTTTGTAAATTTAAGATCATAATTACATTGCGTATCGCGTCTCTTATTTATATTATTAAGATTACATATCTGTAAAAAATTCTGAGGAATTGGCAAAGTGTACTATAGAGACCCTATTATTTTTTATCTTAACAATTCTTTATTCAATTGATTCTGTTTGTTCACCTCGAATTGATAAAATAGAATAGAAAATCCACATCCCAGCAAAATACGTAGATACTATGTAACAATAGCAATGGAACCTGATGAAATTATTTATTAGGTTGTGATTAAGGCAATAAATTGCCTGGCTCAGTTATCTGGCTCCTTGTACCGAGTTAGCGGTGACAGGGACCGCGGATTAAGCTGTAAATTACCGACCGTCAGCGTTGTAGCGCTGATAAAGTGCTTATTAAATACGCGCTGATTTCATTGCCAATAACACAACAATTGCTACTCTGGTAACTAGTGACAATCACGTCATAATTAAAATGGTTGAGGTTAAGATACATAAGACTTAAGTATAACCGCGCTTGATTGTTTATTTGATTGGCTACTTTTAATTGTACTTGATTCTTACTTTGGGAAAAGTTGTTTATTATTATTATAGACAGATACTGCCTGGTTTCCAGGCAGAAATTTCTTCTTTGAAAAACGGTTTAAGAAGAAGATATTACTATTAATATTATAGTTTGTTTGTTTTATTTAATGAGAAAATCTCGAGGCGAAAGACCAAGTACTTACTACTACATAACGTTAACGTAAAAACGGCAATTTTCTGCAAAAATATTGCCGAGATTCTCGGTCAAAAACAACTCTTTGCAATAACGTCCTACCGAAAAGATACCAATTACACAATGATTGCTACTCTGGTTTTATTTAATAGTGAAATCTCAAAGCGAAAAACCAAGTACTAACTACTTCATAACATTAACGTAAAAACGGAAATTTTCTGCAAAAATATTGGCGAGTCAAAAACTACTTTTTATTACAAAAGAAGGTTTGTTTTTTCCACTAAAGAAGCTAGTAAACCTGATAAAGTCCTTCTTATATTTTCTGGTTCAGGAAATCTCAAAGGGTTCTATTTTTCGTTTTACTTAGCAGCAGTCTCTCACTTTATCGAATGCAACACTAGGTTTATGCTAAGCTAGCTGATAGTGTATTTCCAACAAAATCCCATGGCATTTGACGCCGTCTAAGAAGTTATAAAATACAGCGACAAATGTTGGAGTTTCCAAATAAATCAGTGGCTAAAGTTTAACTTCTTCTCTCGGGCGACATTCGTTCGGATTCGGCGTCGAGCGCAACTTAGTCGGAGTAGCTTCTTTGTAAATGCACCCGCAACTTACGGCTTTATTACCATTCTATCCCATATTCTGATGCTGCTTGATTTATTGAAATATTCGGAAAACTAGGTTTTTACGGTTAAGTATTTATTTCTCCTAAGAACGAATTTCATTTCATTCACTTAAAATGCAAAAACAGGACAATAATCTTTTTAATAATAATAATAATCTTTTTCTTTGTCGTCGTACCTCAAGACTGAGAGATATGACTATGGGGCAGCTTCCGCCAACAGCGCTCCTATTATTCGCTAATACAATAATGTAAATGTAAATATTAAAAGATTGTAAGACAGTGGCGGGCCTTACTGTCAGAAGTTATCAAGCCGCCCATAAGGCCTCTGACATGGGTTAACGACTGCCATTAAATGGCAGCCGGCATCAATGGCCTTACGTGCCTTGCGAAGCACGGAAGTGCTCAGAAAAGTACCACTAGCGGTATTCACGGGATGGCCACCCATCCTGCGCCTGACCGCTTCTGTCGTTGCTTAACTCAAAAGATAGATACCAATCACTCGGTTTGACTAGACCACGAGCGCTTCAAATGCATTTATAATGCCCGTGATTTTATTACCTTCTACATTTATCAAAACTATATTAAATTTAAAAACCTATTTAGAGGCTAAAATTAAATTTATAAAATTTTACAGTGTGCGAGCGAGACAGAACGGCTCACGTGACAGCCTCAAATATAATAAACGAAAGTTAGTGTTTTGGATTGAATCTCCAAAAATACATATATTGATGTACAATCAGAATCTACTCAAATGTAATTTTACTATATGTGTGTGAATTATTTACTGAATAATTATAAGACAAATAATTATGTTATAATTTATGTTACGATAAAAACTTAATGTAAGTTAATCTTATTATCAATAAGCCAATTTCAACTTCAATCGATAGCACATCAATTTATATAATAATATTTTATTTGCAAAGTCGCCGTAACATCACCGGTTGCAGTAGGTAGTAGACATATACATTGAGTTGCTATCGACTGCAGGTACAAATATAACTCACGCCTGGATATCTGAGAAGTAGGCAGATACGAACGTTTTACTTTGGCAATTTTTTTAAATAATGAATTAGCTTTCACACTTAATCTCGATTATTATTATTCTATGAGTGAATCATTCGAGTGAAAACTCGTGGACTAGTTGAACCAACTGATTGGAATCGCTTGAGTTAAGCAACAACAAGCACGGTCAGGTGCAAGATCCGACCGTCCCGTGACGATCACGTGAGATTTTCGTCAATAGGTACGAATGTACTCAATCAGGCTCATATAGGTGAACGTAACGGATTAAAACCTCTAACTTAAGTACTTCGCTTCGATGCATGAAGTTACTTTGCCTGATGTGACATGCAGCGAGTGTAAGAGCAGGAAACCATCCGCATTTTTTGAAGCCTCGTTTATATTTTAATGAAAATGGTAATGCAATAATCCTGTATTTTAAAGTGATACATATTTATATTCTTATATATTATCTATACTAATATGTAAGATTATTTTATTACATTTCATGAGATTATATGTCTTTAAACGTGTGTAAGCTTCTTTAAATACACCTTATAGCATGTTTTCAAATTTCATTTAATTTTTTTACTTGCCTAGTAACCTTTCTTTTACTTCCCTCTGTTGACTGGTAGACAATGACTATGGAATTAATTAAACTTTCAGTATAAAGAAATTATCAATAAATGCCATAATCGATTGAAATTTGCTTGGGGACTGACAGCTCTGACAACCTACGCCTTCGCAACCTTTGGGTAGCACGCCATCGAATATGTCAACTACGATGGGCCAAGGTATTTTTCAGCGGCCTAGGTTGAGCCGGAGTGTCGGCCTAGAAAATAGCACCAACCCAAATTCTTCCCGCGGGTGTCGTAAAATTGAATTGAAATTGAAATTTATTTATTTCAAAAGAAGTATAACAATTCACTTCTCCTATTTTAGCATTCTTGATGTAAATGTAATTATATTTAACTGATGATAAGATTATAACGATGTTGTCTGTACTAGTTAAAAAACTGTATGACAGACAACAACGCCTTCGTTCTGGAAAATTTAACTTATTTTATTACATTGCTGTTTGAGTATTTACTTATAGATGCTAGTTACACGCTTAAAACAAATTACATTGTTTGAGTGATACGTTGTGTGTGTGTATGTATGTGTGTGTGTGTGTCTGTGTGTATGTATGAGGGTGTATGTGTGTGTGTTATAGGAAACGAGTTCAAAAGGCAACTAAGGGACACAAACCGGGGGGTGGGCAGCAGCGCCCCCTGCAGTACAATTCCACCGAACTACGATCCCTAACCCGCATGCCCATTACCCCATGTCCAGCAGTGGACTAATATAGCCTGAAGAAGAAGAAGGTTGAGCCACTGCAATGCAAGCGCTCAACGTAAGCCATCAAGTGTGGTTGAACCAAAGAGCGGTGCTAGACTAACGGTAGAACAATGACCTCACATTTGGGATAGCAACTACCAATGACTTTGTTTTCTAAGTACGTACATTTCTAACTGTGAAGTTTGAACATTTATTAATTTATTTATAATTAATGGACATGTGATGAGGATGAAGGAAGAAAGATTGACGAAACTAATATATATTGCAAATGTGTGTGGAAGGGCTGGTAAGGGACGTCCTAGGCGGACATACATCGCCCAAATAGGGGATGTATTAGCAAAGGGGAATATAAAAAGTACCTGAAACTGGCATGCGTGCATGCAACGACTTATGAACGTTGATGATGCGAAGGTGATCTGTCAGGATCGTGGCAGGTGGCAGTCCCTGGTCTCTGCATACCCTCTGGGATACAGGCGTGAGGTTATGTATGTAATTTATATAGTTTAATTCTTTATTGCACTAATTACGTAAGTTAATGTAAAAGGGCTTGCTTAATGCCTAAAAATCGTGTGGATACACAAATCTCAGAGATATTTACAGACCAACCATGCCATGACAACAGCGGCAGATAAACCTCTCTTGATTATCGCCCGCTAGTAGTAGAAGTACTTAAGTTTTTTTTGTCCCTATAGAAAAAAAACCTATGCGCTAGCAAGCAAATCGTAGCTACGTATAATAGCCTAACTATAAGGCTAACAGCGAACATATCAGGTCTAATTAACTAACATAACGTACTCGTAACGACTTATAAACGTTGATGAAGCGAAGTAGATCTGTCAGGATCGTGGCAAGTGGCATAACTTTGGTCTCTGCCTACCGCTCTAGGATACAGGCGTGAGGTTATATGTGTATGTATGTAATTAACTAATATGAAGCTATGGTTATATTATTTTTAATGCACTAACCCGTGATAAGGACAATTTTCAAAACCTATTGAGAGGCTAAAAATTCCACCCATGCCGGGATTCGAACCCGCGACCACCGGCTATCCGTGCCAGCTATGGACCAGTTTCTGAATGGAGAATTTTGCTAAGTAAAAGTAACGTTACTTGACTATTGACGTGCGGAAATCTCAGGTCTGGTTAGCTGTGGAAGCTATTGAACCATCGTCCTGTCGTGTCGTCCATATGACGTTTTCTTTGTTTTGTGTTTGTCTCCCTGGTTGCCATAGCACAGGGTATCGTGGTTTGTCACCAGGGGCGGTACTATGTTTAACCTGCTTCGAACTGACAATTACATATTTGACACTTTCGTCAAACAGGTTAACCCGATGACCCGATAGAGTGGACTTACGTCATCAAAGTGCTGGACAAGTGATTGTGTTATTCTTATTATTAAATTCTTTATTGTACTAGTAAAGATTGTGCAATTGGCGGGCTTAATACTAAATATTATATATAATAGGTACCTACCTACATTGTTATTTATAGAAGTAGTGTATTAATATATTCATATTTGCACCGACTACCCGTCTCTAATTTCCTTCAGCAACTTTCCGTCGCAAGGTTGTCTGGAAGAAATTGCTTTTAGCAATAAGGCCACCAATTGTACTTTGTATCTTTACATGTTTTATAATATGTGCTCTAGTGTAAAGATAAAGAATATTCTTATGACATGAAGAAGGTAGTGTCAAACAGTGAGGTGGTATTATAATGAAATTATGTTTTAAAATGTAACAATGTATTAATGTGTGTAGTAAAAAACAAGACGGTCGGACGAAGACTGATTTATTTATCAAGCACCGCCTACCCACAAAAACAATGATTACGTCTAAATAGAGTACAATATGTACAATATACAAAAATACATTGTACATACATACCTACATATAAAAGGACTTGATAATATATACGTGGAAATTATTTTTATATATTTGACTTTCGTCTTTGACATGTGCCAATGAGTGGCGATAGAGTCTCAACGATAGATAGAGTTTCACATACTTAAAAACAATTATAAATAATCGAGAAAATTGGATTAATGCTGTAAATCAGTCTACCCAAGACCACGGCAACTGTAACGCTGCCGAAACGTCGGGAAATAAGGTAATTACTTTTTACCTAAATATATAACTATGACTAATCTTGTTGTTCGGTTGTTGAAGCGGAGGTGATCTGTCAGGATCGCAGAACGTCAGGATCATGGCAAGTGGCAGTCGATGGTCTCTGCGTACCCCTCTGGGATACAGGAGTTAGGTTATGTTATGTTACAAATAAGCCCCCGTAAATACTAGCACGGCGGGATATTGGAAGTTGCGGTGACGATCCGTGGGGAAATTATTTATGTGTTTGATGTCGGTAAGTCAATTCTACGGCGCCACTGCTTTATCGAATTGTTGTTTCATCGCTGGTTACACAATAAAACTAGTAAAATTTACTCCAATATCGTGTTTCATTAATAAAATATCGAAAGAGGATTGGCCTTTGTTCAAATGTCGCGCATGAAATTTCTTTTTTCATTTTCAGTGCCCGTACTCTCGACGTAAAATTGACCAATTTGAGTTACCAATTGACAGTTGAATTAGTGGTATGAAGTTAAGTTTTTTAATAATTTAATAGTTAAGCCATATCAGAGGCCTTGTGGGCAGCTTGATAACTTCTGCCAGTAAGGACCGCCACAGTCTTACAATCCTCTACAAACCAGCCACCGTATGGCCTAACCTTCCTGCGATGCAGGAGGAAACTCGTGCCCCCGCAGTGAGGATACAAGGGTTGATATAGATTCCATAACATTTCTATGTTAAAATATACGTAAGTTTATGCTGTACCTTATAACTTTCATAAACACTATACACTTATAACTAAAATTAATAATAAAAAATCTTATATTCAAGTATTTTTTCTAATAAAATATTTAGCTGCTAAAACTTACACTAGTGTTAAAATGCTAATCAAATTACTTATGTAAATGGACGATTATTTATTGTCTAATTAGAACTACTTCGTCTTTTTCTGTATAAAGGTGTTACTTTTAAATTTAAAGATGCGCTTTTGACTTAAAACATTGTATAAGTGTGTCACAATCATTCCATATTTAGTCCTGATTCTCAGTGAAAACCTGAAACGGCTTTGAATTTAATCATCTCAATGTTGTAAATATGCCTCTTGTATAAACTGTTGGTTTTCAAATAAACATTAAAATAAAATAAACAAAGTGATTTCGGAACTAAGTCAATAATACTTTTACTACGTTGTTTTTTATTGTTATGAGTCAGTTGCTCTTAATTGTAGCGTATAGAACAATGCAATTTTTCTTTGCATCATACGTCTACCTCGTTGGTCTAGCTAGGCGTTAAGGTACTTGCAAGACTGGGTTCGTCGGTTCGATTCCCACTGAGGGCCGCTGTAAATTTTACAAGTAGCCTTCTTGCCAGTAGTCCTTGCCTGGTTACAATAGTACAAGGTAGTCTAGTCTGGGAGTTGGGCAAGTAATTAACTGTCTCGTGTAAAATTTATTATTGTTATTATATAGAGTAGATTATGTATAGAATAAAACGTTACCTTGTAAGGCAGTGGCCACACAGAAGAGATGTGGGACAGGAGCGCGGGAAAGACGTGACGCGTTGTATGGAAATTTTATATAAAAAGTCGTTTGCACGCCCGCGCCCCATCTATGTGGCCGCTGGCTAACTCAATCAGTTGATACAACAACCGCTCTACAGGGTGTTAATGCGGTTCTGGTGCTAAGTAGCGCTATCAATGTTACAAAAATCATAACTTGTTTAAGTCATAAAAATCATAACTTGTTTGTAAAATCGTAACGTTTATTTTTCATAAAATACACGTCATAACTCTAAATCACAATGACAACCATTTTAAAAACCTACAGTCCAGAACCAACCAACAACCTAGGATTTTTATGGATTTCCACCAAAAACAGTTGTTTAGGGATGGAAGCCTAATCTTTATTACAGATTTTATCCCATGTTTTGTCGACGTAAATAAATTTAAATATCAATACCTAATTGGTTTGTGTAATTTCAGCTTTCTAAGTTGGTCATCTCGGTGCTAAGCCGCGGACAGACAGACGTGGCGAAACTAGAAGGTAACAAATAAACAACAATTATTTTTTTCTAATGAGTTTTAACATAGTTTTCAACATAAACATTAATATTCCTGAATATTTTGAAAACTAGAAATAATCATACTAATGAACCATTAACTATATTGTATTATATCATATCATATTATATTATATTATATTATATTATATTATATTATATTATATTATATTATATTATATTATATTATATTATATTATATTATATTATATTATATTATATTATATTATATTATATTATATTATATTATATTATATTATATTATATTATATTATATTATATTATATTATATTATATTATATTATATTATATTATATTATATTATATTATATTATATTATATTATATTATATTATATTATATTATATTATATTATTATCTTTGTCTTCTAACTACAGTCCCACTTTTCCTTCAGCAACTCTCCATCGTGGGTTGCCTGGAACAAATTGCTCTAAGCAATAAGGCCGCCAATTGTACTGTATCTTTGTAATTATGTTTTGTTGGTTTTTTCCTGGTGTACAATAAAGAATATTCTTATCTTATCTTATCTACAGATATTGTATCCTTGATTTTATAATAAGTTTTTTCGCACTGTGTGCTTAAGGCGTTTAGGGGCGCTAACAAGCGCCAGCGATGGAATAAAAATCATTTCTTGTTTTATTTTACTTTTTTTTCGTAAAGTAAATATGACCAATCTTAATATCTAAAGTATAAAATTTATACTATAATAAATGTTATACTTCAGAGAAGTAAATTGTATAATATTTATACTTCTTCCGTCTACACAACTGTGACAACTATTCTTAAAACCTACAGTCTAGAACCTAGAATCAACAATCTAAGACTTTAATCAATTTCTAGCAAAAACGGCTGTTTTTAGCGGAAATCGATTACGGTCCTAGTACATTTAATATACTGTAATATAAAATTTATTAAGTGGGTACAGTGATATCATTCCGATGTAAAAACCTAACTGCAAAGTAGGTAGTCGGGGCTGTAAGTGATGCAATTTACTTAAGCCAGATGTCGCTGCTTGTACGTAATATAGAGAATAGTGTAAAGAGGTTCGAAATTTCACTGATGCCGGTGAGTCGCCCATTGGCTCAGATGGAAAGAGCGCTGGCACGGACAGCCAGTGGTTGCGGGTTCGAATCCCGGCATGGATGGAACTTTTAGCCTCTAAATAGGTTTTTAAAATAAAACAAATAGTTTCATACGAGTTTAAGCTGTAAGTAATTATGGAACAGCCGCCGGATCCTTCACAAGCAGTCCGGCATCCAATGAAAATGTTGTTAAAACGCCATCGACATAACTTTAATCTTACAAGTAATTTTCGCAAGCTTTTATTACGGGCACTGTGCCCGAGCGCACAGCAATAAACTATTCAGACTGTAACGTACAGTTGGAGAATGAATCTGCTCTTTATAGTTTAAAATCTGGGTCTCATTTTAAAAACGTGAAAGCATTACATTAAACTGTTGTCCAACGCAAACCTTCATAGCACACTCGGGTCCGTGATGAATGACTCGAATGTTGCCGTAAAACAGAACGATGATGATAAATGTTCATATTATTTACATTTTCCTTGCTGCATTGCGTCCAGTTTTTTGTCCCCTTTCCGCCGCATTGTTTACATTTGCTGCGCTTTTGTTTCTATCCGACTATGTGGCCAAGCGGATAACGTACTTATTATTTTGATTTCCAGTTTAATATATTGCTCAATAGGGCGATTGTTCATTTAAATTTTTTTAAGAACTTACGTAATAGAATGTACGAAAAAGTGTACCCAAGTAAGTTGTTGATCATAAATTGTGGGGCGCACCAATATTGCAAGCTTTAATACTCTTAGGTCTTCTTAGACATCATCATCATCAACCCATTATGTCCCCACCGAGGGGCACGGGACTCTTCCCTGAGGAAG
The DNA here is from genome assembly GCA_934045075.1 of Yponomeuta sedellus. Lineage (NCBI taxonomy): Eukaryota > Metazoa > Arthropoda > Insecta > Lepidoptera > Yponomeutidae > Yponomeuta > Yponomeuta sedellus. The sequence goes on along the minus strand of OW203726.1, from coordinate 15,318,205 downwards.
GTATAGGCCATACTCCACCACGGGGGCCAAGTCCGGATTGATGGAGTCTCTATTGGTGGAGTGTCTTAGACATAAGTCCATGAAATTACCAATCCCTGGAGGGGACGCGTGTCATTTGAGACCAATAATCTCCTGTCTTAGAAGAGGCCTGTTCTCTTCACTGGGATGTTTTTAGCCTGCTTATGTTGCATATTTTAAATCATAAGATTCTTAGTTCTACAAGTATCATCATTATTATTAATTCGTTTATTGCACATAAGTAAAAAAAAATACAATGGCAATGTGGCGGACTTAATGCTATAAGCATAGGTGGTGCATGAAATTAAATGGTAGGCTTCGAAACAAACGGAAGAACTAATACTTAGTTAAAATTAGATAAGGACAAATACTCAATAAGTACATATAATATATACGTAAGTAAATATACACTATAATAATATAATTAGTATACATAATAATTATATATAAAAAGAAATAAAATATATATAAAAATATATGCACTAATAAACTATCACAACATAGGTATTATAAATATATATATTAATAAGGAAGAAAGACAGTAGTGAGATTGTAATTACATACAGCTGGGATCCTCCTCGGGAGGGGATCACGGGAGCTCGGGATAAGGAGTATCCTTAATAGACAGATGGTATAAAATGACCTTAAAGTCAGCCTTAAAGGTCTATAACAGTAATAAATAATTAAGCTCTTTCAACTTTTGACAGCCCCATCCACAACTTTTTATTGAGTTATCCACGAAGGACAAAGCTGATTGGCAATTATTTTCCAGGGCGGAGTGATTTGTGATCGATTCGTTAATCACGAAATATGAGTTTGTTTCCCTGACGCGTTGGATTATCCATTTTGTTAATTGAAGTGTCGGCCCGAGTCACGCGAGGGCCCGATTACTGCACAACGAGCTGTCCCGATGCCTTGGATTGAGTGGAACTTATCACGAACTGAAAAGGCTGATTACTTGAAAAATTGTTTTCCTAACCGCTCTGTCACTGAAAGTTTCCAACAACGTTTAGTTGAATTAAAACAAAACCTGAAATACTTTTAATACCAATAGTTAAGCCGCTGCCAACAATAAAAAGTTATTAACATTTTATCCATTAAAGCAAAAAGCAAAAAAAAAAAAAATATCCGACCTCTTCGATCTGACTGAATAATAATATTACACTATTTTCATTTTTAATGCACTAACCCGTGCTAAGGACAAATTTAAAAACCTAGCCAGTACCTCCGTGCCAGCGCTCTATCCAACTGAGCTAATGGGCGACTCACCGGCATCAGTGAAATTACGAACCTCTATTCTCTGTAATACGTACAGGCAGAGACATCTGGCTGAAGTAGATTGCATCACTTACAGCCCCGAGTACCTACTTTGCAGTTAGGTTTTTACATCGGATTGTTATCGCTGTACCCACATCATTATACTATTTTTATTTTTAATGCACTAACCCGTACTAACCTTATTATTGTTTCTGCTGTTTCATTTTGATTACTGTTCTGTGTATTTTTCTAATGTAAATACGAAACCAAATAATAACTTGAATCGAAGTTATTATTTGGACGCCTTAATGTAAAATATTTAGTACAATTTGCTGGCCTTATTTTAAATAACAGAATATAAAGTTCTTTGGCAGAATTACGAAAATCATCTTTAACCTGCATTGAGATCATTTTCAGAGACACCGAAAAATAAACTATAGCTATATTATTCAAAGCTTTTACAGCATCCTAAGAACCCGGTCTGATATATTTGACAGCATTGGTTGGGGAAATCAATTATATCTCATTCAGTGCAACACGGAAAAAAATCTGCTTTAGCAAAGTACCAATTTGGCTTTGTTAAAAATTACTTGATTACATACAACTAAGATACATTTAAAACGCTCATTAAAGCTTTGTTAACTATAGACGAGCAAGTATTGCTAAATGGTCTTGGTTATTTTAAATTAAAGTACTTCTTTATTTCCAAATAAGTGGCTCGATAAATGTAACATTTGCGGAATACAATTACAAATAGACAATCTTACGTTGTTAGCTACGGCTAAGGATGTTATTTAATTTAAAACGAGCAAGCCTCGGTTAAACTTAGACAAAGTTGCTTTGATGCAAGTACCGTGTAACTAATTTAAAAACGTCCCTTGTACTTTTTTGTTTCCAAATAAGTGGCTCGATAAATGTAACCTTTGCGGAATACAATTACAAATAGACAATCTTACGTTGTTAGCTACGGCTAAGGATGTTATTTAATTTATAACGACAAGCCTCGGTTAAACTTAGACAAGGTTGCTTTGATGCAAGTACCGTGTTACTAATTTAAAAACGTCCCTTGTACTTTTTTGTTTCTAAATAAGTGGCTCGATAAATGTAACCTTTGCGGAACACAATTACAAATAGACAATCTTACGTTGTTAGCTACGGCTAAGGATGTTATTTAATTTATAATGACAAGCCTCGGTTAAACTTAGACAAGGTTGCTTTGATGCAAGTACCGTGTTACTAATTTAAAAACGTCCCTTGTACTTTTTTGTTTCCAAATAAGTGGCTCGATAAATGTAACCTTTGCGGAATACAATTACAAATAGACAATCTTACGTTGTTAGCTACAGCTAAGGATGTTATTTAATTTAAAACGAGCAAGCCTCGGTTAAACTAAGACAAGGTTGCTTTTATGCAAGTACCGTGTAACTAATTTAAAAACGTCCCTTGTCCTTTTTTATTTTCAAATAAGAGGCTCGATGAATGTAAACTTTGTCAAATGCAATTAAAATAGACAAAATTACACTGTTGGCTACGGCAAAGCATGATATTTAATTTTAAACGATTAACTCTTGGCTAAACTCAGATAAGTTTATGTGGGGCAAATACCGTGTAACTTATTTTAAAACGTCCTTGTACTTTTTTATTTCCAAATAAGTGGCTCGATTAAACTATGTCGAATTCAATTAAAATACACAAACTTACACTGTTATAGCTACGGCTAAGCGTGATATTTAATTTTAAACGATTAAGTCTTGGCTAAACTCAGATAAGTTTATGTGATGCAAATTACCGTTAACTTATTTAAAAACGTACTTGTTTAATTCCAAATAAGTGGCTCGATGAATGTAAACTTGTAAACTTTGCCGAATTAAATTTAAAATAAACAAGTAAACACTGTTGGCTACGGCTAAGTATGTTATTTAATTTTAAACGAATAAAACTCGGTTAAACTTAAATAAGTATGTTGTAAGCTATGTTGCAAATTACCGTGTGACTTATTTGAAATTTCTCTTGTACTTGTTTATTTTTAAACAAGTGTCTCGGTAAATGTAAACTTTGCCGAGTCCAATTAAAATAGACAAACTTACACTGTTACCTACAGCTGAGTATGTCATTCATTTTCAAATAAACCATTTAGCTAAAGTTAGATAAGTTGCAATGCTGAAAATTACCGTGTAATTTCTAAAAACACAAACTTGTTACAAAGCTGTCGTTACAGAAGCGCTCGGTAGTTTATAACTGAGAACGTTTACAATTTTTAAGATTGGAACTTATTTAAATAACTTGAAATATTCTCGGTGTCACACAGCAAAGACTTTATGCCTATCACAATAAGAATCAAAATTCACTTAAGACTTTTCAAGATTCTTCTTTCTTGGCGGGCACGCACTGATTAGCGTATTGAGCTGACGAGTCGAGTGTTGCCACTATATAATTTGTCATGATTATTTTTGACGCTTTTGACCCCTCTTCGTAACTTGTCTAAATTATTATTGCAACTAATAGCTGATTGCATAATTTTCATTAAATTCTAGCCTTTGTTGAAGTGAAGTGATAAATAGTCGACAATCAGCCGACTTAAAAAATGAGGATTCCAATTCGACTGGTGTGAATGTTCTATGTGGGCTTATTGAACGAGGGAGTAAAGCAAGCGATGTTCTTATAGTCTTCTAGAACAATCCAGCGTTTGTATGTGTGACTCTTCTTACTTCTTGATGCGTCATTTTGTTTATCTCTTTCTGACACTCGGGAAGGAAGAAACAGGAACCTTTGAGTGTAATTGATGGGTTTTATAGAAAACCAGCTTTTGCCCGCGACAGTTTTTTCATAGAAAAATCCATATATTTTATAAAAAAACATGTTTTTTCCGACCTTTCAATAGTTACTCTGCTATTTGGAGACGGGAGAGAAACACAACAAATGAAAATCCATCAAAATCGGTCCAGTCGTTCTCGACTTTTTGTGTTCGAACAAATGCGACTTTGTTTTAAGACTAGCTTTTGCTCGCGACTTTATCCGCGTGGTCTACAGAATTTTTTTTTTGTGACATTTTGAGATAAGTTAATATTTATTCTGCTATTCGGGACGGAGACAAATGCAAAAAATTAAAAACCATGAAAATCGATCCAGCCGTTCTCGATTTACAAGTGTTAGAACAAACAAGACTTTGTTTTTTTTTTATACAATTTTAATAGTTTTGCTCTTGATATTTGTACCTTTCCTAGTGCTATGTTATGAAAATAGGTCACACCATCTTTATTCGTATCGTTAAGGTCTTATTTTGGCACTTTATTGTAGCACATTTTGGCCATTTGTCAGCTTTGTAGTCATCAAACGTATAATGATGGAATTGTGCTTAGCAGTCTAAGCACAATTCCATCATTATACGTTTGATTTAAGCTCAACTTTGCGGTTACGTTTTTCAACGCCTATGAGTTACTTATTTGTATTGTAAGCAATGTAAAGTCATTGAGATTATGTACACTGTATGGAGTCTGTAAAAATGTAAACTCTTAAGTCAAAAAAATATTTCTGTTTCCTGTTTTTAATATCCGGGCTGAGTTATGAGAAATCTGGAAGTTTCGGGTTAATTTTCCTGTGATTATAATAATCAAAAATACGATTATATTATTTAAATCCAAATGTAACTTTTAAACCTGCCTCGCGTAACTTTTGCCGGACAGGTATTGGCAACACTGCGACACGAGGAACAAACGAACGACCGGCCGGTCATTTTCTTCACAATTTTCTTTCAACATTTTCACCATTACTCAAGTTGTGCTGGTTTTATTTCGAGGATTATTTTAAAGCTAATCTGTCTTCTTTAGATTAAATGTGTGTGTGAGGCGGCTCATCCATCGATCCTACGACGAGAAATTAAAAAATCTTCTGACGGCATGGGATTTGAAAGAGAACATTGAAGTTTTCAAAGGCAAGTAGACACACCAAAACATATTTTCTTTCACGTTGTTTGTTATAAATTTACTGTTTGTACACTTAGCGACACGACGCGCTACCACATGGTAGCTGGTGTGAATAGGAGTATCGGACAAATATGGGTATCTATATGTAACAGGGACGTCTTGTGTTGTTACCTATATAGGGAAAATCAATTACCACATGGCTTTATTCACTGGCTTACACTCACATGCAATAAACTACGAATAATACTAATTTCCTCCACTAAGACCCCCACTGGTGGGGCAAAGTGGAAACTTAAAATCTCAGTGGAATCTGCCTCACTGAAATTCGATGTAGTGGGGCAAATTCCACTAGTCTTAAGTCTCGGTGGCTTTCGCCCCACCTGGATGTTTATTATTAATAAATCTCCCTTGAGGAGATATTTTTTTCGATATTTCGCATTTGGCCCTATAGTAATTTGTGCTCAGTTTCAGTATAGTAACCTTCATGAATATAGCACGATTGCATTAATATGTATGTACATACGTTCCTACTTTACTACAACTTATAATTTTTTGTTTTAGGACTTGCGGTTGCTGATAACCAGTACTCTAGAAGCGAAAAGCCTATAAAATCAGGATAAAAGTATTTCAATAAATAATGCGGCACGTCTGATATATTAAGAATTATTGCAACATGTATACTACGACAAAACCCTGAAGACTGCGCCGATTTAAGTAGCACGGGTTATACCATCGCAATGGTTGGTTACTAGACTACCGATAGTGTGAAAGAAACTATCATTACCGGACTAATATCTATTGAACAACTACGCATTGCAGAGACTCGCCCACCAGGTAATTTTCTACGAAAATGTAATTCCACCCATGCCGGGACTCAAACCCGTGACCTCTGGCTGTTCGCTCCAGAGGTTGCGGGTTCGAGTCCCGGCATGGGTAGTGTGACTAGTGTGTAGCTTCTAAATAAGTTTTTAAAATACAATGATAAGTGAAACATATTTGAAGTAAGTTTTTTTTACGAAATAGGCACAGGCCTATTTCCAATAGGGTTAAGCAAATTAACGCATTTTAATGCTCGGTGGCCTTTTGCGAATAAGACATCTCGGTCACTTAACTGTTTGTGCCTTTAACTTGCTTGTGTAGACTGACTGACATCTGAATTTGTTAATAATGCAGATTTCAATTGTATACAAGATCGTTCCGTATTTTTTACATTATTTTATGTCCAGAACGTACGAAGGGGAAAAAATTAACTAGTTAAACAATACAGAGATTGGAGGGCTGCTATTTTTGTATTAACTTTTTCACGATTTTGTCATCGTACAGACCTAGCTTAAGTTAATTTATGTTTCTATAGATCTCTCTTTATTAGCAAATAAATTTTACTTGTTCCATATACACAGTCTTTCCTTTCATGTCTTTCAAGTTTTGTCCATTCGGTACATAATTGGTTTAGGCGCAGAAAGTTAATTTTATAAAAATACACCTAGTGATGTTTTGAGAAAGATCTATTGTGTAACTTAAATTATTTAAATGCCACTTTTTGCGCCTAACCACGGTTCACGATAAACAATCTTTTTTAGTTTTTCAATTCTAGGCATATACATTTTTTATTCACCACAATGTTGAAAATTACCAAGTTATTCGGTATTGTCAAACTGTTCATTGGATAGCTACGACCTATCAAATTTGTAATAGTAGCCAATTCAAATTGGTATACTTAACCAATAACTGTGCAACATGTATTTTAGCTGTGGTCACCGAAGTAACCCTCTTAAAAAGTTGAATGGTTATTGGTTAAACATGCCGATTTTAATTGGCTAACATTACAATGCTGATGTTTTGTAGCTACCCGATTAACATGTTTGACAGCACTGAATAACTTGGTAACTTTCAACAAAGTATTTTAGCTGTGGTCACCCAATCAACCCGCTTAAAGAATAGCATGGATATTGGTTAAATATACTGAATTGAGTTAGCTAATTTTACAAAGCTGATGGGTTGTAGGCACCCGATGAAGACGTTTGACAGCACCGAATAACTTGGTAACATTCTACAGAGTATTTTAGCTGTGGTCACCCAATCAACCCGCTTAAAGAGTAGCATGGATATTGGTTAAGAATACCGAATTGAATTTGCTAATACTACAAAGCTAATGGGTGGTAGCTAACAGATGAAGATGATTGACAGCACCGAATGTCTTGGTTACTTTTAACAAAGTATTATAGCTATCGTCACCCAATCAACCCTCTTAAAGAGTAGCATGGTTATTGGTTAAATATACCGAGTTGAATTAGCTAATATTACAGCGCTGATGAATTGTAGCACCCAATGAATACTATAGATAGTACCGAATAACTTGGTTATTTTCAACAAAATATTTAAGCTGTGTTCACCCAATTAACCTGCTTAAGCGATAACACCATTGGTTAGGTATACCGATTTTAATTGGCTAATATTACAAAAGCATGAGGGTAGTAGCTACCCAATTAATACAAAACACTACCAACCACTTGGCAAGGTTTACCAAGCAACTAGGTTGTATCTACCGAGTTAGTTAGCTAAATACAACAACTCGCCCTATTAATAATCACAATGAGGTTTGCTATGTTTACTGATTTATAAACATTGCATGACCTATTTTTTAACATACTTACTGGGTTAATGTTACCAACGTATATCAACAAAGTTCAATGGTTTAATTTTAGCGACAGTGTTTGCAGGCTCCCTCAGAACCAACTCACTCGGTTATAAATACACAATACTTATTTACTTTTAGCCGTTCATTTTTTTCCGTGAATAAAAATAGGGCTGGATTTTCTTTCGCTTTAATTATAGGTTTACAAATTATTTTAAATTCGGCTATTGTAGCTAAGCTAATTAAATTACACGATGTGGGAGGCGAGTAAAAATACATTTTTTTAGTATCAAATAAGTTTTTTTCTATATCATCTCTAATAAGAGGTAGTACGTAAGTTCAAAAAACTATTTAAGTTTTTATTATTAAAGTATGAAATTGCCGTTTTATTGCAATAGGTTCTTTGAATTGACATAGAATCTTCATGGTTTGAGGTTTTCGAATGAAACTTTTTTCAAATGGTTTCTATGATGTTCTTTTTTTAAAAAATGTGAAACATTTGAATATCGACTTTCAATTGTTTTTGTTATTCAATTTAGACAAGAAAGATGGATACTGCGAAAACTCGAGTGATTTTTGAATACGAGTTCCGACGCGGAACTAACGCGGCAGAAACAGTCCGCAATATCAATGCTGCGTTTGGAGAGGGGTCTACTAATGAACGCACCGTGCGATTTTGGTTTAAACGCTTTCGTGCTTGAAGTTTCGGTGAATAACACAGGTGAATAACGATGAATTAAGAGAGATAGTGGAAGCCGATCCTAGTCAAACTACCCAGGAATTAGCGGCATGGTTTAACGGCATTAGTAGACCCCTCTCCAAACGCAGCATTGATATTGCGGGCTGTTTCTGCCGCGTTAGTTCCGCGTCGAAACTCGTATTCAAAAATCACTCGAGTTTTCGCAGTATCCATCTTTCTTGTCTAAATTGAATAACAAAAACAATTGGAAGTCGATATTCAAATGTTTCACATTTTTTAAAAACAGAACATCATAGAAACCATTTGAAAAAAGTTTCATTCGAAAACCTCAAACCATGAAGATTCTATGTCAATTCAAAGAACCGATTGCAATAAAACGGCAATTTCATGCTTTAACCCCTATTATTTTACCATTTCGTCTGCGTTATTATGCTATTTTCTTACATTCTATTATTAATCGTCTCTGAGATAAACTACGGACAGTCAGAAAACAGACTGAAAGACATGGGGTAATCTATAAGGGTTCCTGTTTGACAATGTATCTCTATTTTTAAAAACCTATTTAGACTTTTAGTCCGGATCTACTTACGGGTGTTGTTATATCGGCGTTGCTCACCATGATTAAGCTCTGCGAATCGGAGCGAAACCTGGTTGGACTTTTCCGATATAACAACACCCGTAAGTAGATCCGGACTAAAAGTCTACAATGTGTTGTGCTTACGAAAATTTTAGTTCAAAAACCTATTTAGAGGGTAAAAATTCCACCCATGCCGGGATTCGAACCCGCGACCTCTGGCTATCCGTGCCAGCTCAGTGCGCAGCGCATCAGTGAAATTTCGAACCTCTTTACAATATTCTCTGTATTACGTACACGGGTACGGGTACACGGGTAGCACGGGTTCGTGCATTAAAAATAATATAATAAAGTATTTCTAAACAAGTAAGTTAAAAAGACGGGCATACCTACTCAAAGTAAAAAATTATCTAGTTTTACACCATTATTAGCTTAAATGAACAGACGAAAGCCCCACAAAGACATAATGGGCCAGTGCCATCCATCGCTGTTTTGGAAGCCTATTAAAAACGTGATTAAGTAATCCTTCAGCGCTGAAACCAGGCGTAACATAGAGATTGATCTGGCCCGCTCGACAGAAATCGAATTACACACCAGATTAGGGGAGCCATTAGCAAACGGTGATAGCGTCTTTGGAAGCGGCTTTGCGCTGCGACAGGGCCACTTAGCTTGGTAACAAGTGGGTGTTTCACGCATTAATATGTCACGTGTACTGATACCACGTTGCCTTGATTAATCAGCAGATACGGTCAACGGCGTATTCACATTAAAAAAAAGTATTTTCGGAAATGTTGGTTTAAATTTGTTGGGCATTTGAAGGTTTTTAGTGCGTGACTAGTGTGTTTTGAAAACATTATTCAGATTGGATTTCGCAGTTTTTTTCATTACAAAATTTACCGACAGGAAATTCCAGCATGAAATTTCTAGTTTTAACGCTTTTCATTTGGAAAACAATTGTTATTACTTTTTCTTGTAGTCGTTATCGACCCTTGTATGGCCCCACTGCTGGGGCACGGGTCTCTTCCTGCATCGCAGGAAGGTTAGGCCATACTCTACTACGGGGGTCAAGTCCGGGTTAGTGGAGGATTGTAAGACAGTGGCGGGCCTTACTGTCAGAAGTTATCAAGCCGCCCATATGGCCTCTGACATAGCTTAACGACTGCCATTATATGACAGCCGGCACCAACGGCTTAACATGCCATGCGAAGCACGGAAGCGCTCAGAAAAATGCCACTAGCGGCAGTCACGGGACGCTCACCTATCCTGTACATGACCGCGCCTGTTGTTGCTTAACCAAGTGATTGATTCCAATCAATCGGTATTTCTTGTATAATATACAATAAATCCTCCTCTGATGGACATGGCGTCTGTCCATCCGTCTGTCTGTTTATCTATCTATCTAAGGTACGCCATCATAATAACGTATGAATATATACACAAGTACGTACAAAAACCGGCCACATTAGCTTATTCGTACAGAATGAGGCATGGCACGCCCTCTCCAAGGACCTGTGCCGCTTGATGGCTTTACGACCCCTAACGTCCGCATCCCGCGAAGATTTCCCGACGGTAATGCATATAATATTTGTACCCTACCTACCTGGAGAGGAGCCGGCAAAGCTCTCGTGGACCACGTTCCAACGTGCCAACAACATCCATAATTAATTATCCACCTATATTTTGAAATGAGTACATGGCATTGTATCTTGAGGTTAACTTGCTTTTATTTTTGATACATATGCTTCGTCCTTCAAAATTGACTTTAAGAATCACGAATCTTTTCTTCTTTGAAAAAAAAAAACAAGTAAGTGTATCCGGCTTTAAGCCGATAAGGTATTCTTACGAAAGTTTTAGTTCGTATACTTTAAAAATATTAATAGGACTCCAGGCCTTAAAATTGAGTGCTTAGCCCACGCTCTATTTGAAGATGTCCAATTAATTAGACAGGCAGTCAGTTTACTAGAAAATTTGAATAATAATGTTTGACCACAAAGAAATAGCATTCGGACCTCAAAGAATGCGGAATTTTTAAATTCAGACCTCAAAGAATGTGCTCTTCTTTGAGGTCAGAATTGAAAAAAAAATATATAAGAGTTCAAAGCATTCTTATTATTCTTTCTGTGACGTCTCCTATCGGAGGCTGACAACCAATTCAGCTATCTTGCTTTACGAGGTTGCCAATACAAACAAGGAACTGGTACTCTGTTGACACCACTGTCGCAGGTCGGCATTCGAAGTCTATCGTTATCAACCCTTGTATATCCCCACTGCTGGGGCACGGATCTCTACCTGCATCGCAGGAAGGTTAGGCCATACTCCACTATGGGGGCCAAGTCCGGGTTGGTGGAGGATTGTAAGACAATGGCGGGCCTTACTGTCATGGCTTAACGACTGCCATTGTATGACAGCCGGCACCAACGGCTTAACGTGCCTTGCAAATCACGGAAGCGCTCGGAAAAATGCCACTTTCGGTAGTCACGGGACGGTCACCCATCCTGTACCTGACCGCGCCTGTTGTTGCTTAACCAAGTGATTGATTCCAATCACTCGGTTCGCCTAGGCCACGAGCTTTCGAACATATATGCCACGTTAATTAAAAGGTATTAAATTTAGATGTCATCTAAATTGATTTCCACCAATGGAAATAAAGTCGTAGTCAAACATGTTTTTGCATAAAATAATTGTCAGAAATTAAGGAAGTAATTTCAACAGTTAAATAGGTAAGAGCAAAGCTAGCCCCGCTTTGGTTTGGAATCTGTGTTTTTATTTTTCGGACACAAAATATAACTTCCTTCTGAAAAATATGGCGTTCAGTATTTATTTTAAATCCGTGAACTAACTTTGTTTCCATGTTTTATAAATAAGCAAAACATTACAGCATCATTTTTTCATGTTAGTGTCTTCTTGACAACGCTTCGCTTGATGGCTTGTGAAACGACTTGCCGAATTCGTGGCACTAAAAGAAAAACATGTCAATCATTTGCACAACTTTATTTTTTCTGGATATATTATTTTCACGTTCGTTCACACATACTTTTCTCTGATGAGAAATCAATTTTAAGTTGAGTGGACGATAGTTTTACTACATTTGTTTTTCATGCCAGAACTCATCGATGTGCCACAATTTCCATCAAATCCATAAATTACAAATTAATGTGAATTGTCCGACTTTTTTTCAACAGTGTTTATGCTGACAATTACGAATATCAAAAAATGTGCAGAATTACTATGTAAATAAACTAAACGAACCACAACTGTTTCTATGATAAAATCTCATACATATTAAAGGTTTTAACTCTTCCAGTTTCTTGCACGCGAAGAATCTATTAATCTACTTCTAAAAGTCTCATTGTTTTATTCTGTTTCTGTTCTGACTGTTTGTTTTTTGTTTTTTGGCCAAATGTTAGCGTTTTTGTTGTTAACAGAAGATTACCAGATTGTCACAGTGTGTACCTAGTGTTTGATACTGAGCTATGGGAAAACATTGTGTAAGAGAGAAGGTACTCTACTCACAGATGATGACGAAGCTAGTCTCCAGGTCCCGGGACACAATCCACACCAGATCTCACAGGGTTATTTCACTCATCAGCATGCATCGGCCAGCAGTTTTTAAAGTATTTTCAACGGAAAGTTTTTAACGTGCGCTTTGCATGGTTAAAAGTAAAATGAGCGATTGAGTGGTTCCAATGTAGGTATATTGTTAATTCAGAAGCGCGCCAAATTTGAATTGGCGCGGGAATGCAGAGTGATGAGCCTCGAACTCAAATAAATAATTTAGGTATTGTACACCTAGGTACAATATTAAATCCCATTCTAATATTTTTATTCCAAAAACCAAATGTTTACTTAATCAACGTCAAAGTTGTTTAATAGATTTATAGAATATTCTTTATTGTAAGCAGAAGTTAAGTTAACAATTTAATAGACTTAGGCCCACTTGCGTCAGTCCGGGTTAGCTCATTTAACTTGAGTTAACCGGTTAAATAAGCTAACCCGGGCTGACGTAACTAGGCCTAAATGGGAAAGAAGCTAACAAAAAAACTCCACATTTATTCTTTTGGAAAAAGATTTAACTTAGATTATCAACTTAAAAATGATTACTCATGACTTTATTGAACACTGGACCCAATTGTCTCCTAAATACCTTTTAATAGTAAAGTACTGTTGAATACCAAACATCTCTGTCTTTTACATAAACCCTAACGTTTTAGTAGCTCTTCTGCAAAGAGTATGCTGAACACATTTACCGTGTCGGAGGTACGTCTAATTTCGTCGTCGTCGTCAGGTTATATTTGTCCACCGCTGGACATAGCCCTCCCCCAATGAGCGCCATTGCGCCCTGTTTTCAGTTTACCGCATTAAGTGTCTGCCTGCAGTTATTCGCAGAAACATCTAATATGTTTGAAAAATCTTGTTGTAGAACCTTATGCATCTCCCCATAAAGGACGAATTCACTTTTCCTAGACTAAATCGTGAAAATAACAGTTTAAGGTTTAAGATATTTATTTCTCAAAAAGAATTCACAAATTCACTAACTTGAGAAACAATTAGTTAAGTAGGTACAGTCTGTTAGCTTTTATAATATACTCGTACCTTGGGCACTAGAGTAGGCTTCAGTTTCCGCCGAAAGCACACGAGCGTAATACTACTTTCTTCTCTGTATTAAACCAATTTAGAGGCCAAAAACGTCACTTATTAAGTTTATTTAATTAAGTGTCATATTATTTCCGATATTTCTATTACACTAATACATCCGATTCTATCCGATAGTAGCCGAGGTATATTCTAAAAGCTAACAGACTGTAACAATACAATATCGACAGACAGTTACTAAAATTTAAAACAATAACAGAGGGTAGTTCTTAATATAAACTAGGATCCAGTTACATCGTTGTTTTGTAAGGCTATGTTTACATTAATCATATTGGGTACGCAAAATTGTTTCGGTTTATTTTTACCCGACTGCGGCGAAGCCCAAAAGGAGGGTAATGTGTTTAGTTCGTATGTATGTATGTATGTATGTATGTATGTATGTAAGTATGTCCGATTCTATGTTCCCTCATAACTCCTTAACCAATGGTCAGATTTTGTTAAACAAGGTGTCATTCGATTCGGCATCCTTGCGCGGGTGTCATAGGCTATATAACATCATAATTATGCGATCAGAACCGTGACGAAAAATTAAATACGTTAAGAAGCTTCGTTAAAGTACAGCTAGGAGCCACTAGATGGCGCTGTTATATTTAGTTTATTGAATTCGAATGCTAATTTTATTGAACTACCCCTAACAGGTGTGAAATATTTAAAACAGAATTTTGCGGATGACGTAGGTTACATTAAATCAGCATTAATAGAGAACCAACGGAACAAAAAATAACATTTACTTCTACGCAATAAAAGTACCACTTTTAGCCACTAGATGGCGCTGCTATATTTTATTTATTCTAATACATGTGTATACATAATTTCGGCTTTGGTCTACATGTAAACAAACCATTTATAGAATCGGTGCAAATACGGAAAGAAATAATTCCTATAAAGTGGTTTGATCCTTCTAGATCATTCATTTAATTAAAAAATATAATTTTGTTTAACTACGCCTAACACGTGTAAAGTATTTAAAAGAGAATTTTGTGGGTGTCGTAGATTACATAAAATCAGCATTAATAGAGAACAAACGCAACACAAATAATATTCACTTCTAAGTAATTTAAGTACTGTGGCATTAGTTCCTCTACTTAACCACAGATGGCGCTGTTTGTGTTCCAAATTGCGGTATGGTTTTGTCCGAAGGCCCTACATAAAATTAAACAAACACCATTTCTTTAAGTGTGTGCCCTCCCTCCTCGGCCTCGAGGGGGGTCGCTCCCGATGTGGGTTTAGGGGTCTTTAGGACCAAAACCAGTCCCAAGGTGGTGTATAGTGGGTAGGCGCACTTCTTGTGAGTCCTACATTGGCAGTAGTATTGGGCCTGCTCGGACATCTTAAAGATCGCTCCGTACTGTTACATTTGAGACAATGAACTAGTACTGTATATTAGTACTATTAGGACCTCATAGTAGAACCATCTCAACGTTCACGTTTTGACCTTTCAGCCATAAAATATGTTTTTTTTAATATCTGTATTTTTACAGGAGCATCAATTCATGATTAATAGTTTTAATGTTGCCGTGCCACCATTATATTAGAAGTACTATGACAAAAATCAATCAAAAAATATTTTTATTTCGAGTAGTTTTTTTTTCCTACGTACAATGAAATACTTAATTATTACCATCTAGATTATCGTAAGCTACTTTTGTTATTTGCAGAGAACAAAAGTAGCTCGCAGAACAAGATTACTACCACAGAAATAAGCGTCCCAAAGCGCACGAAACAGAAAAATCTCCTTCACCAATAATTCACTATAATAACACAGTGAAAATATTATGTTATATTCGTTAGAGAAACTAACATCAAGAAAACAACACGGTATTACTTTTACAAAAGTACCTACTTGGATTAGCGCGCGAACCAGCAGAATTGACACAATGAATGAAACAAGTAAAAACAATCTTTATTGCTACGACATACGACCTACTTCTAAAGTTCGGAAAAGACCGACCGGCCGAAGGGAGACCGATCGAAACAATTTCGCTCCGTTCAGTTCAATCACCACACTCTCTCATGCAGCGTTCGTTCGCTCTCGGCCATATTCGTCACCCGGTCCGGTTCATTTATTCATTCAGCCAATCCGTGATCGCGAGAGCAATGAACGAATAGACCGAATGTCCGATTATTACTGGGAAACGTTTCTTTTCGGTCATTGCATGGTAACGTATCTTAATCGTACTTCGTACATGACCGACGCAATACTATTTGGCAGCACGGCCGGGTCCGTGCTGCTAAGCATGAGCATTCGCCACCTCCCTCCCCCGTGTCCTCCAGAGTTTATAGGGCTAAAAAAAAACAAAAATTCTTTGAGAAGTCTTTGAGCGCTTGCAAATCACTTCGACCAATACTGACTGTCCACCAATATTGGGACGACTAGTGACGTAGGTAGTATACCTCGCTTCCGCGCTGTGGTACGAGTAGTACAGTTACTGTAATCCTTAGTCTCATATTGCTTCAATAAATAGATCCCTAAGTACGTGCTGTCGTGCTGAAACAACGTTTCTCTTCTTGTCTGCAAACCCTGTCCTACAGTACCACTTTTAGCCACTAGATGGCGCTGGCATATAAATTAATAAATAAATTTACATTATATCAGCTTTGCTCTACATGTAAACAAACCGTTTATAGAAACGGTATAAGTGCTGAAAGAAATAATGCCTATAAAGTGTTTATTTCTTTCTACGCCATTCGTTTATCTCATTAATTTAAGAAATATCAACCTCTTATGGGGTCAAAATAATTAATTTCATAACTCTGATATTAATTTACTACTGACACTTAGACCAAAACTAACTAAACAAAATATATAAAGTGTAGCATGTAACTCATTTACCCTGTGCGGTCATAGTCAGACAAGCTGGGTTCAAAGAAGAAACAATAAATGATAAAAAAATATTTGAACGCTCTCACTGGTAACCGAAGACGGATCCTCCGTGACCTCGTATCGTAGGACCCATGAAATTTAAAAAAAATCTAGCTCTATTCATCTTAACGAATTTTATGTCGTTTCCTCCGAAAATAAGATTATGATTTTGTGTTAGGTTTCCTGTTCACTTGTGAGACCAGAGATTGCTTATCTATACCTAAATATTCAGTAAAAAAATTCAATGCTTTAGGGGGCCATCTCAAGATGAATTTGTTATACTTAGTTTCATTTTAATTCCGGTAATATTTTGGCATTCAGAAAACCAAGATTTTGTATGTCTCCACGCCCATGCCACAACACTAAGTAACTACGCCCGGCCGAAGGCCGAGTCCCATCAAGCGGGTGCGAGGAAACTTGCCGCGACAAGGTTGAAGACCGAGCTCAATTCAGGTTGCGGCACAGCCGAAGGCTGTGAAGCGGGCTAGAGGAATACTCCCACGGCGATTCCAAATGCTGAGCTCTATTTACGCTGATGCCAAATGGAGAGACTATTAGCGCGGCCGAAGGCCGCGACAGTTACTTAAAGTTGCTGTTAGGAGGAAACCTGTCGCGCCTTTGTACAGGCCGCGGCTGAAGGCTCAGACCATTTATGTTCCCATTTACAAGTCCTTATTCTAAGTAATTAGCGAGACCGAAGACTGGGCCCAGCAATACAAGCACGAAGAATTCTACTCTGGAGATGTCAAAAGCTGAGCGCCTTCAGGTCGAGGACATAATTCGTGACTATTCCAGTCCCCACCTACAATCGTTAATATTAAATAACTAGGTGCAGTGGAGCGTTTTTAGGCTAAATAAAAAACAGACAATTTATGTAAGGATAATATTTAAAGAAAAAAATCTGTCGCTTCCTTTGCAAATATTCTAGATCGTTTAACACCATTAGACCATATTCATTATACTAGCTAAAAAATATCGTACGACATAAATTTTTAATGCAGGCATGTGGTACCTATGACTATATGAAACAAGTATATCAGTAAAAATATTTATGATTTGCCGAGACATGTCCCTTGTCCAAAATAAAGCAATAAACTAAAATTCATTTAGGAAATAAAATAATATAACGATTTAAAGCATGTAAGCAGAACAGATGGACCTTTAAATTTTATCGTTTTACTGAGTCACTAAAAGGTCAAAAATAAAAAAAATATTTAAAAAAATAAAAGAACCCGACTGCAGTGATAAATCAACTGAAAGGGAAAAAATAAGATAATTTTATTTTCAAATGCTAATGTCAAATCAGAAGAGTTCATGCTGCTTTACTTGAGGGACCAAATAATATAACTTTATAAGCATTATTTGCTCCAACTGTTGCATTTATTATTTTATATAAAATGTTGCAGTCGGGACCCATTACTTAGAGGACCTTAAACAAACAGTAATTGGTCCCGACTGCAACATTTTATATAAAATAATAAATGCAACAGTTGGAGCAAATAATGCTTATAAAGTTATATTATTTGGTCCCTCAAGTAAAGCAGCATGAACTCTTCTGATTTGACATTAGCATTTGAAAATAAAATTATCTTATTTTTTCCCTTTCAGTTGATTTATCACTGCAGTCGGGTTCTTTTATTTTTTTAAATATTTTTTTTTTTATTCAATTTGTCAATTGAAGAGTCCTTTCAAATGTGATACTAACCAATTTTTTGAAAGTAGTAGAGCTTCTTTTATACTATTTTTATTTTTAATGCACTAACCCGTGCTAAGGAACAAATTTAAAAACCTATTTAGAGGCTAAAAATTTCACCCATGCCGGGATTCGAACCCGCAACCTCTGGCTATCCGTGCCAGCGCTCTACCAATTGAGCTTCTTTTATTTAGTAGTTTGTTGTACTTAGTGGCACCCACTGATACTAAGCTCCTCGTTCCATATTTTGTTCTATAACGTTTTTTACGTTCTACAAAACAAGCTAATATTATTAGCTTGTCTTCTTATCATATCTTTTGTCAAAAAAAATATTTAGTTTTAGTGTATGTTTATTTCTAGTATTATGATTATGAACGACTAATCGACTATTGTCAAGATCGATACAAGTAGCAGTCCCTGGTATTTGATTACTCCTCTGGGATACAGGCGTAAGTTTATGTTATCTTTTTCGGTTGTTAACATTATGATAGTTAACAATATTTGGAAATACAAATATTTTTTCCATTTAATAACTTCTCAAATGACCAATCCGGATTTGGCCCCGTGGGGGAGTATGGCCAATACCGTCCTTAGGGAAGCGACCGTGCCCCTCGATGGGGACATAGTGGGTTGATCATGATGAATAACTTCATGAATGTATTGGCCTGTAACTGTTAAGATGTTACAGGAGTTTCGAGAAACATTTTATGCTTTTTTTTTACAGCTTACCGATTAAAAGTAGTCTCAACCAATTTAGACCATAGTACGGTAACACCTGTATGCAAGATGTAGTGTAGCTCAGTGAGAAAAAGAGTACTATGGGAAAATAAATAATTTAATACACGGAATAAAAAAAGGCACGGACCCAGAGTCTGTGGAAACAGATGTATTATTAAAAAAAATAATTAGACCTTACTTTTGGTGTAGGTAGAGTCACCAAAATAAGGTAATATTTTCGGGCAATCCACGGTTAGTACGTTGTCCGTTGTGTTTTTGTTGAGCTCTCATTATTAAATCAAGATAAGCAATGCTCACAAAGTAACCTTTAAGTGGGCAAGAGGAAAATATTTCCCACGTAAATTGAACTTTATCACCTTGAAATAGAGTCCAAAACCAATAAAAAAACATACTACCCATGCCTTATTAAGGGGTAACTAAGCTTGGTACTTATTACATTGGCGGGGCAGATCTCAGCGGCACCCTCTGAACACAGTTTCATGTGGCCACCAACATTCTATTAATATAAGTTTTCTACTAAAGATGTATACTCATAAAAATATAGCTTTACGAGATAACTTCAATATTGATAAATACATCGCAAACGTGGTTTTCTGAAATTCGCAGTTCATGAAACACCGTTAGGGTTTGTGTTTTACTGCCACTTTTTATTATTTATTACTCTTGTTACTCTTGAACTCGAATTACTCTTGCTAAGTCCCTTCTAATTACTCTTGCTCAGTCCCTTCTTCTTCCCCTTCTCGACTATGCAGATGTTTGCTACTTGGATGCCAATAAGGAGCTGCTAGACAAACTCGAACGACTACAAAATTTAGGTATTCGTTACATATACGGACTACGCAAATATGATCATGTGTCTCATTTCCGTCATGAGTTAAAATGGCTCCCAATTCGTCTTCGCCGGAATGCACATATACTCTCCTTATTATACCAAATTCTTAATAATCCCTCATCCCCCGCCTACCTCAGAGAAAGGTTTCAGTACTTGCACTCTGAGGATAGGCCAATTAGAACTCTTAACTCCCACCTTCTTGAAATCCCTGCTCACAACACTGGCAACACTAAAAGCAATTTCTTCCAGACAACTTTACGATGGAAAGTTGCTGAAGGAAATTAGAAAGACGGGTAGCCAGTGCAAATTTGAATATTAATACATACGTATACTTAATAATAATACACTTGCATACAATTGCTTATATAAGTTTTAAATAATTGGCCTACATTTAGGCACTGGTCCAATATGGCAGGCTTCAGAAAATCTTATTTAAAAACTGGGCGTTTAATATTACAATAATATCAATCGTGGTAATTAATAATCTCTTTCTGAGTAAAGATCTTTGCGCTGCAATGGGACGTAACATATAGAACAAATAAGAAGAAATATTATAATTTAAAAAAAATATAGTATTAGAATAAAACTGTTAGATGTAAGACGAGCGTCGACACAGTTTATACCCGATTTTTATGGCTCGTTTTGACTAAAATTCCTATTTGACTAGTCATATTATGAAAAAAATTAAAAAGATCTCACCTCTCACCTTCTTAAAATCCCTGCTCACCACAGTGGCGCTTAGGCTGAATTTAGTCTCAAGCTCACCGTCAGCGCTCATAGATCAGCGCGTAGTTCATCAGCGCTGAGGCTCAGCGTGGCTCGTTTCAGTATCGTACTGACCGCCTTACCACAGAGCATATAAATAAGAGACGGGACCTCCCTATATGCTTTTGTAATGAGTTTAGCCCCGTTAGCAATACCAACCAATAGAGCAAAAATGCAATGTCAAAAGTGCTACCAACATAACAACTTGTCTGTGCATTAGGGACGTCCACTTACATTGGTACTACATTTATCGATATCGATAAATTTTCATCCAGGGGCTCCGCAGTTAGCCTAATAAAATTAATAAAAATCAATGTTTTCAATAAAACGACAAATGAAATTAGTATTTTATTATTGATTATCAAATCACAATAATTGTGGTCAAGGTCTATTGAATTTATTTCAGCAGCTATTTGGTTTTTCCTTAGAGGTGTCCAATCTGAGCGAACTTCATCAATCGGTGGTTTGGATTCAGGTGCTGAAATCGTCAAAAAAAGTTAAGTTGAGTCGTTATTGATTATTAATTTGTTGGTAAACTATGCTACTTACCGGGATAGTTCTGATAAATATGCTGAGATTCCAGGCCACAATAATTGTGGTCAAACCCTACTGGACCAATAGCAACAGCTAATATTTTGGCTGCTGTACAAGGTGCTGAAAATGATAACACTTTGTAATTTATCAAAGTTAACAAACTCTAGTTACAAAAAACTTCAGCGATACATGAAAAGTCTACGTACCAGAGTTGTTTTGTGAAGCTCGACAACTAATAGGTTTTTGTATAGCTGAATCTGAAAATAAACAATTGCAAGAATAGTCCGAAAAAAAAATAGTTTGTTCCTGTTTACCACATAACTGCATAATTGACTATGTAACTATCAAATACATTTTTATAAAAAAATATTTTAAGTTAAAAATTAGTAAAAAAAATATTTTAGCTCAATTGGTAGAGCGCTGGTACGGATAGCCAGAGGTTGCGGGTTCGAATCCCGGCATGGGTGAAATTTTTAGCCTCTAAATAGGTTTTTAAATTTTAGTAATTCCAATCACTAACCAGTTTCAAGTGATGCGACGTGGCTACGTGGTAAGGAAACTCAGCTAGTAAGTAATCAGGAAGAGGAGGCGCATTTATAAGTAGAGAAGATACAGCCCTGTAAAAAAATGTTTATCAAAGTATGTCATTTACGTATTAAGACGTAATAATAATATTGCGTTCTAAATGACGGAGCAAAATATATTCAAATGTTCGACGTAAAGCAAGGCGTATTTTGTGTTTTATTACATAATTATTCATTAAATGTAGTAAGTGTTACATTATAAGTTTATAACACAACTCACCATTTCTTTAATCGGCTTCCTTTTAAAATAGTTGTAAAAATCTTTCGGCCGGAAAAGATCTCTACAAACATATTTATGTTGGTGGAGTTTTTCGATGGGGATATACGATATAAGATCTTCCACAATTTTCACCCATTGTCTGCATCTAAAAAAAAAAACAACATTCAATGCAGCCACTAATAGTGCATCGTTGAAACATTGTTATGGCTTACAGCAATTCACCCGTCATTCACTGAGTAGTAATTCTGACCAAGGTACTTATCAGATATTTTTTTATCGATATTGAATATGTGTATGGCACATCACTATGACATTGAAACATCTGAGTATTTTTCTCATAGTATATTAATTACGTTATTTAACATAATTTATGATCTTGCTCTTGTGCAAGATGACAAAAACTGTAGCCAGAAATACCGGTCTTCATCCCTAGGAAATTTACCCATAAACTTTCTTTTGGTACCCTTTGACCGGCTGCATCTTATTTTACAAATGGCACAAGTTCGACACCATCCGATCAATGCCAATATTAAAAGAAAATCACTAAACACTGTACAACAAGATACACACAGCTAGATATTGAACAAACTTAAAACACAAAAATTTTAACTAGAAAACGTTCTAATATGTGCCGCGTTCCGCCATATTTGTTATGTTTTCAGTTTGACATTGACAGCAAAGAAAGAGTAAGTAGTATTAAAGAGTGAGACAAAAATATGTCCGCTATTAAAACGGGGCTAAATGCGAACAAAAATTTCAAAGTTCCTACTTGCGCTAGGCTGCGCCTTACTGTACAGACGAAGACCAAAATGTGGAGTGTGTTAGTTATTGCTGCTTTTTACTCCTATCTCAAAAAAATAAAAACCGGCGACGACGAAAAACCCATCTTTATTTTTGTAAAGTGGATCGGATGCATCCCACAATTTCTTCCTCAGGCGTACCTCGTCGATAACTCGACCTGTGTCCACTTCGCGATTTGCCATGAATGTACACGCTGACGACGTCCGCTCCGTTCGACACTACAACGCTCACTGAAAGCAGAGGCGCTCTAGCGATCGTCAGCGCTGACACCTACGCGAGGCTACGTGGCGCCGACGCGCGACGCGTACGGCCGCGCAGCTATCAGCGCTGACCACCGTGCGCGCTGATAGCTACGCGTCATTCAAAAACGCTTCCTAGATGTTCATATATCTCGACCATCAGCGCCGACGGTGCGCGTGCGGTCGGCGTGAGACTAAATTCAGCCTTACGGTGACTCCTTCACGGTGCATTCGGTTAGGCTGTGGAACGCGCTGCCACAAAAGATAAGCACTAGTCCCACTGTTGGTACATTTAAGAAGCGGCTGAAAGAGCGTTATCTATCATCTCTGTCATAACATTGATATATATTTATGTATTTATTTTTAGTTTATGTAGTTTATTTATTTCTTTCGTAGTTAGGTAGGTTATTCAATATTTATGTAGTATATTTTGTACACGTATCGTATATAGACCCGCTTTTTACTACTTCTCCGACTCTCTAAGGTTTGCTGGAAGAAATCTCTTTCAGGGATAAGCTCGCCTTCTTACAGGTTATTTCTTGTGTAATGTCCTGTTAAATGTTTCGTGTGCATTAAAGTATAATTAGAGATATCATCAACTTGTAACAAACCCTCTCTATTGATATCAAAACATTTTTTCCATCTTCTCTAATCCTGACTCAGTTAGGCATCAATAAAGGATTATTCCTGTAATAGCCTACACAATATAGTTCATCACGTCTCTACCCTTACGAGGTCCATTGGGAAAGTCCGAAGAAACTCTACGAGAGAACAAACTGCTAACAACATCACATTTAATCTAGTAATCCCGGCCGAACTGTGAACTGGAACAAAAACATTTCGATCGCTAATAAAACATTGTTCTATTAGCGATCAGAAGTTTCACTTATCTTCCATCGTTGAAGCGGTAGATAGCTTATACGGTGGGAAACTAGAAACAAGTGTGGCTAAACACGCTAACTCTTGCAATCAATAGCTTTGCTCAGACTGGCAAGCTTTCCGACATGATCGGACCTTTACCTTTACCTTTACTATACCTGCATTTTGCAGTCGTGCATTTTGGGAAGATTGATACACAAATATCCTTAGAGTTCATAGTACTCGAACTGGCATGTAGCGACTAGCCTTCTTCTTCTTCAGGCTATATGTTAGTCCACTACTAGACATAACCTAATGAGCGCCATAGCGCCCTGTCTTCAGCTTGCCGAATCCAGCATCTGCCGGCAGTTTTTCGCAGATCGTCATCCCACTTAGTCAGAGGGCGTCCTACACTACGTTTGCTGGTCTCCACACAAGAAAACACGTTTACTCCAACGGTTGTCGCGACTAGCCTATGACAGCTTAAAAAAATCACGAAGATGACATGCAAGTAACAAAGTAGATTGATTGCCTCCATTTGATGCCTGCTGTATTTGATATGCTAAATAAGCAAACAACCGAACAAACAAACGGACGAACGAACAAATAAACGAATGAACGAACGGTCGAATGAACGTACCTACTAACAAACGAACATAAAAAAAAAATAGCTGGACTGTTTTGTTGGTCTAGCCTTGATTATCAACGTGTAAACACGTTTGTTACGAGTGCAAGCCCTCTCTAACTAACAAGCAGCGATGATTCATATTACGAAATGCCGATTCAAGACTTTTGACACTACGAGAGACGGAACCACCAATTTTCGAGGCCTTTGCACTACCGCTGGTAGCACGAGGACGGACCCGGATCATCGCGATCTAATTAATTTTAAAATATGTAATTTAATTAATTAATCAATCGGACACTTTGTGGAATTTAAATAAAAACTTAATTAAACACCCTTCCGACGGCCAACACCCATATCTCGTTGGCAAACAAGTGATTAGCGAAACAGAGGTCGTAACTTCGATTCTCACTGGAGGCCTTATTTGATTTGTGCAAATGCTTACGTTGGGAAGGGGCCAAGACAAGTGACTATGTAGTGTGGAAGTTATAGCTTTATTTGTTATTCCATAGCTGGCGCTAACTGTACGCTGCTTTTGAGCGGCTTGCGCAGTACTAATGTAGACTAATGGCCAGTTTGTAATTTACTTTTGTTTCTTTCTTCGACTTAAGACATCTTTGTTTAGGTTATTTGAAACAACTAGGCATTCCAATGCAAATAAACAGGGTAAACAGATCCATTCCTCTTATACAAAATGTATAAGGCCAAAGTATAATAAAAACTTCTACACACAATCACTTCTACTGGTGCCAAACATTTTTTTTTTTATTTTTTTTTTATTAATGGCAACTCGATGATGCCAAACATAGTATCATCTGAAAAAGAGGAAGCGCGGGAATCTTGGATGAGTAAAGGCGGCGAAATTTGAACAATTTTCAATAAATTGATAACTTTTATATTTCTCTGTAAATACAAAGTGAATTGTACATATAGTTGGTAGACAAGTTTGTACATATTGTAATTAGAAGATGGGGGCGGGAAAGAAGCGGAAAAAAACTGATCCCCCTGACGAGCGATCATCACCAGCTATGGACACTTCGGACTCGGATGATGACTCCTCCAGGAAGTACAATGTTTTTAAGGTTCCAGGGTACTCTAGGAGGTATCCTGAAAACAGTAAAAAATCGGAATACATAGTGTTCGTGTCACACGAAAATGAAAAACCGTTTTCCGACAAAGACAGGCTAGCTCTCTCCCATGCCATACGCAAATTCTGCGTCACTAGCATTCTACATCTGAAGTCAGTAAATAAATTCAAGATTGGCATTACGTTCGATTTGTCAAACAATGCAAATGTGTTTATGCAGAATAAAAAATTACTCGACGAACTAGACCTGAAGGCCACTATACCGGCTAGCGACACTGAAGCGACTGGGGTTCTTACCTCAGTCCCTACTGACCTTTCCAACAAACAAATCTTCTCGTTGATTGGCAGCTCTCGAAATGTAATTCAAGTGAGACGTTTCATGCGTCGGGTGCGGAGTGACGACGGCGACGTGTCACATCTTCCCACTCAGACAGTCGCGGTAACTTTTGCATCCACTGAATTGCCTCAGTACGTCTATCTCGATTCTTGGAGACACGAGGTAAGCGCTTATATACCACCAGTAAAGCAATGTCTTCAGTGCATGAAGTTTGGCCACATTGCCAAATACTGCCGAAATTCGGTTGTGTGCTCGATCTGCACAGAAAATCACCATTTTAAAAAACATGTAAAGAGGATCCTAAAAACGCGAAATGCTGCAACTGCGGAGGCAATCACATAGCTATCTCTAACACATGTCCACAAAAAAAATTGAAAATAGAGGAAAACAAAATTAAGTCAAGGGCCGTCACATACTCAGATTTATTCAGTGAAAACTCCTTCCCCCAATTAACAAAATCGAACATCGAAACATAAATTCAAAATTTAACGAAATCAGATTTTTTCATGAACATACTCATTCAAGCAATTACAAAAATAGTTACAAATCAGAAAAACACCCCAATCAACTCTACATCAATAAAAGAAATCTTAGCACAAACTGTAAGAAATACCACTTCTTCTAACAATGGATCAACTTAATATTATGCAGTGGAACTCCCAGAGTATTATTAGCAATAAATTTCTATTAACACAATTTCTTTATGAAAACGATATACATGTAGCAATAATATCAGAGACTTGGCTAACTCCTATTAAAGATTTTAACATAAAAGGATATCGAATAGAAAGAAACGATATTGGTAATAAACATAATGGTGTAGCAATTTTAATACATAATAGTTTAAATTATAAAAAAATTAACACATATTCGGACAACTCCTTACAAAACATTTGTGTAAGGATATCTGTAAATAATAAAGAAATGAGTATTGTAAGTTTTTACTGTCCTACAAACTGTGTCCCATCTTTTGATAAACTTAAATTTCAGTCAATAATAGAGTCAATACCCGAACCAATGTTATTTGCAGGTGATTTTAATGCACACCATACTTTGTGGGGGTGCCATTCTATTAATCCTAGAGGAAGAGATATTTTGGAAATTATTGATGAAAAAAATTTGGTTGTTTTGAATTCCGGCGAGGTTACTACTGTGGGCTCCTTGACATGGCGTCCCAATGCTTTGGATTTATCACTGGCTTCCCCATCACTGGCTCTGTCTTGCGATTGGTCTGTACATAATGATCCTCTTGGCAGCTACCATCTTCCTGTAATTATTAAGGTTTTTGTAAATAATAGTATTAATGATGATGGTCTTGTAAACAGCAATGGTGCTAATCCTTTGCCCATCTATCCTAACTTTAAAATGATCAATTGGACATTATATGAACAATATGTAGACACACAACTGTCTGATTTTCAGGTTGAAAATTACACTCCGTTGACAGCATATAACAGTTTTTGTAACATATTGCATAATGTAGTTAATGACTCTCTTACAAATCGTAATTCTGTTTCTTCTTCTTTTGGTGCTATCAACTCTCGTCATAGACTGATACGCAAGAAGCTCTCTCTTCCTTGGTGGAATAAAAAATGTTCAGAAGCTGTAGAAAATTCCAAACTTGCCTATATTAACTTTAAAAATAATCCTTCAGATCAATCTTACATTGAATTTAAAAAATTACAAGCACATAAAAAACTTTTGTTAAAAATGGAAAGATCTAATAGCTGGATTGAACTGTGTAGCTCCTTCAATCGATGTACACCTCTGTCAATAATCTGGAATTGTATGCGTAAATTCAACAAAACTTACTCTTTTAATAATGACAATGATAGTTGGATACAAGATTTTTTGCAAAAGTATACACCCGACCATGTAAATAATAAACCAAAATTTTCCCCGGACAGTGAAACAAATCCTGTAAATAATTTTATGATAAAATCTTTCTCAATTGAAGAATTAATATCAGCTATTCTCTCGAGAAAAGATGGCGCATTTGGTCTGGATGGTATTCCTTATATAATGTTAAAAAGGCTTAGTAAAAATAGCTTACAGATTTTGCTTGAAATATTAAATAACCTATGGTTGAGCAACGAGATTCCCCACTCATGGAAGTCCGATTGTTTAGTGCCCATATTAAAGCCAGATAAGCCTCGATCAAATCCAGATTCCTACCGTCCTATTGCTTTGACATCTTGCATAGGCAAAGTTTTTAAACAACTGATAAAACAAAGGTTGGAATTTTATGTAGAACAAAATAATATTTTACCTTCTAATCAATTTGGCTTTCGAAGAGGAACATCAGCTCGTGAAAGCATCTGTCAGCTGCAGCTTGACATACAAAATAGTTTAAATAAAAAATATTATTTGATGTCGGTGTTTTTTGATGTGTCTGGAGCATTTAATAGTGTCAATGTCGACATTCTTTGTGTTGAGTTACTTTCCATCGGGATCCCAAATAAACTGAGAGGGAAGTCTATGTAAAATATAATGGTAATCTTTATGGTCCACGATTCGCTTCTGTTGGTGTTTGTCAAGGCGGAATACTTTCTCCATTAATTTTCCTCTTATATATCCGCCGTTTAAATCTCATTTTGGGTTCTGAAGTCAAAAATCTTCAATTTGCTGACGACTTGGTTGTTTATGCATCTGGAAAAAAATTAAAAAACATCAGTGAAATTCTTAACAAATCTTTAAAAGGGTTGTCTACATACTTCACCTATCTGAATCTTGATATAAATGCATTAAAATCTAAAGTGGTTGTATTTGGTAAAGCTAGCAATAATATTCCTTCTGTATTCTACAACAAAGTCCCCATTCCTGTTTCTCAAGAGGCTAAGTTTTTAGGTATTATCTTTACTCACAATATGTCTTGGAAAAAATATGTTGAATTGCTAAGTTTAAGAGCCAATAAGGCCCATAATATTTTGAAATCTTTGTGCAGGATTTCGTGGGGAGCAGACCCGAAAATATTGTTACTTCTGTACAAATCATTGGTTCGTAGTCATTTTGAATATGGTTTTCTTTGTTTTGGTGGTGACAGTAGATTGGTGAATGCCTTGGATAAAATTCAAAATAAAAACTTGAGACTCATCACAGGAGCATTTAAAAGTACTCCTATAAATGTAATGCAGGTGGAGTGCAAACTCCCTCCATTAGCTATTAGATTTACTTATCTGAAAGAAAGATTTTTGTTAAAATTATATAGTAAGAGAAATAATTACCTATTGCTGAGCTTGATGAATTCTCCTCCAAATTCTCTTTATATCCTTCAGGGCTTTGCTCAGTACATTAATTTTCTGGAAACATTACAGATTTATAAATCCCCTCTCCTTCCTTGTTATCAGGGAAATTTTCTTAGTAAATTTCCTGCAATAAATATAATAATTGATCACAATCTATGCACCAAACAAGATGTGTACAACAAACTTTCAGAGTTCACTGATGATTGTAGATTCCTCTATACTGATGGGTCCAAAACTGATAATGCTGTCTCGTTTGCTTTCTTTGATGGCTTTTTTAATTTAGGCACTGGTCATAAAATAAATTCAAACATTAGTATATTCACAGCAGAAGCCGTGGCTATACTAGCAGCCCTAAAAAATATCAATAATAAAAGTGATGGATGTTATAAATATGTAATTGTCAGTGATAGTATGAGTGTTCTGGAAAATCTCAAAAATAATAGATTCAAAGCTAATACAAATTATTTAATTTCTTTAATCAAGCAGGAGTGGTTAGATTTGTTTCTTATTCATAACATAGATGTTTCATTTGTGTGGGTTCCTTCACATGTTGGTGTAGCAGGAAATGAAAGGGCTGATTTTTTGGCTACAGCAATTACAAATAATGCAGATACTATTCCTGACTCCAGCTATAATCTTAATGTTTCTGTTCCCTGGACAGATGTAATCTCTCTTCTAAAGAAAAGATCTATAGATATCTGGAAAAGACACTGGAACTACACAGTTCAAGCTGAAAATAAAGGCTTATGGTATGCTACATTTAATGTTCCCATTGGTAGCATGCCCTGGTTTTGTAAAAACAATACTTACATTCATAGGAAATATTACACTACTATTTCAAGGCTTCGTTTTGCTCATTGTAATCTAAACTATCATCTGTTCCGGTTAAAAATGGTTCAGAGTCCGTTCTGTGACCATTGCAGCTCCCAAACTGAGCAATCCTTACATCATCTATTCTTCGAATGCCCATCCTTTGGCATCCAGCGCCTTGTGCTAATGGATGAGCTGATTGAAATCTATAGCAGTCCAGAGTCAGTGCCGCGCTCCATTCAGGCTCTTCTTGTAAATACTTCCACATTTTTGTCTTTGTTCAGATTCATAATTAACACTGTAGGACAGATTTAGTTTTTCTTGTATATTGATTTTGTTTAATACTCGAATACGACTTTTAGCCGTGTAAAATATTTTCTAAATGGACTTGTACATAATATTTAGAATTTGTAAGGTTATGTAATATTTTTGGTTTGTTTGTTTTGACGTTTCGATTTCGACCAAAAATGAAAAGAGTATGTGTTGCCTTAATTGACTTAAAATCACGGATGACTAATTCGACGGACACGACGTAAAATTACACGGATTTTACTAAAATTGTATTGGACATTTTATATAATTAAAACTGAAGACGATAATATATTACTGAAGACTTTAACCTCCCAAAAATTCATAATGAAGAACAGAAACCAAAGACGTGGCAGCATGAAAAATATATTACTGAAGACTTTAACTTCCCAAAAATTCATAATGAAGAATAGAAACCAAAGACATGGCAGCATGAAAAATATATTATACTGAAGACTAACCTCCCAAAAACTCATAATGAAGAACAAAAACCAAAGACGTGGCAGCATGGTCTAAGACCTTAGCCGGTTCCTTGCGGGACGAACTAAAAAAAAAAAAATCATCTGAAAAAAGTATTTTTCATTGTAATGATTTGTGGTAAACAAAACTTTTCTCACCTTCACGCGCAGTTAGTAAAGTTTAAAAAAAAACAATTAAAGGGAATTTCGTAGCCCGCGCAGTTAATGTAACGTTTTAACAGTTGAATATCAATCCATTTATGAGAGACTAGCTGGTGCCTGCGACTTTGTCGACGCAGGATTAGTATTTCAAGTTGCTTATATTAGGTGGCGTAGAAAAGAACTAGCATTATGACATTAAAATTATCACTTATAATTTTTGGGTAGCATTTCAAAAATATGACGAAATATCTTTATATAATGTAACCTATGTGTTATTCTGATGTATAAGCTACATTATTGTAAAGTTTCATTATAAACCATTCAGTAGTTTTTTCGTGAAAGAGTAAGAAACATCCATCCATCCATCCATACTTACAAACTTTCGCATTTATAATATTATAATAAAGTAGGATTGAGTAAATTAGAAAAAATATCACTGTTCGAAAATATTGATAACTATCATAATGATAACAACATAACATAAGCTTCCGCCTGTTTCCCAGAGGTGTAGGCAGATACCAGGTACTGCCACCCACGATCCTGGCGATAAGTCGATTAGTCGTCCATGATATTAATACTTATTGTGCTGTGTGGTGTCGGCCTAGAGAATAGCACCAACCCAATTCTTCCCGCGGGTATCGTAAAAGGCGACTTAAGGGACACAAACCGGGGGGTGGGCAGCAGCGCCCCCTGTAGTACAATTCCACCGAACTGCGATCCTCAACCCGCATGCCCAGCGTGGGGATTATGGGCATTACCCCCTATGATAGCACAACGTGGCGCTCGTTAGGGGAGAGCTATGTCCAGCAGTGGACTAGAATAGCCTGACGACGACGATATTAATACTAGCGGCGGTGGCCCAGTGGGTAGAATAATAGACTCGGAAGCGAGAGACCCAGGTTCGATTCCCAGTGCAGCCATGTACTAATGACTCTGTTTCCTAAGTTATGAACATTTGTGGACTAACAGTAGCAATACCACTCGCTATCTGTGAATGAAGAGAAGAAACAGGAAACCTGAGCGTCTGAGGTGTATTAATACCTCAGCGCTTGAAATGGGCAATCCGTAGTCAGCACGGCGGTAATTAAGTCCCTACTTATTCTCTCAGAGAGAGCCTGAGCCCTGAGTGAGACATATTTTATATGCTGCAATAATAAGAAGTATGTATATATAACCGGTGACCGTTAAACCGTCAACCGCCTAACGGTCACCGGTATGACGGTTAGATTACGTTATCGGGTGACAGGCCGGCCTAGCCTATAAATACGAAGTGTTTTTCCGGCATTAACAAACCGCGTGGTGCTTCTGTGATTTTTGGCGGATTTGTAAAGTAATTTTCACATTTTAATGCAAATATATATCTGTTAAAACTTAGCTGTTCACCCCCTTTAAAAACAATTGACAGAGCTTGGCCTACTGTTCAATTAAGTTTGCACACGCGAAGGTTTAACTACACAGTGTCACGTGACGAGTATTTTATTGGTCTCGAGGCAAAGCGTCGACGTCAGCATTTGACTGTCTCGTTGGTCTAGCGGTAATACGCTTGATTACCACGACAGAAGTCATGATTCGGAAGTCTTTATTTCTGTAATTAATTATTGAGGATTCAGTTGCGCCGCCTACACATGCGAGAGTTCGACAAGAAGAAGAAGTTAAGAGATGCCGTTGCAAGTCTTGAAACTCTTTGTCTAGGCAATGCCTGTGAAGTTGGATGCTGTTGGTATCCCCTCTCTGGAGCTTCATAGCTAGAGCCGTGCTGTGTTCACTGGGGCTGTTTTTCGATTACCGATAGATACGACGCAAATCACTGTATCTTTTTTGTGTGATTAAAATAAGTTAATTTACTGCGAAACCCTGGCTTCTTCATTTCTTTATGTTTAACTTAAAACTCTTTTCGACTTTTAGTCTGTGATTTTCTCTCCGCTGATCTTCTTTCATCTGCCTGACAACCCACCGAGTTGTTGTGGGTCTGATAGTTTTACATGTCTATGGCGTTCTTGCCTGGTAACCTTAGCACAGGGTACCCTGGTTTGGGACCAGGACACGTAATTGTATGGATATATTTATTATTATCTGCTGCTGTAAAACCGAAGGTCTCGGGTTCGATTCCCGGCCGGGTCCAACTAGGAGACGAACTTTTCTAGTTTATCTCGGGTCTTGGACGTTATCTATGTATTTATTGTATTAAATCTATCGTCGAGTTAGTACTTATCACACAAGTCATTTAGGTGTACTTAGTATAGTGCTAACGAGATCTGTGTAATATGTCCATGAATATGTATTATTTATTTCTTTATTATCATCAGGTGCAATTTCTTTTATTGGCCTCGAAGCTGACCGTCGACGTCTGCATTAAATGAAAACATTATAGACACAGAAAAGAATGGCGAAAAATACACTTTTTCAGTGAATAAACTATATTTTCATGTCTGCTCACCCCATCCCTAGTTTAAACCACTGTATCAATGTAACATCGCCGTAGAACTTCGTATCAGTTGAACTTTGCAATGTTCTTTCTTTTAGGGTATTCTCCTGACCTACTCAAAGCTTCAAAATTAACCCAATCAATTTCAGTGAAGAGCTTTTGTTTTTTTTATTTGTACAATTCATTGTATAGTCAGTAAAGTAAACGTTATCTTGCTAGTTCTTCTAGCTATTCATAGTTAGTTAGTTAGTTAGTTAGTTAGTTAGTTAGTTAGTTAGTTAGTTAGTTAGTTAGTTAGTTAGTTAGTTAGTTAGTTAGTTAGTTAGTTAGTTAGTTAGTTAGTTAGTTAGTTAGTTAGTTAGTTAGTTAGTTAGTTAGTTAGTTAGTTAGTTAGTTAGTTAGTTAGTTAGTTAGTTAGTTAGTTAGTTAGTTGGTTAGTTAGTTAGTTAGTTAGTTAGTTAGTTAGTTAGTTAGTTAGTTAGTTAGTTAGTTAGTTAGTTAGTTAGTTAGTTAGTTAGTTAGTTAGTTAGTTAGTTAGTTAGTTAGTTAGTTAGTTAGTTAGTTAGTTAGTTTGTTAGTTAGTTAGTTAGTTAGTTAGTTAGTTAGTTAGTTAGTTAGTTAGTTAGTTAGTTAGTTAGTTAGTTAGTTAGTTAGTTAGTTAGTTAGTTAGTTAGTTAGTTAGTTAGTTAGTTAGTTAGTTAGTTAGTTAGTTAGTTAGTTAGTTAGTTAGTTAGTTAGTTAGTTAGTTAGTTAGACCTGAGATTTCCGCACTGAGCCTCATAATTGGGCCATTGTACGTAGCAAACGCTGAGGTACGTTAACACTTCAGACACTAGGGTTTCTTTACGATGTTTTCCTTCACACAGTCAGCTTGTGTCATTGCTCAATAAAAACTGTTTTTATACGGATTTTACTCGTTTATTTTACATTTTTACAATTTTATTCCGAGACCACGGCACCTGAAAATGTGCCGAAACGTCGGATAATAGTAAAAATGTGAAATAATCGAGTAAAATCCGTATAAAAACAGTTTTAATTATGACTAGTCCACGTGTTAACGTTAGAAAATACTATAGTGTTATTGCTATAATAATTTCACAAATGTACACAACTTAGAAAACCAAGTCATCGGTACATGCCGAAGTTCGAACCCACGACCTCCCTGTTGAGATGCCGGCGTTCTACACCCACCGCTTTCTTTAGCTATTCATATAGACATCTATTGTTATCCGAGCATCTATGAAATATCGAAAAAATATTATCTGCCATAATAATATTTTAAAAATCTATTAGAGGCTTAAAATTCCACCCATGCAGGGATTTGAACCCGCGACCTCTGGCGCTTTTCCAACTGAGCTAATGGGCGACTCACCGGCATCAGTGAAATTTCGAACCTCTTTACAATACTCTCTGTATTACGTACAGGCAGCGACATCTGGCTGAAGTAATTTGCATCACTAGCAGCCCCGAGTACCTACTTTGCAGGTTTTTTTAAAATTGTCCTGTGCACGGTTTGGTGCACTAAAAAGAATATAATAATATTATTTGCTCAACATGTAGAATTAAACATTTAATATTCATTTTAGTAATTCAGACTTTTCTCAAAATAGAATAGTTATAGCTCAAACTATATTTCATATTTCAAAATAGAATCGTTTGTTAGTAAAATGATCCCCTTAAGCTGCTCCTGATCTTTGAAATACGCAGTAGATAATACATACGATTTATTTTTATATCTAGCAAGACTTTACTTAGGAGGCAACGTGACATAACTTTGATGGCAAATTAATATTTTTGTATGCTCACCGTGTCTTATCCAGTTTTCGTAGCACGGTGTTAAAGGTGCCTCACAATGAAGAAGTGGGTTCTAACCCTGGCGCCTCTTATGACGTATGACTGTCTTCTCCTAGCTATGTTTATTTGTGAATTTGTAGAACAATACCATTCACTCAGTAACACATTCTTGTTCCACTTTTCTAATTGGTTATCTGCTGGGGTCACTCGTAGAGACTAAGCCCATTCTCTTTCTCTCTCTCTCTGAGAGAAATCCTACGAGGTTTTTACCCAACAGTAAGAGGTATTTTTGTAACCCTAAGTCTTCATTTTCATAAAATCAATAGGAAAGAACCCATCAACCCAACCCAACTCCACCAACACGGACTTGGCCCCCGTGGTGGAGTATGGCCTAGACCTTCCTTAGGGATGAGACCCGTGTCCCTCGGTGGGGACATAATGGGTTGATGATGATGATGAATAGAAAAGACTTGAAAGACCTCTCCTAAAAAAACCTATTTAGAGGCTAAAAGCTAAGGCTATTTAGGCATTAGCTCAGTTGGAAAGAGCGCTGGCACGGATAGCCAGAAGTCGCGGTTCGAATCCCGGCATGGCTGGAATTTTTAGCCTCCAAATAGGTTTTTTAAAATTGTCCTTAGCACGGGTTAGTGCATTAAAAATAAAAATAGTATAAGACCTCTCCTATTCATCATCATCATCTATTTTTGTTTTCGGCGACGTTTTTGTCGGCACCAAAGAACATAATTTAACGTGGGCGCTATCAGATCAGCGTCAGTGATGTGGCGGCGACAAAGCAAAATTCTAGGTAAGTGTAGGCAGGATCACGCACATTACCGGTTGACAATGGCAAGCGGGAGGGCTCGAGCGCTTCCAGCGTCAGAGCCTACAGTTACAGCTCTTGTACTCGCAGGACGATTGGTCATCTGACAAGTTCGAAGTTTATATTGAAAGCTATTTCGTAATTACTGGACTAGGTACTAAGAAACTGGAAAAATATATTTGAATATCTTCTTCTTTAGGCAATAATATTAGTCCACTGCTGGACATAGCCCTCCTCTAATGAGCGCCATAGCGCCCTGTCTTCAGCTTGCCGCATCCAGCATCTGCCGGAAGTTTTTTCGCAGATCGTCATCCCCCCTAGTCGGGTTTGAATATCTAGTGTCATTAAATATCTAGTTTGTCACTGCAGTTTTATGATAAATTATATTTCATAGCACTAATAATGAATAATAAAATGCAATAAAATAAAAGTAATTTTTCTCGTCTAAAATTTAAGTGTTTACTAAAAAATAAATATATTTTTATATGAAATTAAATGAAACAAAATAAATAGTCTTCAGCATTCACCTGAAATATAACAACGAGCATTCTCCGTTTCTCAGTTTCTCAAAATGATAACAAACACAACCAAGCACCTAAAAGTCAATCGTTGCTAAAAAAATCACGATCATTCTAGCGAACGTTTTCTACTAAATGCTTGTTATACTCATAATGTATTATGATGTCAGACAGCGAAACAATTGCTCAGCATCAGCGACAACAGAATTGCTCGGTTCGGCTTGAACCTAATCGTTTGGTTAGTACTACTACCATCGTTTGGTAGTTACAACACGCGCTAAAACATAAACATGTTTTGAGCTTTTAGAATGCTCACATCTCACAGCTTTAAGGGTCCCCATAAAACAAATAAAGTAGAAGTTTTACCGTACCCTAATTTTGATATAATTAGGTAACTATTATTAATAACTTATTATATTTAAACCGTTTGCCTGTTGTGTAACGATGCTTTGCATTAGTGAATGCTTAAGCATTAACTAATGCAAAGCATCGGTAAAAACCATATAAACTATAAACATAATGTAGAACAATTATTTACCGTTATGATATTAGTAGAGCGCGTGAAGCGTAAATATTAAAATGAAATGGTCTTGCTTGCCAATGTGGAGATTTAAGGTCAATTGCGATAAATGAATTTCTTATTTTCTTAAAACACTGAGCAAGGCATAGCATTTGAAACAAGAACAGGTTCGTGTAAGGTCAATAATAAATATGTAAATATAGGTGACTCAAATATCGGAACGAATCCATGGCTCTGTTGATTCAGAGTCAATTACATCTGATTGCGTATATACATCTGATAAGTATCTGTCGCATCACACAGTGGTTCATAAAGATCGTGAAGAATTAGAACCAAAGTTGGCTTAGCCTTTGATGCGTCATGCAAAGGTCGAAACGGGAGATCACTTAAGCCAGGTTTTCACGGTCTTAGTACGCTCGGACCTAGTGCCCCATCCGAGTAAACTAATACTTCTGATTGGGTGGTTTTTTGTGACAACACCAAAATAGCCAATCAGAAGCTTTAGTTTACTCGGATGGCGCACTTGGTCCGAGTCCACTAAGACCGTTAAAACGCGGCTTTAATTATAACTTGTTTGTGCCAAGAAGAAGACTGTAACTCACATTCCCTCGTATTTTTATGAGGTGGAGTACTTTACCTGTTAGTTTTATACCAAACACTGCAAAAAATTGTGATGGATGACGTACACAGGGATGATAATAAATATTAAAGAGTATCATTATCAATTCTTTTTTATTTAAATTCTTTATTGCATGAGTAAATATACAAGGGCGTGCTTATTAGTGCAGGAAATATTCTCTTCTGTGTGTTGAAGAGACTAGCACAGGTGGTGCTAGAAAAAAAGGTGAAATACAATAAAAAACTTACACATAGGGAGCCATTAACTTAGACTTACACGGGGAGGGCTGAATAATAGGAATTATGATAAACCAACAAATACTATATTTACATAAAAAAAACCGGCCAAGTGCGAGTCAGACTCGCGCACCGAGGGTTCCTTACAAACCTGTATTATAGACCTGAGTATTTGGTATGAATTTCAATTTAATACCTCTACGCGTTTATGAGG
The DNA here is from genome assembly GCA_934045075.1 of Yponomeuta sedellus. Taxonomy (NCBI): domain Eukaryota; kingdom Metazoa; phylum Arthropoda; class Insecta; order Lepidoptera; family Yponomeutidae; genus Yponomeuta; species Yponomeuta sedellus. The sequence continues at coordinate 15,280,139 of OW203726.1, read as the reverse complement.
AAATAGGTAGTATGTTTAAAATTATTAAAAAAAAATATATTATGTGATGTAACTAAAAATTTATGGTTTTCGTAATTTTTCCTTTATCTATGCTATAAGACGTTGCTTCGTACCAAATTTCAAGATTCTGAGTTCACGGGAAGCACCCTGTAGGTTTTGATTCCCTTGCAAGTGTCGAAAATTTGCGGCATAAACGGCTGTATCTTTTGATTGCGTTGGCTTAGAAGTTTGATTTTTTCACAGCTTCAAGGGACAGTAGACCTGAGTAATTGATATAAATTTCAGCTTCATACCTCCACGCGTTCCTGAGAAAAAGGGTCTTGACAGACGGACGGACGGACAGACGGACAACAAAGTGATCCTATAAGGGTTCCGTTTTTTCCTTTTGAGGTACGGAACCCTAAAAATAAAAAAAAACTTTAATGGACAGAAGATAAATTAAATTACTATAAAAATATACAGTAGCACCTACACTAGGCATAACCTGTATCGTGGGTACTAATGCTCTAAATATAGATTTATATAGGCGTCTTAGCTTTTAGTTACAATAATAAAAGATTTAGTGAGTCAGTGTGTGTTTGAGTGTTTGTATAAGAGTGCTTATCTTACTATAAATAAATTAACTATAAATTTATATTCATATCATAAATATTTAAATAAATAAATATAATAATTATACGTGCATACATGTTGAACATAATTGTATATCAATAATTAAGAAAAGAATTGGTGATAAATTACTGCCTATTCTGCAGATCGAGATACTAATTGGTAACATTCCTTTTGAAAATCTCTAGGGTTGAAGCCAATTCAAGTATTATAATAGTAAAATTGCAGTTGCAGAAATCTTTCATACAAGGGCGAAAATTACGCTTCGTGATGCACAATGATAAATGTATGATGACTGAAAGTGGGCCTAGCCTCCAAGCAAGTGTGAAACGTGGCCTGGTAAAGGACGTAAGTGACCGCGCTACGTTTTACTGCGGGAAAATATCTTATTCCCATTAAAAAAATCAACAAAAACAGCCGGTAAACTAAAAAAAATATGTTTCGCATAATCATTTCATATTCCTTATTATTATTCTGGTACTCTTGGTAGTTATTATTCACTTATAACAATAAGCTGCTTAAAAGTTATCACAGATTCCTAGTTAAAATATGTTTGAATATAATGTTAACGTCAGGACTTTTAAACAGCTTGTTGTTACAAAGCAAGCTGCTTGAAAGTTATCACAGTTTCCTAGTTAAAATATGTTTGAATATGTATTAATGTCAGGGCTGTAGGTTTGCAAGGGGCGGTAGTGTGCTGCCACTGTCGGACCGCGTTATCACTTAATTTGAATCGTGCTCGGAATTTCGAGGGCCTCTATTGCGTGGATTGGATCGGATTCGCTTCCGTTTCTCAATAATGACATTGTTGTGGTGCTCGACAGACATACAGACTGACACTTGCATTGTGACGTTAATTAAAGTGAGTGTTGGCAGCTACGCGTTGCTGGGGGTAAATTCTCACTTCATCAGAAATTTAGTCGTACACGACTCTAAGGCTTGGAGACTTGGAATTCTACGTAAAAAGTCGACCGACAGCCAAAATCTGTATTCTGAACGATAAATTGAATTCGGATTAGAAAATAAATGTCTAATGACTGTCGAGTTATTATGCCGAATTCGCCGCTAACAGATAAACCGAAGAGGTTTCCGGGAGCGGGTAGATTGTAAGAAACACTTGTTATTTTACATATTTCACAAATAAAAAATTAAAAATGTCTTATTTTTATGCGACAAATGTCTAAGCCTTCGAATATTTTGCGTTCGCATAGGCGAGAATCGGCTCCCTGGTAAACTTTATAGAGGGTATCATCAAAAATGACACTGTTGCGGTCCTTGACAGACTGACATTTTTGCGTTGTGGTGTTATTCAAGGTGAGTATTAGCTGCCATACTTTGATCATTTACCCCAACGGTTGTCAGTTCGTCCCGAAATATGTCCCGATATTTGGCTAGCCCTCTACCAATTCTTCTAAAAACCAAATATTTTATTATATTATTTTTGTCGCACTAACCCGTGCTAAGGACAATTTTAAAAACCTATTTAGAGGCCAAAAATTCCACCCATGCTGTGACTCGGACCCGCGACCTCTGGCTAACTGTGCCAGCGCTCTTCCGACTGAGCTAATGGGCAAGTACCGGCATCAGTGAAATTTCGAACCTCTTTAGAATACTCTCTGTATTACTTACAGGCAGCAAGCAAATATTTTATGTGATAAAGTGCAAATTAGAAAATCAATCAAGAATAATAATAATAGGTGAAAGATCCAGAATGAAATAAAAGAAAACTCAATTTTTGCTACGCAAATAAATGATGATGGAAGTACCTTTGTACTCTGATTGTGTATACTGATAGTTTTAAATGCTTTAATTTCAAACCGGCTTAGATAAATAGGTAAATAGAGAATTATTGCACAACCAGAAAAAATAATTACAACCATGATTTGTTACCCTGGCTCAAGTACGTAATCAAAGAAATTGTTCACCTCGCCCACACGTAGCTGGGCTCAACTTCTCTATTTTAGTAACATATAACATAACCTTTTCTCTTCATAAAATTAAGGTCTAAGAACTTATATTTCTTAAAAAATCAACATTATTCCACCAACATGGTCTACGGTAATAGTTTTAGGATTTTGCTAAGGTAGTCAAGGTGCGGCTGAAGGAGTTGTATATAATAATATATTATAATTATGCAATGTTTTATTCATTCAACCCGTAATGATGCATAACATAACAATCAACGATGATATCTTGGAGTAGATACACTAAATGTGTAATTTGATCAAGAATCATACTTAGATATCTTTCTACACCTATATTTATAAAATTAATAAAATACTTTTAGAAAAATATTTGAAATTTGGAAAAATATAAGATATAAGAGAAAATGTCACAAAACAAATCGCGTTTCCGTGTTAGTCAATGTCATGCAAATTTCTGGGTCCCATCGCGTCATCCGGCGTATAACATCCATTGTCGTAAAAATAATTGGGGACACGATTCCTGACTAGACCTCAAGCCATTATTACTTTCGTTTTTGTACGAAAATGACTTTGTAAACGGCATAACGAGCGCTGAGGGAAATAATTTCAGTCTCAAAATATATGGCACGTAGTTGAATCTTGCTCTGTTTAAAATAAAGATGGGTGGTATAAAATCTTTTATAAAAAAACCTATTTAGAGGCTAAAAATTCCACCCATACCGGGAATCGAACCCGCGATTTCTGGCTGTCCGTGTCAGCGCTCTTTCCAACTGTGCTAATGGGCGACTCACCGGCATCAGTGAAATTTCGGACCTCTTTACAATATTCTCTGTATTACGTACACAGGTAGCCTTGCCCACCACCTATACCATCCTGACAGCTTAGTCGGCCTAGCCCACAGGAAAGACTAGTCAATACTTGCGGAGCCAACCAAGGCGCGGGTTTCCTCACGATGTTTTCCTTCACGGTTAGCGTGTGGTATTGCGACTACAAATTCGCAAATGTACGTAACTTTGAAATTAAACAAAGTTTTTGGTACATGCCCGCCCTCGGGATCGAACCTGGGGCTCTCGCTTGCCAGTCCATGGTTCTACCCACTGAGCTACCACCGCTATTTATATCAAGTTTATTAGGCAACATCTAATTACCGACAATGGCAAAGGCGCCCATTGCAGCAATTACCTTCATGTATTATTCATAACAAGCTATAAAGAAAATGCTTTTTGCCAATTACTGCACCCTGTGCACGAACATATGGGTGACTGGTTTCCTTCGAACGCTGTTGCAGCTTGTAAATAAATTTCCGTCTAAATAAAAGCGTGAATTGATGGCCATAAGGTAGTGAACGAATTCATTTGCGACAATCGTCGGGCCGCGGTTGGCAGTCGTTAGTAGTTTGTGTGTCCGTTTGCAAACTCAATGAAATAATACTCCCTTGGCACCCTTGTAGCTGCTCATGCTCAATGCAGATTTATGCGTGACGTATAAAACACTTCGGGTGACCCATTTGGGAAATACAACCCGGTGCCTAAAGGCCCGCCACTACTACAAACTGAAACAGTGATTTAGTTCAGAATTACCTAACTTTTTGAATAATTCATGCCCTCCTATAGTTTCGACATTTGTTGGGAAATGCATTTAGAGGAGTGTCTGCTAATAGACTGTGTAACTAAGTGATATCACCATAAAACAAATAAAACTAATTCGTATTCGTATTATAAATTAAAACGTATTCGGCTCGTGATAAGTGTCATAGTTTTGCGCAGATTCCATCTCCTCAGACGCAGCAAGCCGCATGTGAGGCCCATCGAGATGGTTGGCAGAACCTCTCTGGCTTGTCTTTATTTCGGTTCCTTTTTCCATAGAACGAAATACATTTAGGAAACTGATTGTATGAAAGTGGGAGTAGAGTTTCAGGTCCATTGACTGTAGTGCAAAAGGACCTGAACCTCGAGCCTCTCTAGCGAGCTCATTCGCAGCATCATTGCCTAGGGAGCCACTGTAACCTTGGTTCCATTGTAGGGTGACTTGGTTTTTTGTGGACAGTTTTTCCAACTCTTGGTGGTACTCGAGTATAAAAGTGTTCTTTGCAGTACTTGTAAGACTTAGGCGCCGTCCGAGATATTTTTTTTTATATTTCTTCACATTCCTCATGTTTGACAAAACTATACTGAGTAATTACAAGTCTATGATAAAAAGCTGATAAAGAGGGGTTACATCATCACTTTGCGAAATTGTAAATCAATTTTTTTCCAGATCACCAGGCACCTGTTTCGTATAACTTCAAACGAAAGATAAACTGTCAAAAAGACAACAAAGTACGAAACAAATGGCCGATTGGCGGATCCCGTTACGCGAAACAGATTTCTGACTCAATGGGCCGTGAGAATTCCTCTGAAATTGTTCGCGATATCATACGGAAAATCATTCATTTGTTCAACTGTGAAAGGAGGGTGCTGCATATTTTATTATTTTACTGAACATCTAAACACATTGAAATATAAGAATGGTAATACGTTAAGTGAATAAAAATTATAATTGTGTAGTTTCCAACAGCTAATGTGATAAAAAATTAAACTTTCCCTATTAATTTAGAGCAGTGGTGTATTGGCTTTTATTGTAAGGTGCTAAAAATAACAGTCAAATTATAACAGCTTCTGAATGGTGAATTCTCATAATCTACTTCGTCGTTGGTCTAGGCATATCACGTCTGACCATGCCGAAGGTCGTAGCTTCGATTCCCACTGGGGGCTGCTGTATACATATACCATACATATGATTTCAGTCTGGGTGAATTTCCATGTTTGTGGTGTCCTTATCTGGTTTCCACAGCACAGGGTATCCTAGTTTGGAACCAGGGCAAGTGATTGTGTTGTAAGGAACTTATTATTACTACGTAGAAAAGCTACCGCTTGCCATTAAGTGCTGTATAAATTGTCTAGCCTAAATGTTAAGTTGAGAAATGATCTCGACAACCATCTGCCGGAGTGGTCTGAGGTGGCCCAGGACAGAAAACTCTGGACTGAATTGGGGGAGGCCTTTGCCTAGCAGTGGGACACAAACATAGAGGGTACGTAAAAAAGATGTTAAGTTATACGCAGTTAAATTTTATCCCCACCCAAAAATTCGATATATGCAAAAAGTAGAGACATTTTTTTTATAAATCGGCATAAGAAACGTTAAGACAATTCTCAGATCCATTAAAACAATACGTCTTAAGTTTTGTCCTACTCTTGCCAACGAATTTTCCATGTGAGAAAAAGAGATTGGGATATGAGAATGAAATCATGTTATGGGCAGGGTGACAGGCCTCACTCTCTTTTTTAAGCCTCAATTTAGACACTTGTCACAACTCTCTCAATTAAATTTAAATTAATGTCCTGTAATTCAGCTATTTGAGACTTGAGACTACTAGTTGAGAAGCGCTCGTGGCCTAGTTGAACCGAGTGATTGGAAACAATCACGTGAGTTAAGCAACAACAGGTGAGGTCAGGTGCAGGATGGGTGACCATCCTGTGACTACCGTTACCGCTAGTGGCATTTTATCCGAACGCTTCCGTGTTTTGCAAGGTACGCTAAGCCGTTTGTGCCGGCTGTTATGTGATTGCAGTCGTTAAGACATGTTAGAGGCTTTATGGGCGGCTTGATAACTTCTGACAGTAAGACACGGCTCTATCTTACAACCCTCCACCAACCCGGACTTGGCCCCCATGGTGGAGTATGGCCTAACCTTCCTGCAATGCAGGAAGAGACACATGCCCCAGCAGTGGGGATACACATGGGTTGATATCGAATTCAACTAAAACCAGCGTTTCGGGTTGTGGCCGGTCACACATACAATTTTAATAAATATCGAAACTGAAACAATATTTATTTTATAGAATATTGTTATAGTTAATTATCTGAGATTAGACTTTTGTCAGCCCACGATATCGAATAAATATTAAAGCGAGAGCGCTTAGCAAGAGAGAGCTTAATAACTAAATTTTAAAGATCAAAGTTCAAGAGCTTGTCTCTTGAAGTATCTCAAAACTCAAACTGATAACAAGATATTTTAGGCTAGTCACGATAGGCATCGTGTGACCGATCTGTTGTTCAAAATTACAGCCTGGAGCAGTTTTTGTTAACTTTATGCTAGCTGAAGACAAAAGGTAAGAACTTTTTTTTATCGCCGCAACCGGCTCGATTACAAAGATTAATTACATACTCATACTTGCATGCAGGCCATATCCTACTAATATTATGAACGTGAAAGTTTGTAGGGATGAATGTTATGACTCTTTCACGTAAAAACTACTGATTGGATTTTAATACATACGGCCTTACTAATAAATAAGTTATACACTCTGAATAACTACTTGACGTATTACACCATTTTTATTTTTAATGCACTAAATTTTTAGCCTCTAAATAGGTTTTTATACTTGACGTATATTAATTTAAACTGGTTCAATCGCATTTAGCGTACAAATAACCAGTTTCTCAGACCTGGCATAACGGCTGCATACACCGCTCATAACCTTTATTAATAATACCGTTAGGGTACAATTTATAAAGATATTGTGTGATATTTATCATATGCCCCCATAAATTATTTATGTGATAATTTTAATGTCCTAATGTTAGTTCTTTTCTACGCCACGCTAATAAAAGCTACTGGAAATACCAATCTTGCGCAGACGGAGTCGCGGGAACCAGCTAGTAGAAAATAGATCTACAATAACTTATCCTGGTGGCTTATGGTGGTTAATTATGGTGTATTTTATTAAAAAAATATTTTAATACATTTGGAGGCTTTAAGTTAAGGCCGCTAATTCGACTATTTTCATATTTATTTAAGTGTAGTTCATGTTATTACTCTGTAACGTCAAATTCTGTACATCTAATATTATTTGGGAACACAGAACAAAGTACTAGTATGGTATGAGCGTGATTATGGGTGTGTGTATGTGTGTGCGTGTGTTTATGTATGAGTGTGCGGGTAAGCGTTGGTACTTATTTAATATAAAAAGAAATGCAATATTGTCATTGGCAGTTTATAGTTAAAAGCATGCCTCTGATTAGAATTCAGTCTTTTGAACTTATAATACGTAACTTATAAATACGAACGCTGTGTAGTGTCGGCCTAGAGAATAGCACCAACTTAAATTCTTCCTGCGGGTGTCGTAAAAGGCGACTAAGGGACACAAGCCGGGGGCTGGGCAGCAGCGCCCCCTGCAGTACAATTCCACCGAACTGCGATCCCCAACCCGCATGCCCAGCGTGGGGATTATGGGCATTACCCCCTATGATAGCACAACGTGGCGCTCTTTAAGCGAGGACTATGTTCAGCAGTGAACTAATATAGCCTGATGAAGATGAAGAAATACGAACAAACGTGCGAACTTATAGATACGTCTGAAGAATCTTGTTTTCCGTAAGTCCTCAGGATAGGTATGCATGTGTGATACTATGACTTTTTACGACGGTGTAATTAAGTCTATTTACTTATATGTAAATATGTATGAACTATTTATCTTTGTATAATTATGTGCTTAATTATTAGCTTGGTCTATATGTATGTTTATAATTATTGTTCTTACGTTTAATAACCTTCTCCGCTCCAGCTGTTGGTTGGCTAGAATAAAATACTATTTAGTATATCGCGCGCCAATCGTACAAACTTTACTGATACAAGAAATAATTTAATAATAACAATAAAAGGTTCTAACGCGTACAGGGACGATTAAAGTTAAGTCGCGATGTCACCGATAGTTATAAAAGGTATTTTATTTTATTTATTAGGCACACAAAACAGATATTAGCCAGTACATCATCAAGATAACATTAATTAGCATGTAAGATCTAGACGCATCTCCAAAACATGTGTACACAGCATGGTTACAATAATATGAAACTTAGACGAGTTACTTAAACTGACATAACATGCATTTTTTGTATTCTTTTACATTCAATGGCCGTTTGATCAAGCTGAGAACAAAGAAAAATTGTTACAAAGAAATTATAGGAATAAGAAGAAGAAGGAGGCGACTATTTTAGGGTGCGGTATAACCTCCTAAGCCCTGGCGTTTAGGACATCACGAATAACATACTTAATTCACATTCAATGATTTAGTAGGTAGTGCAAAAAACTTGCTGTTCCAGGTCCAATACTTTCCTCATAATTTTTTGGACAAAAAGAAAAAGTTCTTCAAAATCTACTTAGTTTTAGAAATCTTGAAATAACTGTTACCTCCAGGGCTTAGGAGGATAAAAAAGCCTAAAATAAAGTCATAGCTAAAGCAAGCTTGAAGGTTATTTAGCAGGCGCCAGCAACGTCTGTGACCTATGGTATATTAAAGAAGACTTGTCCGGCGTTACAAGGCTGTCTGAGTTTACAGCCTACGTTAACTGCCGATGTTGTTAGTTTCGGACTTGAATGATGGATGGTACCGACCGTGACTGCCCGAATCGTGTTTACACTATGTTGACACCGACCGACAAACACTTCACCGGGTATAAAGACCCAGCGACCTACATTTGTGGGGCTCCATTGGTAGTAATTACATGAGTAGCACACACGAAAGCTTATCAGGCGTTATGAACGATATGATTTAGATTCTATGAGTGATTACGACAGTCTATATCAGAATTTTGTAGAAGGAAACGTGAACTACTCAATGTAAAATACTTTACCTCTGTTTTTTGTACATTAACAATTTGTTAATGTACAGCAGTTGTCAGTTTCTCGTGCAAGTGCATGTAGAAAAATGCTGTACCGGCTGTCAGTTTTTTCTGTTTGATATTCAAAGTAAGCTTTTATCGACAAAACGATAAGTCATACCTGGGCAACCTGAAACAATGTTTCAGGCGCTGCAGCCTCCGAGTGGCCCCTACACCCATCTCGCGTTAGTGAAAGTTCCACTGGACGCTATATAAATAACCTCATTATGTAGATGCAAATGCAAAGTTTTTATCGTCTTCGCTGAAACTATAGTGTTAGCGGAGCGGTACAACACCTGATTATCATTCGCGAAGTCATGGATTCGAATCCCGGCTACCAAAGGCTTTCTTTTCTTCTTCTTAGCGTTTCGATGGCAAGCCATCGTGGTGAAAGGATTTGCCAATCAGCGTAAAGGATTGCTTGCTGCTTGTTGTCCAGGGTGCGCCTGACGTATAGACTCAGTGAGTACGTCATTCGGGGAGGCTCCTTTCATTCACCCCTTTGTTATTTAAGTGACGTTCATTTGTGACGTTATAATAGCAATACCACTCGATAACGGTGAAGGAAAACATCGTGAGGTAACCCGAGCGCCTGAAGTATTCAGATCCCTCAACACTTCAATTGCCAATCCGGGGGGCACGTGTGATGATTAAGTCCATCATCACGGGACTGTCTTCCTGAGGAAAGACCTGTGCCCTACAGTGGGACATTTATGGGCTGTCTTATTCAGCTAAACAATATAAATTTGGCACTCAGGTATTCTTGTTTACTACTCAAAATTATGCAGTAATAAGGGGCATGTCCAAAAACTAGTATCTCAGAACACATTGCGTAGCTGTACAGATTTTATGCATGCGGCAAACTGGGGATGAATTGATGTAGGCTGCAATAAGTATCCATTCTATACAAGCTGCTTTAGACTGCTCGTATGTCCAAGCTTGGAGCAATGTACCTATACCACGTCTCTATTCTACGTAATTATATTAGATTAGAACTCTTTATTGTACACACCAGAAAACAACATACATCAAAAGGCTTACAGATATAAGTATTTATTTATTAACAAATATTATAAAACTTGAGTGTCTGAGTGCTTAGTGCGAGTTTTTTAACTACTCGATCGCGTTAACGTAAACTCATATTTCTATGGCATCGAGGAAGCGCCACCTAGCGACAAGTATGAAAATTAAAATTGGTGAGTGCGAGTTGTAATGGTTTACGTTGAGAAGTGAACGGTTAACTTACTCATACTCACTACTCGATGCTCGATTAACGCTGTAGTTAAGTTATTCGATTGAATCTGTCAAACTCGCACTAAGCACTCTGAAGTGTTCAAATACCTAAGCGCTTGAAATTTCCAATTCGCAGTGGGCACTCGTGGTAATTAAGCCCATACTCCCTCTGAGAGAAGACCTGTGACCTGCAGTGGGGCGTTTATAGGCTACATAAAAAAAATAGAATAGAATAGAAGTGGTTATTTATTACACACAAAACAACGAATAATTTTAACACAGAATATTGGCCTTTTTCATCTACTTAATGTGATGATTTATACAGCGTCCAGTGGTATCTTCACTCACACTAGATGGGTGAAGGGACCACTTTGATGCTGTAGTGCCTGGGACATGATTTTATAGATGGTGTAGGCATTCCCAGCACCTATACCACCCTGACAGGTTAGTCGGCCTAGCCCACAGGAAAGACTAGTCAATACGTGCGGAGCCAACCAAGCCGCGGGTTTCCTCACGATGTTTTCCTTCACCGTTAGCGTGTGGTATTGCGACTACAAATTCGCAAATGTACGTAACTTTGAAATAAAACAAAGTCATTGGTACATGCCCGCACTCCGGATCGAACCTGGGGCACCCGCTTGCCAGTCTATAGTTCTACCCACTGAGCTACCACCGCTCACACACACAACAACCAATCAGAATACACACAATAACCAATCAAAGATTACATTTAAATACATTAGACACTTATAACTAAAGTTAATACAAAAGCAGAACTGTGTGACGTAGCAATAAATGGGTACCTGACTCAGCATGTGTTACGAGTTTTCCCGTAACGCTGGTATTCTGTCATGTGACCCAGGGTGACAGTCACGAGAGTCAACAAAATAATAACTTTATGCTTACTTACACACAAAAGACCAAGTGAGATTAAGTAGGTATGTAATTTACATTGTATTTATATTTTTACTTGCATAGGTACATTTAATTATTGTGGAATTACATATTATAAAAGTTACACTAAATATATCGAATTGTCTCTAAATATATACACATATCCAGTGCAAGCTCCTAAATTATAAATAATATAATTACTTAATGCAAATAACAGTTTGAATTGTTCTGAATTCAGAGACATATTATGTGTAATTTTACAAACAGCATTCGATTTACGCGTATATACCTACGCAAATTGATAATTTTCAATGCAGCAGTAAATCTCAACAAAAGTCAGCGAGTCCAAACTGGAACGTTGTAAAAATTTAACATTTTATGTTCCACGGTAACGACTGCAGACGGGGTCACGCAATAAAAGTCGTAAATAAAAGCCAAAGCAACCTTCATTAATACAAACTTTTTTTGTATTTGCATGATTTGTACCTTTCGCTTTTGTTATATTGTAATTTTTACGAGTGAGGATGCCTCCGTTGCGTGGCTGTTCAGCGTAATCATATTTTATATCAAACAATGGCCCTTATCTTTAGAAATGTGTTTGAAATTCATGACTCTGCGTCGTTGAAAAATACTCCAACAATTTACTCTTTATAAAAACCTGTAAAAATGGTTTTGGGATTTGTTACACTTTGCCTTTTCTTTCAGTTACAAAGACGCACGCCAACAATTTGTTAACAGAGTTTTTATAAGGAGGTAGAGCCTTAAAATCAACGTACAAGACTTAACTTGAATTAATTACTTTTTTTTAATGTAGTCTATGTAGCCTATGATGCAATCTGCACTATGATGCTGCCCACTGAATAAACACTTCTACACTATGGCACTGACCGACAGTCCGTTATGACGAGGATGGGCTAGGGAAGATGACACTCCCGCCCACGTGACTATACAGGGCGTCCCAAAGTTATGGGCCATGAAGGGAAAGTACCTTAAATATCGTAGATAGGGTATTTCGCTGAAAGAAGACTTTATGTTATTTTTAAAAGTTAGTAAATCTGCATTCAAATATTTTCAAAAAATTACTTGACTTGTCTGGGAATCGAACCGACTTAAATTAAAAAAAACACCCCTACTTTTATGATGCCAATCGAAAGAATGGCCAAAAACTAATAACTCTTCTTAAGTAACATAGTATTTTAAAAGAAAGGAACAGCGTGAAATTAATCATTTTAATCAAATTAAAAACAAACATAAAACTGCCTTTTTTAGCCTCTAAATAGGTTTTTAAATTTTTCCTCGTAATGTTAATTAATGACACTTGAATACATATTATATTATTAAAATGGTCACTCTCCGACTCGCTGAACCGACGATCTCATCCAGCTACTGCCAGATTGCTGGCATTAGCTGGATGAGGATGGCCGAGGACAGAAGGAATTGGCTTGCCTTGGAGGAAGCCATGTACAACTGTGGAGTATAGGTTTATTGATTGATTCTTCTTCTTCTTTGGTCCCTTTATTCCTCCGTGAAGTCTGGGGCTGACACAAGACTTTTCATTCATGGTTAGGGATGGTAGTTCCAGCCAGGTTTTTCCCAATGCAGGCATATTACACAACAAAAACCCGTTGCCTAAGACATCAGCGAACGCAAATGGCGTTAGAATACCATTAGAAGACCCGATCACCACATTCCGAAGGTGGCTCTCGGTCGGAAACCCGCCAGAGGCTCACGACAACCCTGAAGACCGTCTTAGGCATGGAAGGGATCCGTACTCACTGAGATGAAATAAAGGCATTGATAGACTGACTTAAATAAAAGCAAGTTCAGTAAATTAAAGTTAATTCAGTAAATTGAACTATATATTAAGTATTTGATGACAGGAACGAGTTTAATTGTTATTATCTGTGCTTAATGTCAGTTGAGTGTGGTACGGTAGAGTAATAGTCAACTGCATAAATAAATACTTACTGAACAAACGAGCATGGCCATTAAATTATTTCACGTCGTCGGTAATTGAAAAACCAACATAAACAAAAACAATGTTGACCACCAATTGACATGCACTCAAGCGTGACATTCGATTGGTATTTGTGATTCAACAAGATATATAATCGGTAATGGGATATTGTTACCCGGCAGTGCCAGAAGGTGGGTACACTCGCGGTCTGAATATGTTTACCACTTTAAGGTTGGTAATTGCATGCACAAATCTGTGCCACATGGTCGATGATAAAGTGATTTGATTAGGCATAGAGCATAGAAGAAGCAATCACCCAAGCGAGGTTGCCATGGTTTTACAATCAATTTCTATTATTTCAATACTCTATCTACGATTTCAATCCTAGTATTTTTGGTAAATGTCATTATAAAAAAATCAATTATGTCAACTTTTAAATAAAGAAAAGAGTTTCATCATCAAAACGTCATGAATACTCTTTTTGTTAGAATCGATGCTACAACTATTAAAAAGTAATACGTACCTAGATATAGCATTTTAGACTTTACTGCACACAGTGTGCTTAAGAATCTAATTTGAAAACTGATAAACATTTTTAGACCGCGACCGTATGTATGTATGTATGTATGTATGTATGTATGTATGTATGTATGTATGTATGTATGTATGTATGTATGTATGTATGTATGTATGTATGTATGTATGTATGTATGTATGTATGTATGTATGTATGTATGTATTTATGTATGTATGTATGTATGTATGTATGTATGTATGTATGTATGTATGTATGTATGTATGTATGTATGTATGTATGTATGTATGTATGTATGTATGTATGTATGTAAGTATGTATGTATGCATGTATGTATATTTGCATATATGTATATTTCGTTGTGACGCTAGGTAGCCTAAACAGCTTGATAGATTTTAGATTCAGTTATAACGTTCGAACTATGACAGTGACACTGGGTATATAAAATATTAAATCTATTTACTTAAACTAACATTTTTATACATTGCAATGAATCACTTGAGTTGAGCAACAACTGACTACCGCTAGTGGTATTTTTTGCGCTAGGCGTCCCCTACCGAATGTTCCACTCTCATTCTTCATCCTCTTTATTTCACTATCTCCTTCTTCTTCTTCGTCGTTTCCTCATGGCTGAGGGACGTGACTAAGGGCAGATTCCGCTACCAGCTCTCTCCATTGGATTATATTACGCGCCAGATGTATGGCTGCTTGTAGGGTCCTTACCGAAGCTTTAGTTATAATATCTGACCAACGCGTTGGTGGTCGTCCTCTGCTTCGTTTCCCGTTCGCTCGACCGGTGTTGATAACATACTCCAGGTTATCTGGCCCGCGTCGGACGGTATATCCGAAGAAATTCGGATATACTCGTCTTTATGTGAATTTCTTCTAGAATAGATACGTTTATGCGGCGTTCGGTCCAAGATATACGGAGTATTCTCCGCCAGCATCACATTTCAAACGCATCTATTCTTTTCAGAATACGGGCTTTTAATGTCCAGGTTTCCGAGGCATACAGAAATATTGAGAAGATAAGGGTCCACATTAGTTTAACTTTGTCTTGCGGTTGATGCTTCAGTTTTTCCATATCTTCTCAAGCCTTTTCACTGCTAACTTAGCCATTTGGGATCTTCTGACGAATTCTTGTTCGCAGTCTCCGTCATTGCTTATTTGCGAGCCTAAATATACAAATTTGTGTACAACATCAAGGTCTCGCAGCTCGTTGGTTTGTTGCAAGGTGCCCGATCTATCAATAAACATCAACTTGGTCTTACTTCTGTTGATATAAAGTCCGTATTCTTTACTTATACTATCCACTCTCGCTAGAAGCTCAACCAGCTCTGTTTCCGAGGCGCCTATGACGGTGGTGTCATCGGCAAAGTGAAGGTTGTTCAGAAGATGCCCACCTATCCGAATGCCCCCCTCTAAATTATCCAAAACCCTTCTCATTATATGTTCCCCGATCAGGTTGAACAGTTGGGGAGATAGTATGCATCCTGGCGCACTCCTCGTTCTGCTTTGAAGCAGTGTGAAAGACTGTTCTCAATTCGTACTTTCGATTGACCGTTGGAGTACAGTTGCTGCACAAGAAAGGTAAGGTGGTCCGGTATACCCATCTCCTTCATAACCCTGAACATGGCCTTCCAGCTGATACAGTCAAAGGCTTTTGCAAAATTGATGAAACACAAGGCTATAGTGATGTTATGTTCCCTGCATTTTTCGATCAGCTGTCGAATGGTCAAGATTTGTTCCCTCGTTCCTCTTCCTTTTACAAATCCAGCTTGTTCCTTCGGTATTTGGCTATTGATGTAGGGTGCAAGCCGATGGTTTAGGACGTGTAAGAGGATTTTTCACGCGTGAGAGATGATAGAGATGGTTCTGTAATTCTCACATTTACGGGTAGAGCCTTTCTTGTGTATAGGCACTACGATTGATCCGGTCCAATTTGCTGACCATTGACCCGTTCTCCAGACTTTTTGACACACGGTATGTACGATTGCTATGCCTTCACTTCCTATATTTCTTAGATTAGATCTTCCTATTTATGCCTTATATTTCAGTTTGAGAAGTGCTGCCTTTACTACCTCGAGGAGGATGTCTGGTTCCTTTTCCGAATAATCCATTTCCATAGTTCTTTCATCGCTGTTTTCGCCGTATAGCTGCCGACAGTAGCTCTTCCATCTTTCGAGTACCTCATCTTTATCCAATAAGGGCGTCCTCTTTTCATTTTCAATGGTCCAGTGCTTTGTTTAAATTCCTTTGCGAGCAGGTTTACCTTTTGAAACCTATCTCGGGAGTGCGCCCTTTCCGAACATTTTTCTATTTTGGAGCATATACTGTCGATCGATAAAGGCCTCTCGATCTTTCCTGCAAAGTTTTTGGACAACGCTATGTAGCTCCGCATAGTGGTTTCGTTCTTCGGCTTATTTTAAGTCCTGTTCCTTTAAGGATTTCCTCTGCTTAACCATTTGTTGTTTGTTGAGGGTACCTATTTTTGACTTCTTCAAACGGATTTTAAACTTAGCAGTCAGAAGCTAAGTTCACTGCCGCAGTCTGCACCTGGCCTCGTCTTTGCTGCTGATATAGATGAGCTACATCTTTGGTTTACTAGAACGAAGTCAATTTGGTTCCTGTGAAGACCATGTGAAGACCATGGTGACGTCCACGTGTAGAGTCGTCTTGGGTGTTGTTGAAACCAGGTGTTCATGACCGAAAGGTCGTTCTCCATGCAAAAGTCCAAAAGCATGTTGGCACGGTTGTTTCTGACTCCAAGTTCAAACCTGCCGACAATCTTTCTGAGATGGTAATCATCCTCAGTTTTTCCTATTTTAGAATTAAAATCGCTAAGTATTAATAATGGCTCTTAAGAACATCTTGGACTGCTTTGTTTAGTTGGTCGTAGAACTCAGCGATTTCTTCTTCACTGGATGCAGATGTTGGGGCATAAATGGCGAGTAGGTTGAGTGGGTATGGATGTGCTTCTAATCTGATTTTCAATATCCTGTCATTGATGGAATCGTATCCCATTACCTTGTCTTTGTGCGTTTTGGCGACGAGGTCGTACGTCGACGTATCCGGACACTATGAACAATTTTCCAGATGGAGTAGTGTAGTGTCCCGAGTCTTTTATATGGGTTTCACTTACAGCAAGAATATCCACATTATACCTGTCCATTTCCTTCTCCACGACTTCGGCTGCTCCTGGTTTGGAGAGACCACGAACGTTCCAAGTGGCTATGGTGAGTGCGTGGTGAATGTCCGGGATTTGTCTCTTTTTGTTACGGAGTAGAGTTTGATCAGCAGTAACCCAATTTCCGCAAGGGGCTTGCTGTGTCACCTTCTTGCGGCCGGTAGCATATTTCACACCAGGTGACCCGCAACCATCCTGGCGTCGGGCGTCAACCGGATGGTCCGACAAATCCTTACTATTGTTCATCCTGCTCATAGTTTTCTTGGGAGTATTAGAAGTGGTAGTATCCCCATCCTTTTCGCTCCATCGTTTACAGAGGTTATTTAGTCCTCTAGGCCTGTGGGGCCTTCTGGCAAGCCAGTAGTCGGGGTATCATAACTGCCGCCCGATACTCGGCGTTAATACTCGTTTAGCACTACCCGGGAGGCACGTGCAGGGTTTCAGAGGGCAATTCCTGCGGACGCGAGTATCATCACTATCTCCAAATAGTATCTTATGTAAGTTACTAATCTGGTACATAAGAACGATGATGATAACACTAACATCATCTAACGTATGCAGTTACTTTATGTCTCATTTCAAAGGAAAAACATGTTGGTTGTGAATCTATTATTTTTAGGACGTGACGTTTATTTAATCCGCGTTACCGATTGCCCAGATAATTTCACATGTTGGATGTTCTTGTTTTCCTCTTGGCCTACAAATCTTGACGTGTAAAAGTACCATGTTACCTTTTTTTCAAACCACTTACGGTGTCACTAAAGTCTGACATCCTCACCATGTTTTGACTAAGCACTGTTTCTTGTGCTCCATTACCTTTTGTCACAATGGTGTGAAACGTCATATGTCCCTCTTTACCTATTTTAGTTATTCAATAGTCATGTGACTCATGCCCTATTACCTCTTGGTATATGGAAATCAAATGTAGCTTAGTCTTCTATACTCTTCGTTTTTTTATATGAAGATATGACATATTATTATGCCGAATTACCTTATATAAAAAATATGTTCGATTGAGTTAAGCGACATTTAACTACATAGGGCATCTTCGAATCAAATAAAATAAAATGACAATTAATGCTCGTATTTTCTTCGAGCTTAGAGCTGTTTCATTTTTTACGTTATGACAATAAATAAAAAAGATATGATTTGTTTTCTGAAATTTTAAACTTTAAATTGTGCTCCTGAACAATTTGGTTTTTGTCGCTTATGCCCTATATCCTTTTAACCGTCGATATATATATATATAATTTCTGGTAAGCCGCAGTAGGTTGCAATTTAAAAAAATATTTTTTTACCAATACTTAGGAGAAATCGGCCAACATTCGTTGGCCGCTTGGAAAACTCAGGTATGCCTTCTTTACCGCCCGATCCTCTTCTATCCTTTCTAAGCGAGTAAGCTTACGGAGTCAGTGGGATTTGGTGGGTAAGTATATAAACCTCATCCATACCTAATAAAATGGTAAATGCAAATTCATAAATACGCTCATGTCACGTGCACTCTCAGTCGATCATTCATAAGTCTACTCGACGCTACCAAGCCAGCAATAAGTGAGCCTAGCAGAATATGGGGTCCGATTCTCGGAAAATTACTACGGTTTGCAATACAAGTGTTTGTTTTAGCGCTTGAAACAAATATGCCAATGTTCGATAATGGCCAACAATTGAAAGATTAGGTACTCGAAACATATAAAAAGCATAAGAAAAATATGCACAAAGACAAGCTAATTTCAGAGTGACAGAATGCAGAATACAGTGGATGCGATATCGCAAAGTAACGGAAGATGAGATAAAAACATACCAGAAAAATAGTAACGGTATAGCAGTTACAAAAAATAAGATACAATTGGCCTTATTTCTAATAGCAATAGTAACGTACTACATATCTAAGACTTTTCACAATTTTCCTTGGCATAAATACAAACACGCTTGCCCCTCAGTCACGATTCCGATAAGTTGAGTTGCATTTGGAACATTTAATTTAATTCATCAGCAGTATTCGTCCACCACCTACGCCTTCCCCAAGGCTCGCCAACAATTTTTGCATCGTTACATACAAATTCAGTTATGTATGTATTAAAATTAATCTGGCAAGCGTATTCAGATCGCCAAACTCTAAATTAAATTCGAAATAAACTGTCTCTGCTGATTGTACAGTTTGCACGAAATGTTTCATAGTTGACTGCAGCTGACGAGATTGGATTGAAGTGGGCCGCGTGCCAGTACAATATCCAAACTAATGCCCTTGTACCCAGATAGAGAATGATATTGTGAATAAATTGTGAGCTGCGCCCGGTCCGGCCATGATGTACGCCGGGACAAATTGGATTTATAGATAGGTTTATCGTTTTCATTGCCTTTCTCTGGTGTAAACTTGCGCTGCTATACTTGCCCTATTGTGACACAATTGACAACGTTATTTGTGGCACTGTAATGAGATGCATGCTAAGGGAAAATTGGTGAAACGCGTATCAAAGTAATAAAATAGACGTGAAAGCGAAAACAAACCCAGCTAGAGTTAAAAATATAAAACCAAACTTTTTCCTGCGACGAAGTTTGTTAGGCGCGTACCTAAAAAATGGTCGTCGCTTTTTTTGTTTTTGCATCCCCTTATATAGCTATTCTACCAAACAAAGACGACGTTCGAACAGTTCTTATTTTGTTGAATTTTTAGCCTCTAAATAGGTTTTTAAATTTGTCCTTAGCACGAGTTAGTGCATTAAAAATAATATAATCATGAGAGTACAGCGATATCATTCCGATGTAAAACCTAACTGCAAAGTAGGTACTCGGGGCTGCAAGTGATGCAAATTACTTCAGCCAGATGTCGCTGACTGTACGTAATACAGAGAGTATTGTAAAGAGGTTAAAAATTTCACTGATGCCGGTAAGTCACCCATTAGCTCAGTTGGAAAGAGCGCTGCACGGATAGCCAGAGGTCGCGGGTTCGAATCCCGGCATGGGTGGAGTTTTCAGCCTCTAAATAGGTTTTTAAATTTTTCCTTAGCACGGGTTAGTGATAATAAATTTTATAGTAATTAAGATTGATTTAGAAACATGACTTACTATTTAGAGTCATATTTATCCTCAGTGGGCACGTAATTTAAATGCAGGTATAAAATAAAGGAATTAATATGAATAAAATAAACTAGAGACAGACTTGTATGTAGCGTGGTAAAAAAGAGAAGTGAAGGCAAAACATAATACCAGCAGTTATTAATGTTACCGGCTTATAAGACTACCTTATTGGCTAAGAGCTATCACGTCTGATTACCATGCCGGAGGTCGTGGCTTCGATTCCCACTAGGGGGCTCTGTGCATTTGTATAAATGGCCTAAACTGTTCTTGCCTGGTTACCTTTGCGCAAGTTATCCCAGTTTGGGATCAGGAAAAGTGGTTGTGTTGTGTGGAGGCTGTTATTATTATCATGAGTAAAACATAAATCCTTCAAGTTTATTTAAACACACAGTCATCCTTGTCCGGAAATACAGTACAGCAATGCACGTGCCGCTCCCGCCTACATTGAGATAGTGGAATGTGAAAAATATTACCCGCAGACTCTACACGATTCTTGTAGACTAGAAATTATTGTCAGCCAGTCTGACACGGCCGTTGGCAGCGGTTTCTCGTTATGACACAAACTGTGATCGACTGCCCACAAATATTCCAGCTCGACCATGTATTGTCGACACATGGCCCCGTTTATTACACTCTAGATGCTATTTTCACGTCACACGTGACAGTTTGCTGGGAATTTTGACAAATTGATACCAGCAAAGGGAAAGCACACAAATCAATAGGAGTTTCAGCGAGCTTGATATCTATACTAAACTTTCTTAGGATGGTTAGTCATACTTCCCACATAATGGTATTGTAGGTAATAGTTTGTTTAAGATAATTTGCGTTGAGTTCCAGTACAGAAACACAATGTGACGACTTCACGTGACATCTTTAAAGATTAAAATTGAGACAGATTTAAAGTGCATAGGATAGACGCGCAATATATTATGTATAACTAGCTAATACTAGTAGTAATACTAGCTGTTGCCCACGCCTTGCGCAATAAAGAAGTCTGTGTGCTATGCCAGACTGTAATCAATTTTTGTGCCAAATTTCATACAGATCCGTTCAGCCACTCTGGCGTGATTGAGTCACAAACATCCATACATATTCACAGAGTTTCGCGTTTATAATATTAGTAAGGATTAGCAGGTGCCGCATATGAGAAACGACAAATCAGTACAGTACTACCACTTTTATAAGATGCCTCGGGATTATCCGATGGCACAGAACAGCGCGACCCATCTCTGACTTCAAGCAAATGAAATAAAGAACTTATTGCGTCACATAAGATTTAAAATCCAAAAACAACTGGACTCGTGCTATCTCGCTCAGACAAGTACCGACGTACGGGCGAAAGTACGGGCCGGACAGCGGATTCGGTACGCTCCATACCATGTCCGTTCAGCTAGAAAGTTGTCCGCCGAACACAATTAGTACTATTTCGTGTTCACTCGGTCCGATGGTACGCCGAATCCTCTGTCCGGCCCGTACCAAGTTCGATCATCAGCCAATAGCGGCAATATGATTGGCTTACATATTCTGGCGCCATGGAAAATATCAAGACCGTGGATATGTATGAAGATGCGTTACGACGTGACAACTGGGTGACATTCGCGCATCTCCATACATATCTACGGAGTGACGAAACAGTCACGGTGACAAAAGTAACCCGTGCGCGCTTAGCTTTATACTCGTAACAGTGGTAGTGCAGTACTGCATATGAGCATGTTCCTAAATTCAAGTTATAATAATTAAGAATATTGTTTGCATTCAGACGCAAATGCTTCCATGACGCTCAGTTTGTATTAAACTGTTGATTTGCAGATGCAATATTAGGAAAATTAACTACCTTTAGGGAGTTCTTATTACAGGTAAAACAACGATGAGGTATTTGCTTGACAATAAAATTTATGTTGTTAAACTAGTCTTCACGATAGAACGCTACTGGTTTTATTTATAAAAATGCCATTCTCTAAAATACTCTTCATCAGCTAAGTGACGCCCACCGCAGGACATAGGTCTCCTCAAGGTTTTCCGAGCTTCACATTCTTGTGCCGTCTGCATCTAGCGACTCTTCTAAAACACTCAGACGGCATTATTTATAACTCAAAAATTAAATCTCTGCATAATGGGAATCCTACCTGTAGCCTAGTAGAAATCTTTAGCAACCAAACATTTACTCCAAAATGTTCTATGAACAGTGGACTGCACTTCAACCTTTACACATGTGCACTCTATTTACTTACATTAAGGGCGACTTTGCAACAAGAATGTACAGGTTGTCCTGCCGTCGACTGTACGTGCAGAATGGTGCCAGTGCACCTTTGGCACGGAGTTCAAAAAATCAATCATTCTACGGCCGGTATACTGATTGAACGGAACGTAACAAAGGCTAACGTTTGCCGAAGGCCCTATCGGGAAACCGAGGGCAAACGCACCAGCTTTGCCTATCCACTGTCACAAAATCGTTACATGCCAATCGTGAACAAATTATTCAGCTCATGTGGGGAAGGCGCCAGATAATTCACACCAAATCTCATTATGGGGTAGAGGGGAAGGAGGAGTAAACGTGGTACCCAGTGCTAACTGGAAACGTCTTTGGAAAAAGTGAATGTCACACAAAAATGTTAATAAATATAGTAGCTCTCAGAAGTATGTGAAGTGTGAGTAGTGCTACTTTTAATGACAGGATACGTAATAGTTTGATTAAAGAACGTTGTGGACTGAAAGAGGATGTAGTGACTAGAATTGAGAAAGGAATGTTGCGTTGGTTGTAACATGTGGTGAGGATGAAGGAAGAAAGATTGACGAAATAAATATATAATAATATTACGAATGTGAGTGGAAGGGCTGGTAAGGGACGTCCCAGGTGGACAGACATCGACCAAATAGGGGATGTATTAGCAAAGGGGAAGATAAAAAGTAGCCGGAACCGGCGTGCGTGCATGCAACGATAAGTCGTTGATGAACGTTGATGAAGCGGTGGTGATCTGTCAGGATCGTGGCATGTGGCAGTCCCTGGTCTCTGCATACCCCTCTGGGATACAGACGTGAGGTTATATGCATGTATGTAGCTCTTTTTAGAACTTACTGACAAGGGCCTACGTCCAAAAAGGACTTTAATGCAGTCTTGCCAAAAACGGCCGTTTTTAGCGGAAATCAAAGTCCTAGGCTGTTGAGTCTAGGTTCTAGACTGTAGGTTCTAAAAATTGTCCTCACAGTTGTTAAGATTTATGCTTACATGTCATGATTTTTATTCTATTGGCGGCGGCGCTACTTAACGACATAGACTATTTTATCATACTTTTATTGTGGCAACATTGTTTTACATTCTATATAATGTTGTCACTACTGTAAATTGATTTCGTGCATTGCCGCTCCCGCACGCGGTTTGTCTGACTTTATAATATAGCCTAAAAATAGAAAATGTCTGTTTTAATTAAGTAATCATCAGCCCCTACAGATACAGTCCAACTATAAGTGTATGCTACACATATCACGTAAACATTGTAATTTTCGAACTTAAATTATCGTAAGTACTATACATACATTATTGAACCTGGTCGGACTCTTCCGACAAAAAGTTTAGTAAATTTATTCGGTTACAATTCAACAACATTGTAATTCTGGAAATATTGTATATTCCCATCTTAGTATATCGATAGCAAACGTCTTCTCCTTCTTCAGGCTATATTAGTGCACTGCTGGACATAGTCCTCCCCTAATGAGCGCCATAACGCCCTGTCTTCAGCTTGCCGCATCCAGCGTCTGCCGGCAGGTTTTCACAGATCGCCATCCCACCTGGTCGAAGGGCGTCCTACTCTACGTTTGCCGGGTCACGGTCTCTACTCAAGAAAACCTTTACTCCAACAGTTGTCGGTTCTCCGCAAGATATGGCCAGCTCACTGCCACTTTAGCTCACCAATTCTCTGAGCTATGTCGATAACTTTGGTTCAATAGCAAACGCGGTTCACTATTGTCGTACGTGTATGTGTAATTGGGCTTCAGAAGAGCTTTGCGCTGTTGGCAGAACAATAGTGTGGTCACTGTAATTGATCTTCCAAACACAAGCTGAGTTTCGCAAGCCACATCCGCGCCCATCTTCGCAGAAGTCCCACGAATTAAATGGCCACCGTCATCGAATGAGGAAGACATCATCATCATAATCACCATTGTAGGGTAACAAAAACTCGCTCTAGGTGCGCGAGACGTACAGGTCTCAGTAGGTACGTCGTTCGGAAGGCTCCTTTTAGGTCATAATTTTTTACCGTTATTACCAGATATCAACACATCTCACTAGAGAGGAAATAATGAATGATATTAGATATCTGATATGGGCAAAAAGTTGACGCATATTCTCATAACATTTTACAAAAAGACGTTTATAAGTAACTAACTCCCTATTTTGCGTTTATCTAAAAATCTATTTGGAGTGCCGATACCGAGTGAAAAAACATCATCGCAAAACGGCATAGCAACAGTGTAGCGACCAGTGTCGGGATCACGCACAGTGGTCGAGCGGTAGAAATCCTCGCACTCCACGTCTTCTGGACGCTCAAGAAGCGGGGCGTGAATTTCTTCAAGCTCCCAAAATTTTTTTACTGCTGCATCCAAGCTAACGAAATTGCAACACGTAGTCAGTGGGGCTGAGCGGTTATGAAAAACGGGCACTGACCCCATTATAATATAGCCCAGTGTCGTTTCTATAGCGGGTGGCGTCGCCATTCCTGCATCCACTATGTCGCGTAACAGTAGGTGAGGGAAAAGCGACGCACCTATCAAAGCATCGATTTTATTAGGTGTTGCGAATGTATTATCCGCGAGCGGTATTTCCTTTAAATAAGGGAGCGAGGCTGTGTCTACCAAAGCGGTCGGCAGATGTCGGTAATTTGATCTACTACCAATGAGGAAACATTATATTTTGCGTTCGCGTTATAGCGAGAGAAAAACTCGAAGTTCACTGACCCGGAGACCAGTTTCTCAGAGCCACCGAAACCCCTAACCACCGTGTGTTGAGGTTCCTGCGGAATTCCAAGCCGATCGCAACAATCTCGTGTAATAAAATTGCTTTGTGAAGCAGAATCAAGAAGAACTCTAATAAGATGCTCATTATTATCGCGATCGTACGCAGCAACCTGCGCTGTAGCGAGCAAAACGGTAGTGACTTTACATTGCTCCGCTTCTGTACGCAGAGCGCGCGAGTCCGGATTACGCGAGCCGGCGGTGGACGTCGCACAAAGCGCTACGTTCGTCGCCGGCGCGGGCGAATGCGCGCGCGCTGTAGTACTACGGCGCGCATGTTTCAGTTGCGGGAACGGCGGACAGGGATGGACAAGCGCGGGGCGCGGAAGGGCGCGTGCCACCATCACCAGCGGTTTTGAAGTGAAGAAGCGTGTGGTGTTTTAGATGGCAAACGTGGCAATTTGAGGTTGAGTTGCAACTTGAAACTCTGTGTTTAATGCTTAGGCAATTTATACAGGCACAGTTCTCATTCGCGGCTCTGTAACGTTCCTCGGGGGACATTTTGTGGAAAGCGGGACATTTATACATGTGTTGATGCGTTATGTTTGTACATAAACATTTAGACGAACTATCAACCGTAGTCGCCAAATAAGCTTGGTACTTAGGCGGCGAAGCGGGTGCGGTATTGGTGCGGGTGCGTTCAACGACCTTTTTGACGACACCTGACGGAGTAGCTGCGGGGGCGCGCTGCAATATTTTTGCCTGATGGGCGATAAATTGGACAAGCTGGCTGAACTTAGGGATATTTGAGTCACCAACGTGCATCTCAAATGATCAAACAGTATCAGGGTCTAGTTTCTTTAGAGCTACATGAAGAAACAGTAAGTCGCTCAGATCGTCAACATTAAGGCCTTTTAGGGCGCGAACCGAATTGACAAATTTGTCCATAAATAAATCGAGATTGATAGCGGAAGCGCTGGACAAGGCTTTAAAGTCCATTATCTGGTTCATATACGTAGATGCTAAAGCTCGCTTGTCTTCGTACCTAGCTACTAAAGTGTCTATCATCAGCTGATAATTTTCAGCACAAGGCTCAATGCCTGCGCAAGCGGTTTGTGCTTTACCGGACAATTTTCCGAGCAAGTAGTAAAGTTTCTCAGCATTTGAGAGCGATGGATTATCGTGTATAGTGGATTTAAAGCTGGCATAAAAAAGCGGCCATGAGCGAATGTCGCCTGAAAAAGGTAGCAACTCGATAGGTGGCAAAGAAGGTCTACCCTTGTGAGGAGCGGTTACGGCAGCATTTTGTGGCTGTGGCAAAATGTATCGCGCAGAAGTGCGCTTGATGCGAGAGAAAAGTTGCTCGAATGAGACAAGAGCTTTGTACTCTGGTTTAGCGGTAGGATCAACTGTTAATAAGCGCGAGTTGTAGTCGTCGTTTACCGATTGAAACTCCGTACGAAGTGTTTCTATATTAAAACATTCGTCGAGAAATTCCTCTCTCGCCTCAACACTCACAGATGCATGTTTCGATAATTCGTACACTCTTTGAATGCATTCGAAAATGGCATTTCGCTTGCATTCGAGAATTGACAGTTTTACGTCAACAGACTCGCTAGCACTCTGCTTCTCACCTGGCGGTGCCATTTTTGATTCCCGCGTAGGCTAGGTAGCTGCGCGGGCCCAGTAACAAATATACTTCACGAACCTGCTAGCCAGCGGACCCCGCTAGTTGCTAAGCAAAGCGCACGAAAGGATAGCGAATGCGTGGCACAGCAAGAGAGAAAGAGACAGAGTGAAGCCGTGCAACGTGTAAATATATATTATTGTAGTGCACGCATCAAATAATGGCGCGGTTAGCGGGATAGAAAATGGAATGGAACGTATCCTAGATGTGTATGGAACTAGTAGAATATGAGTAAACGTAAATATTTGCGGGTCTAGGTACCTATCCAGGCTCGATAAGGACCAATATGGTGACGCCAAAGCTAGCAGTTTAAATTTTAGTGGACTGTATAGCGGAATTAGATAAATATTAACGTGTCTCGCAAATGAAAACGGAGCAGAAGGGAAAGAGAAGGACTCGTGCACATACCTCAAGTTCTCAGCGGTGATGGCCTGAAGCAGGCAGCGAATGTCCTGCGGTTTAGCGGTCCAGTTGATGTAATCCAAATTGGCACTTGATCACAAGGGGGCCCCCTGCAGCAGTTTCCTTTAAGGTTCACGTGCGGTAGATTTAGCTTTGGGTATCACCACAATTGAAGGAAAAATAAATACACGGACTAACGTCCTGTAGCGGTGCGGAGCGGCGAAAAAGTAGCGTATTTGGCGGCTTCGTTTAATTTCGTTGACATTCGTGAGTGCTAGGAAGAAGGTGACACTCTGTTCGGCTCTCTTGCCTCTTGCTTTTGGCTATATGTAAATGTGCACGAGGGAAAGGGATGGGAGATGGAAACTGCGAGAAAGTATTGAAATAATTTATAATTATAAGCGATTGCCAATAGATGGCTTTACTGGTTGGAACGAAAAGACGCGTACGTAGTTGGCGTTACCAGCTAGTTAACAGTGGACACCCATTGTTATTGTGGCAAATGCATAGTGGTAAATCCTGCCTACCCTATCAGGATACAAACGTACTTTTTTGTAAGCATGTCTTAAAGGTTGTCTGGAAGATATCGTTTAAGCGATAACACCGCCAATGGTCATTACTTAGATTTAAAAAATCATGGTGGTAATTTTTTCTTCTGGTTGCATAATGATCGCGGCCCCCAAAAGACAGGCTCAGTCTAGTATAGGGATCACTGCTTAGCTGTAAGTCTTTAAAGGAACAATTGCATTGTAAATAATTGTAATCAAATTCACTAATTTTAAGGATAGATGTAACTGTGACGTGGCGCAGCGCTAGCGCATCTGCCTACCATGCGAGAGGACCCGGGTTCGAACCCCGGCTGGGGATAAGAAAAAAAACCCATGTATTGGATGTTTACATGTTTGTGATATCGCTGTTTCTGGTTTCCACGACATAGTGTATCCTATAGTGTGGGGCCAGAAGCAATGTATGTGCCTGTATGTAAATGTTATGTAACTGATTTTTGGGAGACAAATAAATTTCATTTCATAAAGTTTTCTCTATATATTTATCTACCTACGAGTATGTTGTGTAGCAGAAACCAGAGCCTAGTACTAGTTAATTTAAAAAATGCGTGCTGTTAGTACCAGATATAGATCTACATCGGATTCTCGCAAAGAAGTTACTCCGCCCTCCATTACCTACCGGCCGACTCACCTCTTTACTAAGGTCCCGTTTCTAAATGAAGTTGTAAATCAAATTTAATTTCCATTCCTATATAATTTTAGGAAGTGGGTTAATGGCGCCTAAGGGCCGTATCGATTAAACGAAATGGATTGCGCTCAAAGCACTCGTCGAACAAAATGTTTGTTGAATCCAGACTATATTTGAGGCTTGGACATCATTTCGTTACAATGGTATCGTCTAAGAATTGTAATAATAATTCATAATTTTTTCTGACATCTAATAAGATGTCAGAAAAAAATTCTAACATTTTTTACACTCTATTGATCGCGCACGTATAAAAAAATATATTAAATACATATAAAAAATACAACATTAATGTGGCGTGATTGTGGTGATTGATTGTACAAATGTGAAAAAAATTAAATCCGTAATATAATAAGCATGAAAGGAAAACTATTACGATTAAGTACCGTACAAGTTAATAGTTGACCTACGTATAAAATAAAACGTCGTACAAAATCCACAGAAATTACTATGAAGTAGTTTTGTAAAAACCAACCTTCTACGGAACCCTACACTGCGTGAGGAGTGACACGCACTTTGCCGTTTTTAAGGAAACATTCTTAGCACGATTTGTAGAATTTTACGGCTTAGTTTAAAAAAAAAAGCATTATAAAACCAAAATTACTTTATGAATACAGTAATCGTAAACATGGTCGGCGCCAAACGTAATGGTTTTTTTTCACTTATTTAACCTTTTTGAACGTTACAGTACCTACTTTCACATTGAATTTGGATTCAGAGTTTTGAACCAGGTTGAAAATCTAGTATATTTACACATAATATGTTCTTATCCTTTAGGTTATTATAGGCTTATCCTTTGGCCAAAGTAAGCACCAGCCCTCGGGTCTCCTGAAGCGTTGACTAGGTGTGACGAGATCTTCTTAAAGAGGAGTCTCGCCTCCGGACCCTATGGCAAATATTCCTAATTTCCGCCACATACAAATTATTACAGTTAATTCATTAGCACCAATCTTTATGATATCAAATGAATAGACGGGTCCCTCAAAATATTGCTGACAATTTAAAAACCGCCCCGTGGAATATATAGTTGTGGTTTGTATTTAATACGGTCGACAGTACATTAGTCTTTATATACCTGCGCTCGAATCAGTTACTTTAACAATCTTACAGCCTTTTAACATACATTTTATTATCTGTAGAATACACTAAAAAAACTAACAACCCTCAACGGTCTGCATTTTAAAATTTGTACAGCCTCTGTTCACTTTTCATACCACTATAATTCTACTAAAATTACCCGCGTCTGAACTGTAAGGACGTGCAGCTTTTGCAGGATTTAGTCAAGAGGTCTTAAGTCAAAGCTGGAGCGACCCTTTGAATAGACGGTTTTTGGCAGCCGAAATTGCACCTGCATTTTAAAGCAGGCATGCATAGCCAACCTAGTAAATATTAGCACACGGATGCGGCACAACACGTTAATGCCAGCAGCACGACGATAAGTCACTGAGCCTTTTAATTCGAATTTCCCGTGGAGTCATAAAAAAAAACTTATCCAATCTTACTTTGTATGTCTTGAGATTTATGAGCCATTACAAATATCAGTGGTTTCGCTGAAATAAGAAGAATCTGATGATTTTATATGATAATAAAACGATTTCACAGTCAGGGCACAGGGGAATAACATGCAATGTCGCATTTTTCCTTTTTTTAAACTGATAATGTCATTTTGTAGTATAAAAGTGGTAGAACGAAACGCAAAAACGCTCTTGAGACACCATCCAGAGTCTCTGAGTAATCGCCTTATAAAAATACTACTACAATGCAAAAACATGCAAGGTCCTAGTCGTACACGAAAAAAAAATGTTTTGTCCATGGTTCATTTCTACCTTTGTCACTGACCACTAATACTATTTATTAAAAAACAAGACATTTGTGTAATAAATCACATAAGGTATATTTTACAGAGGTTTGAAATGTATTATTGGCATTATCTCAGTTCAATATTTGTCGGACATAGCCAGATCTTCCCTTGTACCCTTCAGTTGTAAAATGGCAATAAAAATTAAGGAATGTCGAAGAATTGTATTTTTGAGCAACCTTATTAGGATATTTAATTAATTGCCGTTTTATTGCAATAGGTTCTTTGAATTGACATAGAATCTTCATGGTTTGAGGTTTTCGAATGAAACTTTTTTCAAATGGTTTCTATGATGTTCTTTTTTTAAAAAATGTGAAACATTTGAATATCGACTTTCAATTGTTTTTGTTATTCAATTTAGACAAGAAAGATGGATACTGCGAAAAGCGAGCGAGCGAACGAACGAACGAACGAACGAACAAACGGACGGACGGACGGACGGGCGGGCGGGCGGGCGAACGAGCGAACGAACGAACGAACGAACGAACGAACGAACGAACGAACGAACGAACGAACGAACGAACGAACGAACGAACGAACGAACGAACGAACGAACGAACGAACGAACGAACGAACGAACGAACGAACGAACGAACGAACGAACGAACGAACGAACGAACGAACGAACGAACGAACGAATGAATGAATGAATTGGCGTCGCACAAAAATATATGACGTTACTGGTCCGTAACCAAACAAACGTCAAGTTGAACTCTCGGGTTCTCGGATCGCTATGCTTACTGAGCTGTGAATCCTGGCCGTTTGCGATAAAATTGCTACAGATATAATATTATCAAGTTCTGTTCTCCTGTTTTTCGCAGAAATTAATAACTTTTTTAGTTCAAATTGATACAAATGTATATACCTACTTATTACTTTTTTCACACTGTCAAATAAGCACAACGGGTCATTCATCTGCAGTCAGTAAAGTTTGAATACATATACGGGTACACCAGCTAGCGTGCGTAGATAGGTTACATGGCTAATGCGTAGTCTCACAAGTTGCGTAGAAAGTACTTGAACATTAATAGGTCGTCTCAGTTTTACGAGCGGAAAGTTTATACGGCACTGCTAAGCAAACTTATGATTGAGAAGTCCTTTCAAGGTTATTACTGCAGAGACAGCGAAATTAGTTTCCTTCAGGTAGGCTTCCTTATGCCACTTCCATCGAACAACCTTTGAGGTAGTTTGCAATTTAAATTTAAAATTCGATTAAAGCTTATTTTTATCGAGAATCACTTCAAGCTTGTGTTTGATAATGGCTTTATTTAAAACCGCAAAACGCTGGTAAGCAACCAAAACCATCTGTCACTATTAGGTGTAAGTGTGCTAACGTCAAAATGAGCACAAATTAGTTTTCAGCACAAATTCACAAAGCACTTCATAGATTATAGGCGTTCACATCACATACAAGAACAGGACCTCTGTTAAATTTTGCTCAGTGCAGATTAATTTTGACAGCCGTATTCCGGTTCTTCTATGGCTACGCCTGTGAGCGCCACCTATGAATTGCTATGTGAATTTGTGCTGAAAAGGGCTCACTCAGAAGTGATTAAAAGAAAATGTTCGTAAGGGTAAGCGGTGAAACACTTATCAACTTTGCACAAAACGATGTTGTTAATTTAAAATTATTAATCAGTGTGTAACGTTGGATATCATTACAAATAATAATAAACTTTGCAACAACTTCAGGTGTGGTTTTATTTGTAGATTAGTAAAACAGAAAACTGGATAAAAATGGATAAACGAAGAAGCAGGTAAAAAAGTTAGATCTGGTCAAAGGGTAAAGTGGTAGTGATAAAAAATGAGGGAAATCGAAGAATGTGTGACGTAATTTAAATATTTGAAAATGATAGATAGAAAAATAAATAAGAATGGTGTGAAGAGGTTTGTACCGTCACACCACCCGGGGACAACCGGTAAAATTTTTTTTTTTTAAATTAATTTCTTTAAAAAATATATTTAAATATTTTTTTTTATAAAAAATATAGTTAAGTAAAATTTAAAGAAAAGGTCGAGAGTACAGTCGATGAAGGTCGGGGATGTGCGATGGTAAGTAAATATATACCTCAATATTAAAATAAAATATAACAATCTAAAATATGGATGATGGAAAAAAATTAGAGGGTGTGGGTGATATTTACAGTGATTTTTTACATTAGACAGTTCCACTTTTATTCATCATCTATCATTCATCCTTAGCATGCATCATCTATCATTGTCTTCAACTAAAGTACAGGTGAAGACGTTCTTTTAATGTAGACAAAATCTATTTTTATTAATTAGATTTATCCAGGAACTGGTCTAAATTAGTAATAGGATTATTTAGCCAGTTACCACCCGCTGGTATTCGGTAGTGGTAAGGCTTATTAAAGAATCACAATCCGCTCTATGAAAATTATTTACATTTTAAAAATATTTATAATATTGGGTAACCGACGGGGTAGAATCCGTCGTAGTTGTGCTCTCAAGAGCTATGGTGGGGTAAACACCGTAACGCGTTTAATTAGATAACGCGATTGATAAATTAATCAATTGACCTAGGCTTATTTAACGTGTTGTCGCCGCACCTGATTGAATGTTTGGATGTTATAAAAAAAAATTGGTTAGCAAGTGTCCTGGAGGATAGTGGTGTAACTGGTGAGTGTACTTTTAGTACGCACTAGGGGATAAGTTAAAAAGGTGCTCTAAGTGTAGGTTAGAGATACACCAGAAAAGATAGTTTCAATATAAGATTTAATAAATAAATAAATAGACAAATAGTATGAAGAAAATGTGTCCGAAAAGGTAATGTGGTGATTATATATACAGAAAATTAAAACTATAAAAAGGCGACGTTGGTAGGTTTTGTACAAGTGGACAATTAAAATATTTAAAAAGAATACGGACAGTAAAAAAAGAGGTTAAGAAATTATTTTAGTAATGAGGTGAGGATGGGGTGAGGGTGAAGTTTTTATTTTATTGCCAAAGAGTTCCTTGTAGGTTTAACCCGTGGAGGTTTTGTTTTGAATTTTAAAAATGATAGATAGAAAAAGAAATAAGAATGGTGTGAAGAGGTTTATGTACTCGTACTGTCACAAGTGGGCTGGCCATATCTCGCGAAGAACCGACAACCGTTGGAGCAAATTACGTATTCTTTAGTGGAGACCACGACTCAGCAAACGTAATGAAGTACGCCCTCTGACCAGGTGGGATGACGATCTGCGAAAAAGTGCCGCCAGATGCTGGTTGCGGCAAGCTGAAGACAGGGCGCTATGGCGCTCATTAGGGGAGGGCTATGTCCAGCAGTAGACTACATCATATAGCCTGAAGAATAAGAAGAACTTCAAAAAGTTTTTATTGACATTTTAATTTATTATACTGGCAAGGAGGAGTAGAATCGCTAGAGCATTGTCTAGCAGTAGGACAAACACAACAAAAGTAATTGAACAATTGCCCACATTTGTGGTTCAAATACCTTTAACTTGTTACTATTATTGCAGTTAATGGCCAGCGCTTTGTCACTGACTGTATTATTAATAACCTCAATTTAGTTTGTTAGTGGCCGTGGTTGAAAGTTTTAAATCGCTATGCCACGCACACTCAATGGCGTGAAATATTGATAGCGACCAAACAGTCTATTGCAATTCCAGTGAGCATAAGATCCCTTATCTGGGACAATTATGGCCCATAAAAAGTAATGACTTCATCATAAATCGCGAGTTCGCACGACACAACTTTCTTAACGCTGAATTAATGAGGTTAATAAATGGTCCTCGACCGCTAATAGGCATGCTTCAACTAAAGTGGGTAATTGAAGGTAATTTTATATAGAATTTTTTGTAAGTAATCAAAACAAGTGAAAACACAGAAGCTTTGTTTATCATGTAAACTAATAATAATCATAACTTCTACGCAACACAATCACTGGTCCTGGTGCTAAAGTAGGACACCATGTGCTGAATTAACTACTTAATAAATTCAAACATCATTCAATCTTTCGATTGAATTCAATCGACTACCGTTACTTAACATGCGGTAAATTAAACGCACTTGTAGAATTGAAGATTATAATGAGAAAATTACTTTACTAAATTCCGCCAAAAATCTCAGAAGCACAGCCTTTCCTCCCACTTTTTCAAGCGGAAAAAGTGGGAGGAGGGCGGTGCATTAACTAACCGCAGAGTGCCTCTGGGATTGTTGGTGGAATTTAGCTATTATGGATTCCTGCAAGAAACGCCTGTTTCCATACAATATATGACAATATACTGACACTATTTTGTTATTTCTAGCAAAGGGAAAGATAAAAAGTACCCGGAACCGGCGTGCGTGCATGCAACGACTTATGAACGGTGATGAAGCATAGGTGATCTGTCAGGATCGTGGCAAGTGGCAGTCCCTGGTCTCTGCCTACCCCTCTGGGATACAGGCGTGAGGTTATGTATGTATGTATGCATGTATGTATGTATGTATGTATGTATGTATGTATGTATGTATGTATGTATGTATGTATGTATGTATGTATGTATGTATGTATGTATGTATGTATGTATGTATGTATGTATGTATGTATGTATGTATGTATGTATGTATGTATGTATGTATGTATGTATGTATGTATGTATGTATGTATGTATGTATGTATGTATGTATGTATGTATGTATGTATGTATGTATGTATGTATGTATGTATGTATGTATGTAAGGGTGTATGTATGTATGTATGTATGTATGTATTTTGTTATTTAGTTCAGCCGCACAACACGACGTTGCACTTCCAGTCTCTAAGCAGTGTTGCAGTAGACAAACACTTCACAGGACTATTTTGGGCCTACGGTACGTTGGCTATAAAGGAACTCAATAGGAACAATTTTAAATAGACCTTAATTGACTGGATCTTCCTTTTGTTATAAGCCAACCGATAATTTTTTTTCAATTTTGTGTCCAGCGTGACTCTTCTTGTCAGTAACTCGATACATCACTAATAACCTCAACATCATCTATACCTACCTGAAAATGTAACCTAATACCTTTATTGTAACTTTGGTTCCAATAGGTAATCGCGCCAACTTGTAGTCCGTAAGTCTTACATGATAATTATGTGATGTGAATGTTGCGTTTTTCAGTTCTTGTATTCACACTGTGGCTTGATTTATTGTAAATTGTGTATATATTTGTAAAGTGTGCGTCTGATGAAAGCTTAATAAATAAATTAATTAATAAAAAATAAATAACCATTGAATCGTAATTTTATTACTGTGTCATAAAAATTTAGACATTTGCTATTATTTTACGTTATACAGTTTAAGCGCTCGTGGCCTAGCGGAACCGAGTGATTGGAATCAATTGGAAGAGAGTCAAGCAACAACAGGCGCGGTCAGGTACTGGATGGGTGACCATCTCGTGACTAGCGGCATTTTTCCGAGCGCTTCCGTGCTTCGCAAGGTACGTTAAGCCGTTGGTGCCGGTTGTCATGTAATGGCAGTCGTTAAGCCATGTCAGAGGCCTTATGGTCGGCTTGATAACTTCTACCGGTAAGGCCCGCCACTGACTTACAATTCTCCACCTACCCGGACTTGGCCCTCGTGCTGGTATATGGCCTAACCTTCCTGAGATACAGGAAGAGACCCGTGCCCCAACAGTGGGGATATATAAAGAGTTGATATCGATACAGTTTAAAAGAAATAATTCCCAAATTACTCGTAAAAATGGAACATTGGACTAAGACACAGTCATAATATTATGACAATTTTTAATATTTTTCAGTTAAGAACTCATAACGTACAAAAGACAGTCACAATATCTCTCTTTATGATAAAATAATACATTTTTGTTATGATAACTAACCGACCTATTTGCGTTTTTGTGAAAACACTCACGCCGGGTCGCGCCTTGAAATAATATAATATTTTGTCTATTTGTAACACTCTCAAAGGCCTAAAAACGATGCTGAAATAACTGGCTTAAAATCTGACCTTGAAGACTTGTAAACTAGAGCTCTTTTACCATCTAGTGAGGAACACCACAATATTGAAACATAAAAGAACTTGCACGGTGTATGGTTTTTAACCTTCTTCGTTTTTTAAGTTTACGATGCACATGTGCCAGATTGAATCGAAATCCGGTCAGTCGTTTATTAATGTTGATTCGATCCGTACTGAATACCGTTCGAAGATTACATTTCGGATTATTTTACCCATACGATGCAACGGGACGTTACTAATAACTTCCTATGATATCTGTATATCCCATATGTATCGAACCTAAAAAGAGTTTTTTCTCATGAACCAAAATGTGGAAAACAAGGGAAAGATGTTTTTTTAAGTTGTGTTAAAAAAGTGCTTTTTGTTAAATGTTCTGCTTTATTTTAAAAATGTGGAGTCACAAGAATTAAACTTGGTGTCGATTATAGTGATGTGCATATAAAATAAAGTAGATCACAATTATGTTGTTTTTACTAAAAAAAAAACAAAATAAATATTTTGATTTGAGTGACGTTTACTAGACTCTCATGTCTTAAAAGTTACTAATAGACTTGAGGATTCATGTGTAATGAGCATTCTGGCAAATGCTATGTTTATAACAGATCAAAGCTCACAACATAATCTGGAGCATTTTAGCGAAACGACACAAGATTTTCTTGCAGTTTTTTTCCGAGCTCAGCAAATTTTGTCGAAGTTCCACCATCCAAACGAGTATTATTTACTGCGTTTAATAAAATATTCGTGAAATGATCTATGAACGTTATTAGCGATGATTTACTCCATGGCCGACTTACACAACATTCTTAAATGTGGTTTAATGAGCATTAAACTACAATTTTTTATACAAAAACTCCAAAGGCGACTTTATTAATACTTGATAAGTGTTGCAAGTCGGTATGATTGGATGAAGATAAGATAAAAATATTCATTTGACATGAAAGCAATCTAAGTTTATATTTTATGGCTGCATCCACCCCAGGAAACCCCGTATCGTGGGAGCCATTTGTTATTATAGTCTGTTAGCGTTTAGATTATACCTCGGGTTTTAGAGTAGGTTTAAGTTTTTGCCGAAAGCACACGAGTGTAATACCCTGCTCTGTATAAAACCTTTCTTCACTAGTTTGAATAGTTCTGTAAAGTTAAGTGTCATATTGGTTCCAATATTTCTATAACACGAATGTATCCGATTCTATACGATAGTAGCCGAGGTATATTCTAAATGCTAACAGACTGTACAATTGTACATTATAAATTTTACATGAAGCTAAAAACTCACCAAACATGCAACTCACTAAGTAGTGTTTTAATTTTTTTTTTAGATATATATCACATCACAACACACTAACGTTATAAAAGCGAAAGTTTGGAAGTGTGTCTGTTTGTTACTTCACATCTAAATGGCTGGAGCGGAGGATTAACACATAGGCTACGTTTCACAGCGGGAAAATATATTCCCATGGGAAAAACGATAAACCGCGGGTGACACCGCAGGGCATACCTAGTCATGAAATATGAGGCATTTAACAATAAATAATACAACAGATAGATTATTAGTTATTACATTAATTTACTAACATTACCTAACAAACAATTTTGAATTTTGGATGTTACTCATCTCAAATCACAAGAACAATTGGACGCTGTTAAGCAAGATTGGCTCTGTTTGTTGATCAGTTCAATAAAAAACACCGAACATTCGCTTTTCTGTTACAGGTGAATGCTCAGGACTACCATGACCATTATTCCCATATGAGAAACTATGAATTAATACTGCGTAATACCGTAAAATAGATTATTCAAAGGGTCTTAGTTCGGGTCTTCGTGCAAAGCGATTTATCAGATTTTATATGGTGTGGCGCTGCCGGAACCCTTGGGGTTCGACTACACACCTTATGCTGTGATAAATAAACAACCAGCTGACTTATATTAAAATTTTCATTGAAACTGGATTACTAGTACTTGATTTGTTGTAAAAATATTGCATAAAAGTTATGTTACGTTTATAAAAATAAAATAAAATAAATTGTTTTAAACATAAAAATTACAAACCAATCACGCTAACAAATGTAATAATACATTTGTACAAATTACACACTCTGGGTGCATTTCCATGTTTGTGATGCCCTTACTTGGTAATTATAGCACAGGGTATCCTAGTTTGGGGCCAGGACAAGTGCATTCTTCTTCTCCTTTAGGCTATATTAGTCCACTACTGCACATAGCCCTCCCCTTATGATAATGCCATAGCGCCCTGTCTTCAGCTTGCCGCATCCAGCATCTGCCGGCAGTTGCTTGTTCTGCCACAAGTGCATTGTGTGGAAGTAATTATGTTATTTCAAAATAAATCACAATAAACTAACTAACTAATCAGGTTAACAAGCTAGTCTCGGTGACAGTAAAAAAGTTTTACTTAATTTTCTTCAGAGGGCTGTCGCCAATAGACGTTTAAATTGTTAATTGTGTGTGGAAATATATGGCATAATGTCTAGCAGCACACTTTCATAATAATCGTAATATTACTAAATTTATATCTGTTTTCTTCTTCTTCTTCTTCAGGCTATATTAGTGCACTGCTGGACATAGCCCTCCCCTAATGAGCGCCATAACGCAACGTTGTGCCATCATTGGGGGGGGTTAACAGCTAAACGGACATGGATAAAAAGTGGCGCGGAGATAGATTGGAAAGTACTTTTTGTCTCGAAATAATACACAAACGAAGCTCCTGTTTGCTAAGACATACTCATTTTATCTATCAAATGAAAATAAATTTGAAATACAGTGCTACTCGTCCTTCTGTGACAACGCGTAGCACTTCGTAGTTCAAAGTAGTACTTTGATCGTAGCACGCGCGTAGTAACTCGTAGCACAGTCGTAGTACGTAGTACGGTTGTGTAGTGTAGCGTTATCCGTAGCGCTAGTCGTTTATTCGAAAATATAGATAAATCAAGAATTTCAAAATATAGTCAATTAATCAGTCCGTACTTGTCGACTGCTGGACTTAGACCCCCTTCAAGGCATATGCCACCTCCTTCAATCTTCAGCCATCGTCATCCAGCCATTGACACCAATCTGTCTCAGACGGTCATTCTAAAGTAAACTCATTTTAAAAGCGTTACATCTTATGAGCAAGATAGAATGCTCGAAGCCTTAACATTACATTTAAAGCATCACGTATAGAACTAGTGGCATATCCATGACAGCTGTTCCAGTATAATTATGGAGTCTTTCATTTGCAACATAAATACAATTAGTCAGGACTTTAGAGCAAGTAGATTAATAAAACAAAGTGTTTTAAGCCACCCAATGTTGTGCTCAAGTAAAGTAGGGAGAGTCAACAAGATTAAACTGTCTCCTTAGCCTGGCATAACTTATAATTAAAACTTAAGACACATCTTGTTTAAGTAAATAGTTTTTCTCGTTTCATAATACTTAATGTTCTTAGTTCTTGGATTTAAAAAGTTGCGGTATATTTTGACCTAGCTAAACAGACTGGGTTGCGGTATTTGCGTAGGTTTTAATGAAGATGTCTGATAAATATGTTAAATTTCATAGAATAATCCATTTAGTCATTAATGCTTGGTTGCATGAGAAATGACCAACCCCTTAACAAATAAAAAGTTGTAATGCCATTGGCATAGTACTAAAACGAGGTTTACTTTCAGAATTATTACAATTAGCACAAAATAAGAAATTGTAAAGAGCGTATTGTAAAGAGGTTCGAAGTTTCGCTGATGCCGGTACTTACCCATTAGCTTAGTTGGGAGAGCGCTGGCACGGTAAGCCAGAGGTTGCGGGTTCGAGTCCCGGTATGGGTGGAATTTTTAGCCCCTAAATAGGTTTTTAATGAAATTGTATTTATTTATCAATAAAAAGTTACTATTGTAGCTAATGTAACTTCCAGTTGAAAACATACAATATTCAGCTATTATTCACAGACAATTTATTTGGTTATGAACTCATAAGAAACAGGTTTATAGCAAGAAACGCTTTAAAATTTTCAAGAACAGCCGGCGAACAACGGACTTTATCAGACTGTAAAGAAAGTAAAATGTGTCCATTGCAGGAGAGCATGTTGGTACATTTTATGTTGAGTGAAGACGGCTTGCCACCCTCTCTAATACCGAGCCGCTGCACATGCTTGTGACTTGAATTAGGAATGGCCACGATACAAACCACAATGTATGTCGTGTCAGTATAGTCGCCGAGGAAATTCAGCTGTAGACCACCAGCTGCATACCCCTACTATTTACACCTTGAACGCGGAGATAGGCTACAACAGTCTTATGAGAGCATATTACTGACCCTCCTTAGCCGTGATAGTCACAGTAACTTGTCAGTTGTCTTGTGTTGGGAAATAAGGTAATTACGTTTTACCTAATAAATAATCGCGATTGGACCCGTTTAATATATAACTATTGTGTTGTATAGTTGGCGGTGGTAAATTAATGTCGAATTTTTGCATAATATTGAAGTTAGCGTACCGTCACTTATTTTTAAACTCTAAAATTGTTCTCTCGAAACTTCTTCAACAAAAATCATCCATTCAATTCACGGTCACTGTGACTGTCACGGCTAGGGGGACACCTCTGTGGCGTAGCGGTAGCTTGTCTGCCTACCATGCAAGAAATCCCGGGTTCGTATCCCAGCTGGGAAAAAAAAGCCCAGGTCTTGGATGTTTACATGTTTGTGAAGTCGTTGTTTCTGGTTCCCACGACACAGGGTATCCTAGTGTGGGGCCAGAAGCAATAAAATGTTATGTTAATGGATGATTTTTGTTAGATAATATTTCATTTCCCTTTCAGTCTCTTCGGTAAGGGCGCTTATACACGGGTGTTGACACGTGTTGGTGGCAGCCGTTGACGTACCAACGGCAGTCATCGATGCGCTAACGCGGATATTACATTCTGATATTCCGGAGCCTGTCGTCGTCGGCACCAGTCCACGCTTGCCGTCGACGAGTGCTGATAGCTGCGGTTGGCATAAGTGCCACCAGTGAATAAGTGCCCTAAGTGACTTTACGATCATGGTTGCGTTTTGTCATACCACATTCATCCAAAATGTAATTCGCATTTGAATGCTGCTCGAATGAAATACTGGACGATTGGATATTAGACTCGAATATTTTTATATACCTATTCATAAATTTCATAATTGATCATATGATGATAATAATACCTAACAAAATATCTGTAGTCACGTGGTCAATTTACGATCAACAATGTGGCCCGCGTTAACTTACTGACGTGGTAGTAATGTCGAATTTTCGCATCTCAAAACTGTGCTTATTGTGGTGATCTAATAAAAAACAACTATTTTCATTCTTTTTTTATCACTAGTCCATTATTAATTATTGTCAATACAGGCTGCAACCACACGCTAGGTAGTGTCGTTCCCTAAAACAAACTTAAGTTAAATTTTTAACACAAGAAACTCGTCTCGAAGCTGCCGTAATGGGAGAGTAAATATCGCTGTGCTCCTTATGAATGAATAATAGATATTGAGGCTCCCGCGACGCAGCAGACACACCCTCTGGGAGCTCACTATGAGGTTGGGGTGGAACTCCGCTATATCTTTGCTTAGATTTAGAGACTAGCATAAGTACCCCGCGGTGGTTAGGTATGGGTAGAACGCTGGCCTCACAGCCGCAAAGTCGAACCCCGGGCTCGAACCCCGGTGCTTGTACCAATGACTTTGTTTTCTAAGTTACCGTAAGATATCAACCCTTGTATGTCCCCACTGCTGGGGCAGTCTCTTGCTACATCGCAGGAAGGTTACCGTACGTAACTAAGTTAGGTACCATACTTTTGTGAAATTGTAGTAGCAGTACCACTCGCTAACCGTGAAGGGGAACAACGTTATGAAACTTGAGTGTCTGAGCACTCTCTCTTGCAGAGGATAAGCATTTGTCTGGAAATGCCAGTACAATGCATGGGTTCTATGTTTTAAAAAAAATATGTAAACTCTGTTAATTAAGGACTTTGAAAAGACAAAGAGTTTTTTTGTCCATTTTTTCTCCAAAATGATCTAGATTTTGAAATGGACACCTAGTTTCAATAGTAACGTTCACTTAGCCTCATTCACTAAGTGTTTGCGCTTCTTTGCATAAAACCTTTTCATTTTATAAACCTATTTACAAAAAATTATACAAAAATGTTTTATTTAAAAGAAAAAGATTACAAACTTGTTTTACGTTGGTTGGTTTAGAGGCTAAAAATTCCACCCATGCCGGGATTTGAACCCGTGACCTCTGGCTATCCGTGCCAGCGCTCTTTCCAATTGAGCTAATGGGCGACTCACCGGAATCAGTTAAATTTCGAACGTCATTACAATATTCTCTGTATTACGTACAAAAGCACGGGTTAGTGCATAAAAAAAAATCTTTTCGTTTCATTTCATTTGCCCTGACGCATAGGCTATCCTAGTTCAAGAGCAAGGGCTCTGTAACTTACAAATTATATTTCTCGATAAAGATATTTCTATTTCTGCTGGATGTAGCCGATTTCATCAATACAAACAACTTTGATCACAAAACCAAGTATTCTGCGCTAAATCTGAAAATAAACTAATATAATTCCGTGAAACATCTAAAATGAAAATGGGCACCGAGGTAATATTTGAACCACTTATGCTGAAACATTTTTGAGCAGTCCAGGTAACGTTTTATGATTCAGTGCTATTTTCATATTTGAGTAGATAATCCGGAGGTTATATCTGATTTCCTCGGTGCAGTGCAAATCGTCTGCTACATTATATTTTTATTCCCTTTACTCGAGCTTGGAGCTTAAACGTGGTTGAAATACAGAGTGGCAAAATGATTTGCGTTGCCTGTATAGTTTGAAATTACCTATACATTTTGAGTAATGTCGAAAAATGTATCGTGATAAGAAGCCAAATTGCCCTCAGCAATTTACTTAAGTAAGTAGTTCGGGACTTAGAAACACCAGTAGGTATTATGTCATTGCTCCTTGAGAAATCAAACCAATGCGAAAAAACTCTTGTTGAGAAAAAAAAACGATTCTCCTACACAATACTATTGCAAAGGCAAGTTTTTAATCGTCTTTTAATTCGATATGGAATTGGTTATCTGTGAATGTATCAAGCCGCTCATAAGGTCTTATAAGGTCTTAGGGCCTCTGACATAGCTTAACGACTGCCATTACATGACAGCCGGCACCAACGGCTTATCGCCTTGCGAAGCACGGAAGCGCTTCGAAAAATGCCACTAGCGTTAGTCACAGGACGGTCACCCATCCTGCACCTGACCGCACCTGTTGTTACTTAAGTCAACTGATTGATTCCAATCGCTTGGTTTGGCTAGGCCACGAGCGCTTTTTTTCTATAGTTTAGCTTAGTTTATTTGTTTTAACGTATTATTTTTAAGCGCTTTTTTTAAGTCGGATAAACACTCAATTTGCATCATATATTCATAATTTTTATTGGAATAGATAAATTGGCCATTGCCTTTTACGTTTTATAGATGACTTCTTGTTATT
The DNA here is from genome assembly GCA_934045075.1 of Yponomeuta sedellus. Classification (NCBI taxonomy): domain Eukaryota; kingdom Metazoa; phylum Arthropoda; class Insecta; order Lepidoptera; family Yponomeutidae; genus Yponomeuta; species Yponomeuta sedellus. The sequence continues at coordinate 15,236,418 of OW203726.1, read as the reverse complement.
GTTGTCCACGGCTCCGTTTCAAATGGTCCATTCGGAAGGTACTATTTTGCGTCACTTTTCGAGCATTCTACGAATCACGCGTATTATGTTATCCTGTACGGGTTCAATCGTGTTCGGTTTGTCCACATAGCCTAACGACTTAACATAACCCCACAAAAAATAAGCAAGAGGCGTTAAATCGCATGATCTTGGCTGCCAACTTATAGGACCATTTCGAGAGAAATGCTGCTCACCAAATTCCTCTTTCAACATCAACATTTCCATAGCCTTGGTCAAGAGTAGACTTTTACAGCCGGCCGACACACAACACTCACTACGTCCGCAGACAGGTCCGGTCATAAGACACGTGATTTGTATTCACTTAGCACTGGATTCCACGTACTTGAAAGCTTGAAACCATCCTATGCACATTAAAAGTTTGTTTTAGTATTTACTTTGTACAACATTACAACAAAGATTTCATTAAATATGTAAAATGTGAATAAAACAAACCATAAACGGTAAGCGCCAACTAATCTTAAGGTCAAGCCTTCCTCTGATTACCACCGCACAAACTTACATCTAGTGTGGTAACAAACATGCTTGTAATCTTTCTCTTTTAAATGAAACTTTTTGTGTTTGTGTTTTGTATTGTATATTTCACTATACTGACCCACATTTACTGATAGATCTCGGGTATATTTGCTTATTAAACTAATAACGTAGGACCAAAGTTTCTATCGATCCTTTTAAACCGTAATATCTATATGCTATTCGTCCCTCATTTAATCCGTCTGATTTCTCAATTTAAAGCCGTAGTTGAAAAGTTAAGAACAAACCTATACAAACAAGGGAATTCATTAAGCTTCTACGAAGTAGGTTACGTATAAACCCTTCTCATGATTAATATATTGTAAGCCAAAACTTTTGATGTAATAACGATAGTCATCAAATATAGGATTGCCCAAACCGTGATGTCCAAAGGAAAGAAAAAACGGGCCAAGTGCGTGTCGGGCCAAACGCAGTATAGAGTTCCGTAGAAAGGGGGGGGTTTTATCTTCTTTACAGAACTAACCGACGGCCTCGGTGGCGCAGCGGTTTGGCACGCTGCCTGTAAAACCAAGGGTCTCGGGTTTGATCCCGGCCGGGTCAAACTAGGCAACGTACTTTTCTAGTTTATCTCGGGCCTTGGAAGTTATCTTTGTATTAAATCTATCGTCGAGTTTACGCCTATAACACAAATCATTTAGTTGTACTTAGTATACGGCTAACGAGATCTGTGTAATATGTCCATGAATATTAATTATTTTATTTGTTTATTTATTATTATAATAACTTCATCGACGTAATTTTCAATGGTTTTGTATAAATTTTCCTTTCATAACTTGGTCACCATATTACTCGTTAACTTGTGAAGACTACTTAGCTGTGCTAGGTTTTCTTCTAATTTTTTATATGTGAATTTTGCCATGTTTTTAGATTCGAGCTTTTTTAGTCAGGAGAGGATGGGGGACGCCCTACGTGGACAAAAATTTGCACCTTAAGGCTTAATAATATTTTGCCAACGGAACTTAAATAAAAAAAAATATGTATTCTTACACCCACAATACTTTTAAACGGCCATTCCAACTTTGGCAAAACTGCATTCCTAATTTAATTGTATAAGAATAGTATAGTGAAAGTTGTACAATAAAAAAATATTTTCTAGGACTTCATTGTACTGTTTCGTCATTAATATGTAGAATGTCTTGCTAAATTTCAGCGCATGTACTAATCGCATTTGAGCTAGGCTGCGGACAAGCAGAGAGATAGAAAAACGGTCATGGCAAAACTATATAGCTATAAGTACCTTGTCGATTATGGAACCCTAAACATTTGAGGATCTATCGTTTTGTGTACTTCTTCAGTTATAAATGAATATTTTTTTCGTTATTTTTTCTATAGAAGTTAGTAATTGGAATAAAAATCCTGGATTTATGCTTAGTCAAAGACTTTGTTTTCTAAGTTCAGAGAACAACCGTTCGTAGGTTGTGAAGGAAACATCGGGAAAAAATTCGGTGTCTGAGTCATTTACATGCCTCAGTGATTTAAATTGCCAATCCGGGATGGGCAAGACTCTCTCTCTCTGAGAGAAAACCAATGTTCTGCAGTTGCACACATCAATCAAAAAAGAAATTATATAAATTTGTAATGGTTTTTAGAAATTGCGTCCTTTCAATAAACTCGTTGTATCGAGGAAGGGATGTTTGCGTTTCGCAATCAACTTAAGTGGAACATTTTGTGGCTGGAAACAGCAATTGCAAGGAATATTGTCTTCCATTCTCTTTGATACCAACTCTTAAAAGGAAGGACTTTCACAAAATAAATCTTATCTTCCTTGCCATGAAAAAATAAGCATTCCAAACAGAGGGTGAAAACTTTTTTGTATATGTTTATGCTCAAGAAAACAATAAGTATTTACTTGACTGTCTCGTAGGTCTAGCCGTAAATCATTTATTTGAGTACCAAGGCAGTCGTGGGTTAGACGGACTGTGCCCTGCAGTGGGGCGTATATAAGACGTAACCTACACTTTGTCAAAAAAGAAGAGAAATAAGTAGTAAGGTTCTGCTCAGGTTTTATGTCTGTGTTAGTTAATTTATTGTACTTCACAAGCGTAATAAAAAATAAAAACTACATTAATAACATTAAAAAGATTCTATTGTGCGAGTCCCGGCATGGGCGGAATTCGTAGCCGCTAAATAGGTTTTTAAAATTTTCCTCACGGTGTTTTCCTTCTCCTACATAACTTAGTAAATAAACATATCGTCACAAATGTACATAACTTAGTAAACAAAGTCAATGGAACATGCCGGGATTCGAACCCACGACCTCCCGATTGAGTAAATGGAGTTTAAAAAATGTGAACAGACCGCGTAGAATAAGAGAGTTGTTGTAAACAGTTCCTGCTATTTTTATTGGTTTACAAACGCTTCAACGGTAAGCTTTTTTCATGTTTGTGTTTTTTTGCAGTGACAACATCGCCTACGAGAATCGCAAAAACAAACTGAAACAAATGAATTTAAAAAGTACCAATTAGTTTGGAATAAATTTACCCGATCCCGATACTGCTACGGCGGAGATGTAAAGTTATTCAGATCCCGTTCCAATTCAATAATTGGATTTCGAAAGTGACGTCGATGCCTAGTGCACTTCGTGGCTGATAAATTTGCAAAGGGAAAAGTCATAATTTCTATCAGCAAGATTAACGACCAACACACAATGAATCCAAATGATAATTACTGTTCTGGGTGTTAAAAAATGGCTGTACAATGTTTGCTATTCAGAAACATCGAGAACTTCTATAGATGAAACATTCTGAAAAAAAAAATAATGCTAGTATGTATAATTTTTTAATTTCTTTCCATTTGCCTTAAAATTTTAAATAAGCAGAAGCGCTCATATTTTTTTCGCGGTTTCATTGTTTTCCCATAGTAAAAGATGATTTTTAAATATCTATGAGAAATTTGTTAAACCTTGTTTATTTGTTATTGAAGTCTCGTAAACAAAGTTTGACATTCAACAACTGTGAGTGATTTGTGAACATAGTGAAATAACAACAAAGAAAACCATGATTTCATCGAGTTACAATTTTTAGTAATAATTCAAGCAATATTCATTATCTAAAAACCTATTTAGAGGCTAAAAATTTCACCCATGCCGGGATTCGAACCCGCAACCTCTGGCTATCCGTACCAGCGCTCTACCAATTGAGCCAATGGGCGACTCACGGCATCAGTGAAATTTCGAACCTCTTTACAATATTCTCTGTATTACGTACAGGCAGCGACATCTGACTTAAGCAAATTGCTTTACTTACAGCCCCGACTACCTACTTTGCAGTTAGGTTCAACATCGGAACGATATCACTGTACCCACATGATTACACTATTTTTATTTTTAATGCACTAACCCGTGCTAAGGAACAAATTTAAAAACCTATTTAGAGTCTAAAAATTTCACCCATGCCGGGATTCGAACCCGCAACCTCTGGCTATCCGTACCAGCGCTCTACCAATTGAGCCAATGGGCGACTCACGGCATCAGTGAAATTTCGAACCTCTTTACAATATTCTCTGTATTACGTACAGGCAGCGACATCTGACTTAAGCAAATTGCTTTACTTACAGCCCCGACTACCTACTTTGCAGTTAGGTTCAACATCGGAACGATATCACTGTACCCACATGATTACACTATTTTTATTTTTAATGCACTAACCCGTGCTAAGGAACAAATTTAAAAACCTATTTAGAGGCTAAAAATTTCACCCATGCCGGGATTCGAACCCGCAACCTCTGGCTATCCGTACCAGCGCTCTACCAATTAAGCCAATGGGCGACTCACGGCATCAGTGAAATTTCGAACCTCTTTACAATATTCTCTGTATTACGTACGATGTTGAACCTAACTGCAAAGTAGGTAGTCGGGGCTGTAAGTAAAGCAATTTGCTTAAGTCAGATGTCGCTGCCTGTACGTAATACAGAGAATATTGTAAAGAGGTTCGAAATTTCACTGATGCCGTGAGTCGCCCATTGGCTCAATTGGTAGAGCGCTGGTATGGATAGCCAGAGGTTGCGGGTTCGAATCCCGGCATGGGTGAAATTTTTAGCCTCTAAATAGGTTTTTAAATTTGTTCCTTAGCACGGGTTAGTGCATTAAAAATAAAAATAGTGTAATCATGTGGGTACAGTGATATCGTTCCGATGTTGAACCTAACTGCAAAGTAGGTAGTCGGGGCTGTAAGTAAAGCAATTTGCTTAAGTCAGATGTCGCTGCCTGTACGTAATACAGAGAATATTGTAAAGAGGTTCGAAATTTCACTGATGCCGTGAGTCGCCCATTGGCTCAATTGGTAGAGCGCTGGTACGGATAGCCAGAGGTTGCGGGTTTGAATCCCGGCATGGGTGAAATTTTTAGCCTCTAAATAGGTTTTTAAATTTGTTCCTTAGCACGGGTTAGTGCATTAAAAATAAAAATAGTGTAATCATGTGGGTACAGTGATATCGTTCCGATGTTGAACCTAACTGCAAAGTAGGTAGTCGGGGCTGTAAGTAAAGCAATTTGCTTAAGTCAGATGTCGCTGCCTGTACGTAATACAGAGAATATTGTAAAGAGGTTCGAAATTTCACTGATGCCGTGAGTCGCCCATTGGCTCAATTGGTAGAGCGCTGGTACGGATAGCCAGAGGTTGCGGGTTCGAATCCCGGCATGGGTGAAATTTTTAGCCTCTAAATAGGTTTTTAAATTTGTTCCTTAGCACGGGTTAGTGCATTAAAAATAAAAATAGTGTAATATTCATTATCTTTACTCATTAAAGAGTGTATACGGAAACTCAGTTACATCCTGTTTAGTTTTGTTCTATATAACATTGTGTTGAGCACATAAATATAATATACTAAAGTATAATTATCTGGTTTGCTCAAAGTTCTGTATAAGAGCAAAATAAGGATTCGTTTACGCTAAATTTGGCTGGAAGAGATATCTCTTAAGGATGAATTCGCCTCTGAAACCAATTTTATGTAATTATTTTTCGAAACAATAGTTTGTAATAAAGGATACAATAAGAGGTTATAATAAATTCCTTACAAATGGGCGTATCTAAAACGGTTTTTTCTGGAAACTGAAAGCAGTACCTACCAAGACAAAAAAGATTGCAAATATGTACTCAAGAAAATGAACCAAAAAAAAAAAATAGACAAATTATTAGGATTACAAGAAATTTTTTGGTTCGCGGTAGACTTTTTCTAATCCCTAAAACGCTACTAAGTTATAAAAGAAACATAAACACACAAAAAGGTGTTTATGTTTCTGTAAGCAACTTCCGCAAGACCGCAGACCAAGCTTCATACATCCAACTGAGTGGGTTTTGTTACCAGGCCTTCCAGGGCTGGTGACTAAGCTGATTGAAGTAAGGGTCGTAATAAAAATATAATATCGTTCCTTTAGCTGCTGTATCTAACAGGATAGCACCAAGTGAACCTGTTATATCTCGTTAATTGGGAGATAAAGGAAATCTACTTTATTAATACATTCAGTTTTTAGGAAAAACAACGTGTATTTTTAGCAGTTTCGGCAAACGATCTTTTACAACAAATAATATTTCTTTGATTGCTAACTCTTACTGATCCATAACTCAAATTTAGGTTTTAAATGACACTTAGTGATGTTGAGGGCGACTGGTCACAGTAATACACGCTATTAAATTAATTCTTCTTCTTCTTCAGGCTATATTAGTCTACTGCTGGACATAGCCCTTGCCTAATGAGTGCCATAGCGCAACGTTGTGCCATCATTGGGGGGTAATGCCCATAATCCCTACGCTGGGCATGCGGGTTGGGGATCACATTTCGGTGGAATTGTACTGCAGGGGGCGCAGCCGCCCGACACCCGCGTGAAAGAATTGGGTTAATTAATTTGACCTGTATACTAGACAGCAATTCAGGTAATGAAAATAAAAATTTCTCTTATTAAAAAAAAACTTTCATTAATTCTTTATTGCACAAAATACGAGTGTAATACAGAAAAGGTGGACTTAGTGTTTATTGCATTTATACAAGTCAACTCGCACGAGGTACAATAGAAGCCTCGAGGTTGACGTTGGCATGCAAAAAATAAAGAAAAAATATATATTTATGAAATACATATATTTTTATAAATAGACAAAATATGAACTGGTTAGCAATTGATGTGTACTTTTGAAAAATTAATTAGTAATTGGTTTGAATGGGCAGTTTTTTTCATTGTAAATACACCCTTAGGACAGAATTTAACGCCCGTTTATCAGAAGAATTCCTTTTATAAGTCGGTGTTAACTCCGTTTTAGGAGTGTTTTAGTAGATTCTACATAAATACATACATAACCTCACACCTGTATTCCAGAGGGGTAGGCAGAGACCAGGTACTGCCACTTGCCACGCTCCTGACAGATCACCTTCGCTTCATCAACGTTCATAATTCGTTGCATGCACGCACGCCGTTCCGGGTACTTTTTATCTTTCCCTTTGCTAATACATCCCCTATCTGGTCGATGTATGTCCGCCTGGGACGACCCTTACCAACCCTTCCACTCACATTCGCAATATATATTTGTTTCGTCAATCTTTCTTCCTTCATCCTCTCCACATGTCCAAACCAACGCAACATTCCTTTCTCAATTCTAGTGGATTCTACTTTTAATTAATTATTGTATTTAGTTGCACAGTTACCCATCTTAGTCGTAACTAAATACAGTGCACGGATGTTAAGGTGAATAAGCTGTCGAGAGAAACAGCTGGTCCTATAAGTCTATAAGATCCTAGGATCCTATTGTATCACACATCTCACTGCAGGGCGCAAGGTTTTATGGGTAGACTAAATCCAACGCTGTGTGTGACGTCACGGGATCCAATCACGAGGGATCAGCGGACCGCCGACTGTAATTATCTGCCTTGCGTGATACCGAACTGTCGAACTATCATCTATCGGATATTGATTCGAATGGTGCAGAAGCGACAAGATAGGATCTTTGTCTATGCAAAGTCCTATCGATCGTTTAGAATTTTGTGTGAATAGTTGAGGTCAGAAAGCTTTACGATGCTTTGGTCTTCGTAAAAGCATCGTTCCATTGTACGCGCGGACGCGGACCGGAAAAACTTTTATTTCAATATTATTCCTGAACTAGAATAGAACAGAACAGAGTAGAATAAAATGATTCTATATAAAAAAAAAACAATAAATTTTACACCTTTCAGATGTTTGTCTGGGTCGTTTTAAATGACAAACCCTAGTCCCTGCCTACTATACAGAAATACAAGCGAATTCATGTATAATTATGTGATAATAACTCCCGAGACATCCATCTAGACTAAAATCACTTCTACAGATGTGTGGCGGCCCCCAGTGGTAATCGAATTACAACCTCTCTCATGGTAACCAGACGTGATACCGCTAGGCCGACGAGGCAGCAAGTTTTTATCGTTTCTCTAAGGTTTGCACGAAGAAATCTCTCATAGAGATAACTCGTCGTTACACATTTTATGTCCTATGCAATGTCCTGTTAAAAGTTTGTGTGCAATATTTTGCAGTATATGGAAAGTAGTATAATTTAACCGCAGGAGAAAACAAACTTCAGGTTATTTCATAACCCTTAATCGGCCATAAGACAATTATTTCCCACCACAAATGTGACCACTAACCAATTTTTTATTATTTTTCTATTGGTGGCAAACTTAAATAAATTGAACGCATCTTTAGATCGATACTTTTCTTATGTATTTTATGGCAACACTTATTCCTAAACGTCATCGCTGCATGTCAATCGGTATTCAAAAACAACCGTTAATTTTTCACGTACATTTGCTCCCCGAATTTGAGTCTATTTTTGGTACTACATCAAGAAAAAATCCTGTAAGTATTTAATGGTTTTTGGTTGTTTTTGCTAGATATGTGTTGGTTTGTATGGTAATGAAAACAATGAGTGTAAGTTGTTGCATTACTATTTTTTTCTCATTCAAAAAAAGTGGGAAACTATTTCCCTGTGGCCGTTTATGAAAGTATTTAAGTGGGAATGTATTTCCTTATAACTGTTTAGGACAAATAATAATATTAATATATAAAAAAAGTTTGTCTGTTTTTTCTATATTACAGTCAATGGTGCCACCTAAAAAGAAGAAAAAAGTTGAGGATAAGTAGTTAAAAACAATTGTTGACAATTTGTCGGACCTGTCACAGTTAATACTCCAGAAAACACCAATCAATATCTCTTAAAAATAAAAAACGGTGAAAATTTCGGCGTACCAAACGAGATACGCCTCAGGAATGTAGGTCTGCATATGCCTATAAAGAGAGCACATACAAAAGGTGTTGCATTTGTAGTTCGAAACAAACACGGATAAACATCAAATGCGCTGGCACGGATAACCAGAGGTCGCCGGTTCAAATCCCGGCATGGGTGGAATTTTTAGCCTCTAAATAGGGTACTTAAGATTTACCTCCGGACTTTTAATTTTATTCCCTAAAAATAAATCAACGAGTGAAACAGAAGGCAATAGCTAGTCAAGTGGGAATTTATTTCCCACATATATGTTACTGGATATAGGAAAATTATTTCCCACAAAAAAAAAACCCTTAACGCTTATAGGGAAATTATTTCCCATCGTAAAAAAAACCACTTCCCAACATTCAATAATTTTGATTTTGTGTTTTTAATTAATTTTAAGAAAACAATATTCTAATATAAAACAATTTACTTGATTGGAGCCATGGCCGATTAAGGGTTAACATTTTGATATTACGCGTACATTTTCAGTAGGAATTCTTACTGGCCGAGACCACTAGTGTAATAGAAAATGGCGGCTTCGTTAACCAACTCTGGGCCTAGGTTCTGCTAATGCATTGTGGTACCATTGTACCCCAGAGTCATTACAGCTGCATGAACTTGGCGATTTAATTTGCTGCTTTAAGTCTAGGCGCGCACATACATTGAACCTTCTAGGCGTCAATGGTATGAAAAAATACCCCACGTGACCCGACCATGTTTCTGTCACGATACTATAATGCACTAACGGAATCGAGGCCCTGATTATATGCCAACAGCATTCTAAATATCATCGTGTTCGATTTCAAACCAGCCACTATTACCTTCGGTTCTCAGGCTAACGAAAAGTGGTCGATTCGAATTACCAAGCTACAGGCACGTTGCCCCTGCGTCTGATCAACGTGACGGTTGCATATAATTGAGCATTAATGCGCCGACAGCGAGCGGTGGCGGCGGCAACGCACGTGGGATAAGCAAAATTGATACAGAAGGTTTAAAGCGTTGGAATACTTGATATAATAATATATTTTTTGTTGTTGGTTTGTTAAAGAGTGATAATTTTTAATTGGTGTTTACCACTTTGTTTAAACACTCAGTTGTTTGTAATACATCGCATCGGAAAAATTCATAAAAGTTTTAATTTGCTCCAACAAAATAACGATTAAAATTGATACAGAAGTTATAAAATTTTTAGTAGTATTTACCCTATTGTTTTAACACTCCTTTGTTTCTATTACTTCGTTGTATTAGGAGGATTAACTATAATTTTAATTTGATTCAACAAAACACTGATCAAAATTGATACAGAAGTTTTAGAGCGTTGGAAAGCTTGATATAATTATAGGTTTGTGAAATAGTCATACATTTTATTGGTATTTACCACATTGTTATAACACTTGTTTGTTAGCTTCATCGTATTGGGGGAATTCACCATAATTTTTAAGATTTTAAAGATTTTTGCTGTGTGGTGTCGGCCTAGACAATAGCACCAACCCAATTCTTTCCGCGGGTGTCGTAAAAGGCGAAACGGTTTAAGGTTTGTCGTAAGGGACACAAACCGGTAGGAGAGCAGCAGCGCCTCCTGCAATTCCACCGAACTGCGATCCCCAACCCGCATGCCCAGCGTGGGGATTATAGGCATTACCTCCTATAATAGCACAGCGTAGCGCACTTCAGTGGAGGGCTATGTCCAGCAGTGGACTAGTATAACCTGACGACGACAACGACGACTTGATTTTTGACCGGATCAATTTATTAGACTTTTAGTAAGCTTAGCCTATAGTGTGGCCATTGTGGTGATTAGTGCTGTGCACTCCCTGAGGTATGCGCGGCGAGGTGGGAGGTGGCGAGGTGAGACGAGGCGAGGTGGGTTGACGGCTCACTGACAGAGCGCAGCAGCCGATTCTCCCCCCCGTCTCGCCGCGCATACCTCAGGCAGTGCACAGCACTAAAGGCCACACTATAGTAAGTGGATGTGTTCAAAAATTAAATAATAGGTAGTACTTACGATAGTTTTAATTTAAGAAGTATATTGAATTATACTTCTCAGCCTGTAACACCCCACCCCGCGTAAAAAAAGACTTTAACCCACTTAAGAAGAAAATACGTGCAATAATAATTAACCTGCTAAAAGAAGCTATGATGCAAAACACTCTAATGGCCAACTGTGATCGTCTAGTCTAATGAGAACCCTTCGTTGTGAACGTATTAGTAACCTAAGCTCTTTTAGGATATGAGATTGAGTAACGAGAGTGTGTAAGAGATCCGTTTAAATACAAAAGCAGAATTTAGATTAATGAACAGGAACCAAAGGTTAGCTTAAAGCAAATAAATATAAATGAAAACAGCAATCAAGCGAATGAAATAAGCGAAAGCAAGATATGATTTAGAATAAATTAAATAGATAATAGGTTAAGCTGAAATTAAGTTAAAAGAAATAAAACTAGGATGAAATATGTAACTCTTACAAAAACTACTTCTAAATATAAAATATAAAAGTACCAAATAAACCAAATGTCATACAGCAAACACGTGAGTGTTATAGTATAACGTCCCCTACCAAAAAGGCCGGTTAAGACAGACATTATTAGCCAACTAGGTAGATAAGAATGGATTAATATGAAATGAGTACACTACTCGGTTATCTACTAGTCGATAGAGCTAATTATATCCGCCCTGGATGGGGTATGGCCACCACTACGTTATACTGTTAATATATACTTATAATTAATAAACTATGACAGACTAGAAATAAGAATAGGTACAGTGATTCATTAACCCGAGTCTATTCCTCAAGTAAACATACATAATTACGCGAGAATTGGCAAAGCGACGTTCAGCAGTACAATGCATTGGCAGTTGACGAAAGTGAGAGAGATAGGTAGGTAACCAAATGCACAAAGTACGTTGGAAAAGACTTCACCGAAGCTTACCAACACTGAAACAATCTGGCCAAACTCACGCAACCATGAAATGCCACTATAGGAAAAATCAATCAACTAAAGAAAACTACTAACGATAAAATCTGTACATATTCCCAAAATAAATATAATAACCTAACTACGTATATGCCTTAAGTATCACACACAATTAACGCAGGAATTGGCAAAGAGACGTCCAGCAGTACAATGCATTGGCAGAAGAGTGAGAGAGAGAGGTAGGTAACCAAATGCACAAAGTACGTTGGAAAAGACTACATCGAAGCCTACCAACACTGAAACAATCTGGCCAAACCAACGCAACTATGAATGATACTAAAGCACAAGTCATCAGAAGGAAATAAATATAATAAACGCACAATAAGCATAATTAGGTATAAAGTCTTAAGACCCAGGTCATTACACACAATTAACGTAAGAAACGGCAAAGGGATGTTCAGTAGTACAATGCATTGACAGAAGAGTGTGAGAGAGGTAGGTAGACCAATGCACCAAGTACTTTGGAACAACTTCATCGAAGCTGACCAAACTGAAACATCTCAGCCGAACCCACGCAACCATGAAATAATGCCAAGAATTAAACCAATATACCTACTACAAAAATAAGCCTTACTATTAAAAAGCCTATAGTGGCTTCTAACTACTCACTAACGTCCCATAACGTCCTTTCATTGCCTATCATAATCCGTAATTTGATAACCCTATATATTGGACACCCTATATCGCGACTATATTCGGACTATGCGTTCCTATACAGTATAATTATAATCTACTAACAAACGTAACATAATATAAACCGTAATTTACCACCCTATATATCGGACACCCTATATTGCGTATATGCCGCCTATGTGTTCCCATTCAGTAGTAAGTACCTATATGATCTATTACAAACGTAACATACCTACATATCTTCGGTCGAGAAAAGTACGCACCTACCTACATAAACGCAAGAGTTGAATGACCCGAAGGTCACGAGTTAGACAGCTATTATAAAGGTACCGCATCGCTCTATACCTATTCCTTAGTTCGATGGAAATGTCACTGTTAGGTTAATATGCACAGAACCTCACACCTAGTGTTATCTAACAATCATTGATATTAAATATTGACAGAAGTTGTAAACAATACGTTTAGGTACTAAATCAGAATTAAAATGCTATAATTTTCTAACGGGTTTAGACAGATTTACCTACCTTACCCTAATTGAATTGAGACATTAAACGTAACGCTTTTATCTACCTGATTTAATAGCTTCGATAGGAAACATTGAGGAGACACAAATTCACTTATTTGACAATTTAAAATGATCCTAACAGACGAATAATGACCGCATATGTGGGGAGCTGGGGAAATACTTACTCTCATCATACAACTCTGGATACCCTGGAAGAAAAAGGGGAGCCTACCTAACATTCCCAGCCCAGTAAGCTAATGAATTTAACCACCAAACAAATTGTTTCAGCAAAGCAAACCCCATTTATATTTAATCGTGTGTATGTGTGAGTGCGTATGGTGTTTCCCTAGTCACAGCTATTACCTATCGCTATCCTCCCTAACTCCGGAAAACCTAACTGTTTCAAGTCATTAAATTCTATTTAATGCACTAACTCGTGCTAAGGACTGACTTGACTTGACGCAGTTAGCTTTCAGACTTTCTGGCCGGCCAGAGTGTGTAGCCTAGGGTGTGTATGCGTAAGTGGTTTATGGGATCGGTACCACTTACAGGGTAAGAATATACGGAATATAATACATAGATATGTTATGGGTGCAAAGTGCCAGAGGGCTGGAATCGTCTGTCACGCAGGGAAATAGCAGGGGGAAAATTGCTATACCACAAATGCTAGTGGGAGGAGATCTAACACCACATTCACAAGAAGCATTTTAACCCAATTTTCAAGCTAGATAATTAATATGAAATTATCTCAATTAAGTAATTAATTATGGCATCTAATTATATAGGAAAATTGTTTTACAAATAAATTAAATTGGGCACACCTCCGGTGAAGGGATTCTTTAAACCTTTCAACCAAAGCAGACTCAGATTCAGCCGTAGCATAGTAAGCAGAGCTAGATATTGGAATTCCTCATTTAGTCTGTCAAATCAACTGTATAAGGCTACCAAGTGAATTCGCTCTAAATTCACACGTTTGTATGCGGAATTAAATATGATGCAAACCTCTGAAAGCTATGGCGCAGACATGTCATTGATAACCTCGTGTGCCTACATCGAGTCGAGTAGGTATTCGACAAAGGCTAGCCACACGGCCTATCCCTAACATGCCCTTGCCACCAAGAGTTTTGTTTTGCACACATTTATTTCCCCAAAAACGCTGTACTGTGGAGAAAAAGGGTTAGTTCACAATTTATTTCGCGGAAGCTACACTAATCACAAATGCTGAAAACCATATTTTTACGCGGAAACCTTCTAGCTAATTGTACGGAATACTCACCAAAACCGTTCCTAACATTTACACTTTTTACTTTCAAATCTAATTCCCTAGCTCCGAAAGTACCTCTAAACCTGAGACTTCACACCAGGGCTGATACACTAGAACGCAATGCCCACAGATGATGCTAGGTCACAAATCCAAAGTCACTTTCCTATTACCGAATTTAAATGCAATCGAAACTCCCCAGTTCTAATAAATTCACACAAAATGGCGAATTTTCCTACGAGCGGAATAGGTGTACGTACTATTGAATTTCCTGGTCCAGAATGCGTGCGCGCCGCTGGCGCCTCGGCCTTTTTATAGCCTCGCGAAACAACCCCGCGCGTCCAAAATGGCTCCGCTACCAATTCCGCTTTGTCTAACCCATCATGAAACCTAATGACACCCGATTGGCCAGCCGAAATCCACCTCCATCTCGTTTCAGAACTTTAATGTTTTGATATTTTGTAAATTAATTTCCTGTGTCTTAATGTAATACATTATTTATTTTCTATTTATTTATCTCGATATTTCCTGTTTAATTGATTTGTCTACAATAATTTCTTCTTAACAATTTATTCCAACACACCACTGACCTGCGGCACAATGCTTACAGACAACGAACTAACTTCTGTTAATATAAAGGTTTAGCGTAATGTTTGTGTTAAAACATCCTTTCAATTTAGTACAGATTCACCTAGAAATACTCTACTTAGGCTACAATTGCGAATTGAATCGTTATAATCATTTTAGTAGGCGCCGCGGCAACCAGTGGCGCCCAAACCGGTATCGGCTAATCGGAGAACTACAATCCACCAATACAGCAATACTCTAATCTCACACACGCAACCCTGTATGAATACGAGAAGAAGCTGCGTTCAACAATATTTAATTATTAGGGATGCCCTAAATGCTACATTTCAAAAGTGATGAATGATTCAATTCCTTTCCCGAACATTGAATAAATAGCTCTTAGCAGTTCGTGACTAAATATATTACGTGTCATGTTTCATTCCTATTTACGAGTAACAACTTTAGCTATCCCTCTAGCAACAATTATAAATAATTATACCATTCGCAAATATTATGGTATTAAGTTAATATACTTTGAAATTTTGACTTTATTGAAATAAGTAACGTGACAAGACTATCGAAGGCATAGAGCCATGAAAGAAAACCAATAAACAATCAAAATAGAAATTACTACGTTGGACAAATTATGTTAAGAATAATAACTGTTATACAACAGAAACATACATTACAACATTAGTCCCATACTGTCCCAAGCGACGTGCATGGTTGTTTTAAAAAAGTTGAACGGAATCGAACCCGCGTACCGTCCGATCTTCGCACTACACCTACCAAATACGTGCGTCACTCGCCTAACTGTAGGTACGTGTCTCGGCAGTCGGCGCCGCCGGTTACTAACGCGGAACGGAATGAGACCATGTGGTTTCTTTTATAGACATTAAGTTTATGATTGATTATCATACGAGATTACGTAAAGGTGATCTAGATATAAAAAGGGATATGAAGGGAATCATTCGAGTTCTTTTTCTTTTGTTTAAATCATTCAACCCCAACACTAGCCTAGATAGTTTAATATCCATTCTCAAATGAAACTAGATGTTTTTTTTTTTTTTAATTGATTAATTATGAGCTTTATTTATTTTGTTTTTTGTGAATAGACCATTTTTTTACAGAGACAATATTACATCGATGTGATTAGTTTCCTTTCACGACAAGACACATTAATAACCTCTGAAAGCAGCCGTAAAGAACATTTAGTGATCTCAGTCTCGGCTAGATGGAGCTAGTAGTTATTTTGATTTATTGAGTTTTATTAAATTAATTGTTTAAGTGAATATATTACTTTTACAAAGTCTCTAATATTACATCGGTGCGTTATACATTAGTTTTCTTTCATGACAAGACATATTAAAAGCTTTTTAAAGAAATTGAAAGTAGGATTAAAGAAAGTTTAGTGAACCTATTCTCACCTAGATGGAGTTAGTAGTTATTTGATTGATTATAAGTTTTAGTAATTTTTATTGTTTAAGTGAATATAATACTTTTACCAAGTCTCTGTGTGTTATAAATTAGTTTCCCTTCATAACAATATGTATTATCGACATACTACAGAGTTTAAACGTAGCATTAATTATCGTTTTGTGATTCTATTCTCTGCTAGGTAGGGGCTAAATTGAATGTTTTAGAGATTATTCTTATTTATATCTTTAGTATATGGTTTTCTGTCTTCAAATCACTAACATAAAATCGCTGTGAATAACTCAGTATACTTTGATAACCATAACATTACCTCAACACGGAATTTTACCTACTTAACTACTAGGTAAATAAATGCTTATAAAATCTACAAGCGCGTGCAAAAACAAGAAAGATATTGAAATTTGTTCTTATAAACTACTATTTTAATAGTGATAGCAATTAACATTTGATTTGAAAGCAGTTAAAGGGAATCTACTTCCCAGCCGCCGATAGCGCCATCTATCTGTTAGGATGAAATGCCGTGTCACAAGTGATAGGTAGCGGACGAGTTTTTTCCAATCGATAGTCTATTAGTTGTGCGTTCGTCCACTGCAGATGTCGTTGTAACTTATTATTTTATTCCATTATTTATTTAGTCATCCCTAAATTCTTGTTGCACAATTTAATCTAGGTATAACAAACCCTGTTAGAAAACAAAATAATGTCTAGCTGTATTTCAGTCTTCGAATAGACTACTACATAAAGAATCCTATTGCATAATTTTGTTTTGTTTAAATGCAAATTGGCCCAGCGGCGACAGACGCCGATCTCCACCGGAAGGCCGCGGGATCGAACCCAGCCTCACTCAGCAAGCGGAATGTTTTTCTTTTCTTTTTATGACTAATAACGGAAATGTCGATTAGTACACAAACAAACCTCCACAAATCCCCAGAAAGCATCCCCGCTACGAAACTTATTTGTTGTATTTATAGATTTATTGTAATGCCTAACTTGAATGATAAGGACCTTCTAACGACTAAAGTGCCTACCTACCTAATCAATCTCGTTAAATAAAGTTTCCGCGATTTTACTACGTAACCTATCTCGAACCAAACTCGCACAGAACACAATTCAAATTTATATTAACGATCGTGAGCACTTGTATGGACCTTGGTCCGTTACAATCAACCCCCAAAATTTGGATAAGACCTGACGTTATCAAATTTTCAATAAAACATAAGTGATCACGAGAGTATTTTGCTTTAAAAATTACTAATTACCTTCTTGTTTCACTATTTTCCAAATGTGACGGAATGAATGAGTTTTGTTTTTCAACCAGACTCTTCGGATAATTGACTACGTGAAATTTCAATCGACACCGTTTTATTCGGATCGCTTAGCAGCTTTTAACCCAGCCTATCATTTAAGACCTTGATAAAGAGATCCTGGTTGTGAGGCAGGACAGCCCGAAGGCACCGACTACTAACTACCAGATACACTCGCATTAAACTCCAAAGGGGAGGCCTCCCCAAGAGCAAGCGTGCACCGGTAATAGAACCGACTCTTACAATAGCCTCAAATAACAATCAGCTGTGAGATCACTACCGAAAGCTATCAAACAAACGATATTAATCAATTAAAATCCCCAATCGACAACATCTTCGCTTCTGGAGCTTGTGTAGTTGCCGAAACTAGTTCTTAGCTTCTTGTGGAGTCCGGGATACAAATACAATTTAAATTACTTTAAAATGAAAACCAAAAGATGTATTTGTATCCGATTGAGGTGTGTGCTGTATTCAGAAACATAATAAAACAAGTTATCTGCGTTAGACCGATTCACCGAACTCTAGAACTTCCATTCAAGCCCCTCTTTCATTATCTTTCTTTATAAACCAACTAATTCCTTCCTCATCCATTGAATTATACCCAAACATACTCTTACTTGTTTTCATACTGATATATGAAGCCTGAGAATTAAGCGAATCAACTCTTCGCAGACAAATACATTTTTTATTACCGCGGCATAAAATAAACAAATTTATTTAAACAAAGCCCACGACCGCAAATATATCTATTGACAGACGTTATGAGACGCAAGATTTTTTTTTTTTATTACCTTACACAATACCTTGAATTACCTTGATTACCGTACACAATACCTCAAAATTTCATTACCAAAATACCTTTCAACACCTTTTTAATTACCTGGGTTTTAAATGTACAGTCAACGACGAAAATTAAATAATCAAATTATAACCCGATTAGATTAATCCGCATTCGGTTTTTATTAACAAAGATATTTGGGTAAACGCAAGTAATAAGAAAATTAATAATAATAGTGAAGTTTAAGAATGTTCGATTATCTACTTTTATCGTTTACTGTACGCGGATTATTAAAACAAAACATGACTTTTTTATTTTTTATTTATTGTTTACTATACGCGGATTACCAAAAATCAAACAAAAACGGTTTTTTTTTTATAAAATAATTTATTAAGAAAAATATGTAATAACGAAATATCCGAATGTTATTTAATATACCAATTATTATTTTTTTGTTAATTGAACCACTCACAGCTCTAAATACCTGCTTATAATTAAAATAATAACAGACTTTATTAACGCAACCGCTGAATTACGAAACCTACCGAATTACGCAAAACTAGATTCTTAATAATACCTACTATAAGAGCAACCCCCCGCCAAGAAAACTTTGTTATTTATATTTCTTTTTACTACAACCCCTCAAATGAAAGACTAGTTTCCGCCAAATGAATATCTTGAAGAAAAAAAGATAATTATCAAACCAGCATAAAATAAGTAAACCAAATTAATTAATTTAAAACAAAAGCAAGTTTAAATATTAAACAGACAATATTCATAAGGAAAGTCAATTAAAAATCCTGGGATACTTCTATATTTAGGCAACCCCCATACGAAAATACCCTAGGTTAATAAAATTGGCTGATAAAGCTGATAAAATTAAGCAAAGTTCCTTTTATTAATTTCCTAATAGGTTTATTAGTTTACTAAATTAAAAATATTATTTGCCCTAGCTTCCCAATGAACGTAACTAAGTGTGGCTTAAAATATAGTTTCATACAACCCCCCGAATAAAAAACCGTTGACATACCTATACCTAATTAACAACTGAACCGTGTAACTTTAACAGAATAAAATGTGTCTAACGAACTACAGTTTCTGCTTTAAAATTAAGTAATTTAGTTGGAAACCAAAAGACGCTATGGAACGCTAGTCGAATTAACATGATTACAAGTAGCAATTAGATTAATCGATCCATACGCGAATAAAATATTTAGTTTCATTCGCGTACGCATCCAAAAATCTTTACGAAAGCATATAAACGGATCTCAATCACACCCCCATCGTCAATCTCAAAACCTTTCCATTTCACGAACATCAAATTGTGGCATAAAGCCAACGATAATGAAAAGAAAAAGGAATATTTTGCATCAAATATATAAGCTACTCAATCTTAAACATCATGGTCACGGCAACACCATATTGTAACACCCCACCCCGCGTAAAAAAAGACTTTAACCCACTTAAGAAGAAAATACGTGCAATAATAATTAACCTGCTAAAAGAAGCTATGATGCAAAACACTCTAATGGCCAACTGTGATCGTCTAGTCTAATGAGAACCCTTCGTTGTGAACGTATTAGTAACCTAAGCTCTTTTAGGATATGAGATTGAGTAACGAGAGTGTGTAAGAGATCCGTTTAAATACAAAAGCAGAATTTAGATTAATGAACAGGAACCAAAGGTTAGCTTAAAGCAAATAAATATAAATGAAAACAGCAATCAAGCGAATGAAATAAGCGAAAGCAAGATATGATTTAGAATAAATTAAATAGATAATAGGTTAAGCTGAAATTAAGTTAAAAGAAATAAAACTAGGATGAAATATGTAACTCTTACAAAAACTACTTCTAAATATAAAATATAAAAGTACCAAATAAACCAAATGTCATACAGCAAACACGTGAGTGTTATAGTATAACGTCCCCTACCAAAAAGGCCGGTTAAGACAGACATTATTAGCCAACTAGGTAGATAAGAATGGATTAATATGAAATGAGTACACTACTCGGTTATCTACTAGTCGATAGAGCTAATTATATCCGCCCTGGATGGGGTATGGCCACCACTACGTTATACTGTTAATATATACTTATAATTAATAAACTATGACAGACTAGAAATAAGAATAGGTACAGTGATTCATTAACCCGAGTCTATTCCTCAAGTAAACATACATAATTACGCGAGAATTGGCAAAGCGACGTTCAGCAGTACAATGCATTGGCAGTTGACGAAAGTGAGAGAGATAGGTAGGTAACCAAATGCACAAAGTACGTTGGATAAGACTTCACCGAAGCTTACCAACACTGAAACAATCTGGCCAAACTCACGCAACCATGAAATGCCACTATAGGAAAAATCAATCAACTAAAGAAAACTACTAACGATAAAATCTGTACATATTCCCAAAATAAATATAATAACCTAACTACGTATATGCCTTAAGTATCACACACAATTAACGCAGGAATTGGCAAAGAGACGTCCAGCAGTACAATGCATTGGCAGAAGAGTGAGAGAGAGAGGTAGGTAACCAAATGCACAAAGTACGTTGGAAAAGACTACATCGAAGCCTACCAACACTGAAACAATCTGGCCAAACCAACGCAACTATGAATGATACTAAAGCACAAGTCATCAGAAGGAAATAAATATAATAAACGCACAATAAGCATAATTAGGTATAAAGTCTTAAGACCCAGGTCATTACACACAATTAACGTAAGAAACGGCAAAGGGATGTTCAGTAGTACAATGCATTGACAGAAGAGTGTGAGAGAGGTAGGTAGACCAATGCACCAAGTACTTTGGAACAACTTCATCGAAGCTGACCAAACTGAAACATCTCAGCCGAACCCACGCAACCATGAAATAATGCCAAGAATTAAACCAATATACCTACTACAAAAATAAGCCTTACTATTAAAAAGCCTATAGTGGCTTCTAACTACTCACTAACGTCCCATAACGTCCTTTCATTGCCTATCATAATCCGTAATTTGATAACCCTATATATTGGACACCCTATATCGCGACTATATTCGGACTATGCGTTCCTATACAGTATAATTATAATCTACTAACAAACGTAACATAATATAAACCGTAATTTACCACCCTATATATCGGACACCCTATATTGCGTATATGCCGCCTATGTGTTCCCATTCAGTAGTAAGTACCTATATGATCTATTACAAACGTAACATACCTACATATCTTCGGTCGAGAAAAGTACGCACCTACCTACATAAACGCAAGAGTTGAATGACCCGAAGGTCACGAGTTAGACAGCTATTATAAAGGTACCGCATCGCTCTATACCTATTCCTTAGTTCGATGGAAATGTCACTGTTAGGTTAATATGCACAGAACCTCACACCTAGTGTTATCTAACAATCATTGATATTAAATATTGACAGAAGTTGTAAACAATACGTTTAGGTACTAAATCAGAATTAAAATGCTATAATTTTCTAACGGGTTTAGACAGATTTACCTACCTTACCCTAATTGAATTGAGACATTAAACGTAACGCTTTTATCTACCTGATTTAATAGCTTCGATAGGAAACATTGAGGAGACACAAATTCACTTATTTGACAATTTAAAATGATCCTAACAGACGAATAATGACCGCATATGTGGGGAGCTGGGGAAATACTTACTCTCATCATACAACTCTGGATACCCTGGAAGAAAAAGGGGAGCCTACCTAACATTCCCAGCCCAGTAAGCTAATGAATTTAACCACCAAACAAATTGTTTCAGCAAAGCAAACCCCATTTATATTTAATCGTGTGTATGTGTGAGTGCGTATGGTGTTTCCCTAGTCACAGCTATTACCTATCGCTATCCTCCCTAACTCCGGAAAACCTAACTGTTTCAAGTCATTAAATTCTATTTAATGCACTAACTCGTGCTAAGGACTGACTTGACTTGACGCAGTTAGCTTTCAGACTTTCTGGCCGGCCAGAGTGTGTAGCCTAGGGTGTGTATGCGTAAGTGGTTTATGGGATCGGTACCACTTACAGGGTAAGAATATACGGAATATAATACATAGATATGTTATGGGTGCAAAGTGCCAGAGGGCTGGAATCGTCTGTCACGCAGGGAAATAGCAGGGGGAAAATTGCTATACCACAAATGCTAGTGGGAGGAGATCTAACACCACATTCACAAGAAGCATTTTAACCCAATTTTCAAGCTAGATAATTAATATGAAATTATCTCAATTAAGTAATTAATTATGGCATCTAATTATATAGGAAAATTGTTTTACAAATAAATTAAATTGGGCACACCTCCGGTGAAGGGATTCTTTAAACCTTTCAACCAAAGCAGACTCAGATTCAGCCGTAGCATAGTAAGCAGAGCTAGATATTGGAATTCCTCATTTAGTCTGTCAAATCAACTGTATAAGGCTACCAAGTGAATTCGCTCTAAATTCACACGTTTGTATGCGGAATTAAATATGATGCAAACCTCTGAAAGCTATGGCGCAGACATGTCATTGATAACCTCGTGTGCCTACATCGAGTCGAGTAGGTATTCGACAAAGGCTAGCCACACGGCCTATCCCTAACATGCCCTTGCCACCAAGAGTTTTGTTTTGCACACATTTATTTCCCCAAAAACGCTGTACTGTGGAGAAAAAGGGTTAGTTCACAATTTATTTCGCGGAAGCTACACTAATCACAAATGCTGAAAACCATATTTTTACGCGGAAACCTTCTAGCTAATTGTACGGAATACTCACCAAAACCGTTCCTAACATTTACACTTTTTACTTTCAAATCTAATTCCCTAGCTCCGAAAGTACCTCTAAACCTGAGACTTCACACCAGGGCTGATACACTAGAACGCAATGCCCACAGATGATGCTAGGTCACAAATCCAAAGTCACTTTCCTATTACCGAATTTAAATGCAATCGAAACTCCCCAGTTCTAATAAATTCACACAAAATGGCGAATTTTCCTACGAGCGGAATAGGTGTACGTACTATTGAATTTCCTGGTCCAGAATGCGTGCGCGCCGCTGGCGCCTCGGCCTTTTTATAGCCTCGCGAAACAACCCCGCGCGTCCAAAATGGCTCCGCTACCAATTCCGCTTTGTCTAACCCATCATGAAACCTAATGACACCCGATTGGCCAGCCGAAATCCACCTCCATCTCGTTTCAGAACTTTAATGTTTTGATATTTTGTAAATTAATTTCCTGTGTCTTAATGTAATACATTATTTATTTTCTATTTATTTATCTCGATATTTCCTGTTTAATTGATTTGTCTACAATAATTTCTTCTTAACAATTTATTCCAACACACCACTGACCTGCGGCACAATGCTTACAGACAACGAACTAACTTCTGTTAATATAAAGGTTTAGCGTAATGTTTGTGTTAAAACATCCTTTCAATTTAGTACAGATTCACCTAGAAATACTCTACTTAGGCTACAATTGCGAATTGAATCGTTATAATCATTTTAGTAGGCGCCGCGGCAACCAGTGGCGCCCAAACCGGTATCGGCTAATCGGAGAACTACAATCCACCAATACAGCAATACTCTAATCTCACACACGCAACCCTGTATGAATACGAGAAGAAGCTGCGTTCAACAATATTTAATTATTAGGGATGCCCTAAATGCTACATTTCAAAAGTGATGAATGATTCAATTCCTTTCCCGAACATTGAATAAATAGCTCTTAGCAGTTCGTGACTAAATATATTACGTGTCATGTTTCATTCCTATTTACGAGTAACAACTTTAGCTATCCCTCTAGCAACAATTATAAATAATTATACCATTCGCAAATATTATGGTATTAAGTTAATATACTTTGAAATTTTGACTTTATTGAAATAAGTAACGTGACAAGACTATCGAAGGCATAGAGCCATGAAAGAAAACCAATAAACAATCAAAATAGAAATTACTACGTTGGACAAATTATGTTAAGAATAATAACTGTTATACAACAGAAACATACATTACAACATTAGTCCCATACTGTCCCAAGCGACGTGCATGGTTGTTTTAAAAAAGTTGAACGGAATCGAACCCGCGTACCGTCCGATCTTCGCACTACACCTACCAAATACGTGCGTCACTCGCCTAACTGTAGGTACGTGTCTCGGCAGTCGGCGCCGCCGGTTACTAACGCGGAACGGAATGAGACCATGTGGTTTATTTTATAGACATTAAGTTTATGATTGATTATCATACGAGATTACGTAAAGGTGATCTAGATATAAAAAGGGATATGAAGGGAATCATTCGAGTTCTTTTTCTTTTGTTTAAATCATTCAACCCCAACACTAGCCTAGATAGTTTAATATCCATTCTCAAATGAAACTAGATGTTTTTTTTTTTTTTATTGATTAATTATGAGCTTTATTTATTTTGTTTTTTGTGAATAGACCATTTTTTTACAGAGACAATATTACATCGATGTGATTAGTTTCCTTTCACGACAAGACACATTAATAACCTCTGAAAGCAGCCGTAAAGAACATTTAGTGATCTCAGTCTCGGCTAGATGGAGCTAGTAGTTATTTTGATTTATTGAGTTTTATTAAATTAATTGTTTAAGTGAATATATTACTTTTACAAAGTCTCTAATATTACATCGGTGCGTTATACATTAGTTTTCTTTCATGACAAGACATATTAAAAGCTTTTTAAAGAAATTGAAAGTAGGATTAAAGAAAGTTTAGTGAACCTATTCTCACCTAGATGGAGTTAGTAGTTATTTGATTGATTATAAGTTTTAGTAATTTTTATTGTTTAAGTGAATATAATACTTTTACCAAGTCTCTGTGTGTTATAAATTAGTTTCCCTTCATAACAATATGTATTATCGACATACTACAGAGTTTAAACGTAGCATTAATTATCGTTTTGTGATTCTATTCTCTGCTAGGTAGGGGCTAAATTGAATGTTTTAGAGATTATTCTTATTTATATCTTTAGTATATGGTTTTCTGTCTTCAAATCACTAACATAAAATCGCTGTGAATAACTCAGTATACTTTGATAACCATAACATTACCTCAACACGGAATTTTACCTACTTAACTACTAGGTAAATAAATGCTTATAAAATCTACAAGCGCGTGCACAAACAAGAAAGATATTGAAATTTGTTCTTATAATCTACTATTTTAATAGTGATAGCAATTAACATTTGATTTGAAAGCAGTTAAAGGGAATCTACTTCCCAGCCGCCGATAGCGCCATCTATCTGTTAGGATGAAATGCCGTGTCACAAGTGATAGGTAGCGGACGAGTTTTTTCCAATCGATAGTCTATTAGTTGTGCGTTCGTCCACTGCAGATGTCGTTGTAACTTATTATTTTATTCCATTATTTATTTAGTCATCCCTAAATTCTTGTTGCACAATTTAATCTAGGTATAACAAACCCTGTTAGAAAACAAAATAATGTCTAGCTGTATTTCAGTCTTCGAATAGACTACTACATAAAGAATCCTATTGCATAATTTTGTTTTGTTTAAATGCAAATTGGCCCAGCGGCGACAGACGCCGATCTCCACCGGAAGGCCGCGGGATCGAACCCAGCCTCACTCAGCAAGCGGAATGTTTTTCTTTTCTTTTTATGACTAATAACGGAAATGTCGATTAGTACACAAACAAACCTCCACAAATCCCCAGAAAGCATCCCCGCTACGAAACTTATTTGTTGTATTTATAGATTTATTGTAATGCCTAACTTGAATGATAAGGACCTTCTAACGACTAAAGTGCCTACCTACCTAATCAATCTCGTTAAATAAAGTTTCCGCGATTTTACTACGTAACCTATCTCGAACCAAACTCGCACAGAACACAATTCAAATTTATATTAACGATCGTGAGCACTTGTATGGACCTTGGTCCGTTACAAGCCGATCATGCAGAGGAATTTCTGTGCTTGCGGTAGCAGAAAAATCCGCCTAAACAATTAGCAGACGACTTAGTGCAATGTTTACCAGAGAGTTATTGCGGCGAAATACCCTAATAGTTGAAGCACAAACCCACGTGGGATAAGCATAAATGCTTATCTAATCTAATTCTAATCTTTATTCTAATCTGACAATTAGACAATTCGAATGGTTGAGGATTTGGTACGCGTAATAGAGGTGCAATAGGGAAGATTAAATTCTGTTTACACATAACGCGTGAAAACTAAACTCCATTTGAAAATCTATAATATATGTGTATTTCATTGAACTCCTCCGAAACGGCTCTTCCTATTTTTATAAATTTTTAATTTAGTTCTAAGATAGGAAGACTAACTAATATTGCTAAACAACGTTTGTGGGGTCAGCTAGTTGTAATATAAATATTGTATAACTTCCACACAACACAATTACTTGTTCTGCTCGAAGAACACAAGGTCAAGATAAAAGTTTTATCCTACTATAGAAAACCAGCATCTCGCTTTACGCGGTAAAATAAAGCAAGATAGCGCTAACCGATAATCTGATAAAACTTTTATCGTGACATTGTGCCCCCCTAGCTGGTCTCAAACTAAGATACCCTTGCTATGGTAACCAGGCAAGAAACCTGGGTGTGTTTCTGAGGCAATTTATACAGATTTATGGCACCCCAGGGTTTGCGCTATGAATTAGCTTTGAGTTTAAGAGTTGTTGAGAATTGGACGATGGAAGGCGTTCAGGATTTGGATTTGGTTTGTGTTATATGCATGCAGATATGCGTCTATCTTTTCAGTTTTTACTGGTGCTTCTTAACAAGTGCTTTTCAATAGGTGATAATGCGGATTATACATCCGATAATTAAATTGTAGAGAAATGCACAGATGGTTTGTTGGAAAACAAACCATCTGTGCATTTCTATGTCGGTGCAGCGGCCAACTCCGATGTTTATTGCATTGGAGATTGCGCCGCAACTCGGCTAGACTAAATGCATATTATTATTATCCATCTTGGAAACTTTGAAATGGAGAATTTGAATATGTTGAGTGTGCCGGGTTGTATGCGACGTGCTATCATAACTGCGACGGGTTGAGACTATGAGTTTCATACGAGTAGGATATGGTGGGTAAAGTACCTACTGCTAAATTCTCGTCCTACTACGACGGAAACGCGCAACTGAGTAACTCTGCTTCGTTCGTGATTTCTCGGTCTCTTGAGTTCAAATGCGATACATAGTTCGTTTGAAAGAGGTCTTGCATAGTGTTAAGGCCACTGTATGTACTCCTGAGTAAAGAAATGTGTGCTAGGCAAGTAATGTCGCTCCGCATGCCGGAGGCTGGAGAGCAGTGGGACCCGCCTTTTACTGATAATATCCTAATAAATTAATATTTTTAGTACAAGAGGTGCTTCTACGTACAAACACACATACACATACACATACACATACACATACACATACACATACACATACACATACACATACACATATATACATACACATACACATATATACATACACATACACATACACATACACATACACATACACATACACATACACATTTATTATTATCAAATGTGAAAAGCAGCACGTGACCTTCATGCGACATTACTTAGTTACAGCTACGTTTTCCACACTGGGTGAGCATCATTGTACGTTGCAAAGCTGTGATTTTACTCCAGTCAGCCTAATTGACTCACCGTCGTTTGGTAGCTATTTGCTTCTCTTCTGAAGCGACGAAACCTCGTATGGTTACGACAAATAGGTACTCTAAAACCGCACCACGTATCACCACGATTAAAGTTAGTACGAAGTTGCTAAAAAAAACGCGTGATTTATGGACGACCTCTGCACAAGTAATTTAAAGCTTTAATAGCATTTTTCAATATTTTCATGCAAAAACTCTTCGGCTGAGGCTCCTTAAATGGCGGACGTAGGTAACTTGGTATCTTGTTTCGTTGGGATTAATTACTTGAACGAATGCAGATTGTTTCGCAGGGGAATAATTTATCTCTCTTCGATCTTCTTCGCTACAAATGATACGAACTACGAATAAGGTTTGAGCTTTGCTATCATCCATTTCAAAAAGGGAAGTTCAATAAAATTATACTAACACAGCGCGTTCGTGTTCTGGTGGAACCGAGTGATTGGAATCATCATTTGGGTCAAGCAACAACAGGCGCGTTCAGGTGCTGGATGGGCGACCATCCCGTGACTACCGCTAGTGGCATTTTTTCCGAGCGCTTAAGTGTTTTTCAAGGCACGTTAAGCCGTTGGTGTCGGCAGTCATGTAATGACAGCCATTAAGCCATGTCAGAGGCCTTATGGGCGGCTGACAGAGGCCCGCCACTGTCTGACAATTCTCCAGCAATCCGGATTTGGCCCCAGTGGTGGCCTAACCTATGGCGATGCAGGAAGAAACCCGCGCCCAGATGTGGGGGCATACAAGGGTTGTTAGCAATAAAAAAATATTAATACAGCAATACTATATAACCAATATGTACATTAGGTCTAGCAGGTAAATTTTTCAGGTGCTACACACACAAATTCACGAAGTTTTCACGAATTTTAGAAGGATAGCCAAATACCAAGGTTCAGCACTTGCTATAAACACTGCAGAGATGCATAAATTTGCTTAAGAGGATGCTAGCACACCTTTATAAAAAGCATGATAAAACCCCAATGTGAGGCTCTACACTGAACAAATTTTCTAGGTACGTTGATCGAATATAACTAAATAAATAAATATTCTATGACGTAACTTCCTGCGATGCAGAAAGAGACCCGTGCCTCAGTAGTGGGGACGTATAAGGGTTGATATCGAAATAAATATTCAAGGATATATTATACAGATCTCGTTAGCCCTATACTAAGTACAACTAAATGACTTGTGTTATAGGTGCTAGCTTGACGATAGATTTAATACAATAAATACATAGATAACATCCAAGAACCGAGACGAACTAGAAAAGTTCGTTTCCTGGTTTGACCCGAAAATAATAAATATAGCTTGAAACCAATATAGCTTGTCAGTGTCAAATCAATGTGCTTAGGAATAAAGATGTGCAACCTAGCCGAGTGATAACAGCGGCAGATAAACCTCTTATGGTTTTCGTCGGCTGGTAGAATAAGTACCTAAGTTTTATGCTGTGCCTATATGAAATAAATAAAAAATGTAGCAGTCTGAGGAGCAGCGAGCAATGGACGCGGTGACTAGTGTGACGACTCAGAAGTTAAGTTTTTCTTTGTTCGTAGGGCTGGTACACGTCGGCTGTAAGTAATTCTATATACAATAAAGGAATACAAGGGGCTGATAGCTGCGTCTGCTCCACGCCACGCGGCCGAGATTTATTGCTTTAATCAAAGCAGCCTTTGTGAGACGATAATCCGGTTCAAGAAGCTCGGACAGGTTGGGCCATAATGAACTAAGCCTAGGACCTAATGTAAAGATTGTACCAATAATATGGTCACAACAAAAGACGCTAACAAAATTTGGTATCTTCTAAGAGATACAGTTTTACACTTCATATTTATATGGAAACTATAGCTGACCCCGCAAACGTTGTTTTGTCATGTTAATTAGTCTACGATCTAACCTCAGACTTACTAAATATATTTTTTTGAGAAACCTATTTAGAGGCTAAAAATTACACGCATGCCGGGATTCGAACCCGCGACGTTTTAAAAACCTAATTAGAGGCTAAAAATTCTTCTTAGCACGGGTTAGTGCATTAAAAAAAAAGAATATAATCTTGTGGGTACAGCGATATCATTCCGATGTAAAAACCCAACTACAAAGTAGGTACTTGGGGCTGCAAGTGATGAAAATTACTTTAGCCAGATGTCGCTGCCTGTACGTAATACAGAGAATATTGTAAAGAGGTTCGAAATTTCAATGATACCAGTGACTCACCCATTAGCTCAGTTGGAAAGAGCGCTGGCACGGATAGCCAGAGGTCGCGGGTTCAAATCCCGGCATGGGTGGAATTTTTAGCCTCTAAATAGGTTTTTAAAAAATTGTCCTTAGCACGGGTTAGTGCATTAAAAAAAAAAGAATATAATTACGAAATATATGCAAGCAATTATAAAAATAGGTGTAAATGTTTTGGAGGAGTTCGATACAAATACTGTGACACGAGATTTTAAATATTAGAATATTTTAATTTATAACTGCAATTTTTAATTCTCAGTTTATTAATGATGAATACTTTTGAAACTGAAAACAAAGACAGTAGGTGCCTATCTCTTTGCCACACTATAACTAGACTTATCCACTATTTAACGATTTGCGATTTATCGTTTTATTCACAAAGAGACTAGCGATAGTCGCAAGTAGAAAGGAAAAAGAAATCTTTATTGTATCGAATAGAACCTGCAGATGATTTAGGACAAGTTGCCTTTGTTCCTTTACCGATCTAGGGCTGACATTCAGAGACGAAAACTGAAGCTAAGACCGGCTCAGAAATGTCAAAATGTACGTGATTTGGACATTTGTAAGACCAGTCTTTGCTTAGTTTTCGTCTCTGAATGTCAGCCTAAGAGTGGTCCGCTCTCCTTCACTACCGTGCCCCGTCCAAACTGGGTGGGACCGAGGTTCGGCAAGGCGCCGGCCGGGTCGAGGCCCTATGCCCACCGTCAAGCTCTACTGTCGACGACAAAGCCATGGCTCATTGTTATTAATAATGTTGCATTCAACGAAGATTGAAAAAAATAATAATAAGATTGCCTACAAGGATGGAACTTGGCTCTTATCGAATCTCTTTCAGCGAACGTTTGAATAACTACAACCTGCTTTCTCTGGAAATTCATAGAGAAGAAATATAACTTGCTGGGTCCACTTGATCTTCTAGAATAGTTAAATTATTATGTTTCAACACTCAATGGTACCTACGGGGGGATCAAATCACAAGTTTTATGAGATTAACATTTTTGACTTCTCTTTGCCCTATCCAACTAAATGTTATCAAATATTCACCAATAACGAGGATGATAAAACTTTTTAATACAACTACTAACATAGAAGATGATATGGACATCCATTGTAATAGTTTTGCTAGTTTTATGTGGACAAAACCAACTGTACTTCAATGTAGGGGCTGGTACGGTAAGGTTTTTAAATGAGAAGAGATATCGGTAGTTTAAATGTGATTTCCTTATTGGACAGTTTTAAAGGAATTGCTGAGTGACAACAGGAAACAGAAAGTATTGGTAATTTAAAAAACCTTAAAGCTACGTTTAGTCCAAAATATTATTGTATAGAACATTATGCACCAAGTACCTAAAATGCTCGACAATTCTCCAAGTCCGTAGTGGAGCCTCAGTCTGGGTGTATTTCCACGTTTTTGATGTGATTTCCCTGCCTGGTAACATAGCACAAAGTATCCTAGTTTGGGATAATGACAAGTGATCGCGTTGCATGGACAGTATTAATATAACGTAACTCACGCATGTATCCCAGAGGGGTAGGATCAGAGACTGCCACTTGCCACGATCCTGACAAATCACTTTTGCCTCATCAACGTTAATTAGTCGTTGCATGGACGCACGCTGGGTCCGAATACTTTTTATCTTCCCCTTTGCTAATAAATCCCCTATTTGGTCAAAGTATGTCTGCCTGGGACGTCTCTTACCGGCCCTTCCACCCACGTTAATATTAATATTTGTTTTTTTTTATTTAAAAGTTTAATCGTCATGAGTAGTACGCCTTTCTTACACATTTATGTATGCATTAGTGACGTATCTGTTGGACGCCCTAACTATAAATAAAACAAAGCAAAAATGTGTGCAGCCATCTACAAAATATAACCTTTATTTATCTACAAAAACAAATACTGAATTAGCATGTAGCGGAATTGATTGTATTGAGTGAGCCCATTCCAATATTGTTTGAAAAGGAAACCTCATCACAATAAAAAAAGTTCCAATGCTTAGAGCTCGTAAAAGACAAAGAAACACCTTGCGCCCTTTTTTCCCTTTCGGGGATCATAAAGTTAAATAAGCTGGAGTATAAAAGTTTAAAAATGAATAGAAATCTCCCCTTTTTGTTACATTTGTACGAAGGAGTTTTATATTGCTTGTTGAGCACTGTAGGTACAAAATAGATAGGAAACATAAATCGGCGCTCATAAGGCATAACTTTCCGGCGAACAATTAAAAATCGAATAAATATGAACAGTGTTCTAAATTTCGTTATCGTTATCAATCCTTGTATGTCCCCTCTGCTGGGGCACGGGTCTCTTCCTGCATTGCAGGAAGGTTAGGCCATACTCCACCACGGGGGCCAAGTCCGGGTTGGTGGAGGATTGTAAGACAGTGGCGGGCCTTACTGTCAGAAGTTATGAAGCCATCCATAAGGCCTCTGACACGGCTTAACGACTGCCATTGTATGACAGCCGGCACCGACGGCTTAGCGTGCCTTGCGAAGCATGGAAGCGCTCGGAAAAATGCCACTAGCGGTAGTCACAGGGCGATCACCCATCCTGCACCTGACCACGCTTGTTGTTGCTTAACTCAAGTGATTGATTCCAATCACTCGGTTCGCCTAGGCCACGAGCGCTTCTAAATTTAAATTATCTATATATTTGTTAAATGGATCAATGGGTTCAGTTGTCTGACAGCAACGATGTTGGGTCTACGTACAAAAGTAAAACAAGATACTTTTTCGTGGTACTGGTTACAAACTGGTGAATAAATACAGAAGCTACACACTTAAGAAGGAGAGACTATGACTTTTTTATTATACCGTTTTGTCGGCTTGATTAATCTGTATATTTCAGTTTCACTAATCGTTTCTATACTAACCGAAGTTACGGACATAGTGAAATTATAAGGGCTCATTTTTGACTAAGGAAATTGTAACTACTTAATACTTTTAATTGTTCCAAAATCGTCAGTTAAATTGAATTTTAATATGTAACAGTTTTCTAATTCAAAATACCTGGTAAACATGTTAACGACAGAACTTTAAAGTATGCTGTAACACTTAAAATGCACCAACATGTACTTAGTTTTGTAGAGCCTGCTTTAGAAGTAATACTTGATGTACATAATCTAGATTAGTTTGTATAATAAAAACAGGTTTAATGCAAATCGGACTCCCTCAACGCCGGGTTCCGTACCGCCAAAAATTTGATATAACCTATACTATTTTTATTTTTAATGCACTAACCCGTGCTAAGGACAAATTTAAAAACCTATTTAGAGGCTTAACATTTAATCCCGGCATGGGTGAAATTTTTAGCCTCTAAATAGGTTTTTTGATATAACCTACCAATTAACTTAGCGGAAGTATGATTGATTGAGGAAACTTTATCTAAAATAGAAAAAATAATCGCTGAATGTGTTTAAGCGCGAATCTCGAGAGCAGCTGATCAGATTTCGCTAATTCTTTTTTTTATATTCCTTAAAGTACGAGGATGGTTCTTACGGAGAGAAAATAACAAAGAATCGACTTTTAAGCGGAATGAAGTTCGCTGGGTCAGCTAGTTGTATATAAAAATAAAAATTATACAGATATTTCACAATCTAAGAGTATATACATACAGGGCATGTCTCATAATCGACTGGTTGTTGCTATTCGTAATGACAATGATGTTGATGTCCTCCACATCGATTCCGTCGCCTTCGACACCCCGTCAAGGACCTATCTCAGACCCGAGCGGGCGCACCGAGTTTGCTCTTAAACACTCGGTCACATATGCTGCAATACAGTTGATCACTATGTTTAACTGTATGAGGGCTTCAGACGAGATTTCCGAAACTGGCGTTTGGCGGTAAGTTCAGGAAGACACGCGTGTTGTTGCACATAGGGTCTGTATTTCCACGATGTTTGAGATTAAATGTAAATAATAAAACATAAATTAGAATAGGTAATAAATATATAGGTCATGTTTGAGATTTGTGTGTGTGTGTTTTTTAATAATATTTTAACGTTCACGTTATAGGCAGACTTTTAAAAATCACGTTTCTTGTACGAGTAAAGACCCCACTTATTATTACTAATATTATTCTCCTTATCATTGTATGTATTTTGTATTCCCTGTTGGTCTGTAATGATGTAAAAGAGATAGACAGATACCTTAAATGCGTACAGATGAGCGCCCTAAGTTTGTACAAATGGCCGCCGTACATTTGCGTCTGGGGACGTGATAGGTGTATTTTCATGTTTGTGGTATCCCGGTTTGGTTTCATGGTTTGGTTTCATAGGTTCCACAGGGAATCCGATTTTAGGACCAGTCCAAGTGATTTGTGTGTGTGTGATTTGTGAAAATTATTGCGATCATTATTATTTTTCATGTTATAATAGGATTCCGGTTTCACCCATTGGGTACGGGACCCTAAAACTGTCCTTTGAAGGCTCAAAACGTCGCTTCATTAGTGAGCATTCAGCGGTCGTCAGCAGTTCGCGACACCGCTAGTGGTGACTCCGCAGTTCGCTTTCATTTGACCCAGATTTTTGCGACATACTATCATGCATGACCTATATAAATAAGATCATTTGAAATATTTTATTTCAAAATTCAAATTTACATCATATCCACTATATGAATAAGAAAAAAGAACTCGTTCTGTACCGACTTCGGAACAGTTGACAACCATTGAAAATATTTAATATGGCATATAAATAATAAATAGACGAACGTATATAATTGTACAGTTGAGAAGCTAGTTGTAATCATTTGAAATACTCCTGTTTAATAATACTTTAAACTCCCTGTTCGTCACTGTACACTATTTATTTAGTAGCCATAACTATGATATTGATGTGAAGAAAGGAAAAAAAAAGATGAAGCTAAACAAAACTGTAAAGCACACCTTAAACTTTTGGGTTCCCAAATAAACTTAAATTAAACATAAATAAAATATACTATTTTTATTTTTAATGCACTAACCCGTGCTAAGGAACAAATTTAAAAACCTATTTAGAGGCTAAAAATTTCATCCATGCCGGGATTCGAACCCGCAACCTCTGGCTATCCGTACCAGCGCTCTACCAATTGAGCCAATGGGCGACTCACGACATCAGTGAAATTTCGAACCTCTTTACAACATTCTCTGTATTACGTACAGGCAGCGACATCTGACTTAAGCAAATTGCATTACTTACAGCCCCGACTACCTACTTTGCAGTTAGGTTTAACATCGGAACGATATCACCGCACCCACATGATTACACTATTTTTATTTTTAATGCACTGACCCGTGCTAAGGAACAAATTTAAAAACCTATTTAGAGGCTAAAAATTTCACCCATGCCGGGATTCGAACCCGCAACCTCTGGCTATCCGTACCAGCGCTCTACCAATTGACTCACTGATGTCGTGAGTCGCCCATTGGCTCAATTGGTAGAGCGCTGGTACGGATAGCCAGAGGTTGCGGGTTCGAATCCCGGCATGGGTGAAATTTTTAGCCTCTAAATAGGTTTATAAATAAAATATGTTAATTTAGTACTGGAATTATTGATGGCTATTATAAAATAAAATTAAACGATGAATCTAACAAAACTCGACTTACAGCAGGTAGAAAGTGTTCCCAAAGAAGCCGGACAAAAGTGGCAGGTCAGGTCACGGTAGATAATGAAAAAAAAAAAAAGTTAGTAGGACACTTTAGCTCGACGTACTGATTCTATGTCGTAGCATTCGCCAGTGGAGAACTTGAAAAGGAAAATATTTTGAATTCGTTGGAGAGGCAACTTTAAACGATCTAAAACTGGGGTAAACGGGTATTATCGGGTCAATGATGACAATTACAAAATACGTAACTAACTCCTGATTTTATCTATCTACCTATCTTTCAAAAGTTGGTAGATTTCTGTACAATATTTTTATATTAAATTTGCCCGACGGAAAGCTTGAACAAACATTCGCGAAGTGGGGATGAGTTATGAATGTAATCATAATAACAATATCCTAATAATACAATCACTTGTCCTGGTTTCTAACTAGGATACCTAGTGATATGGTAACTAGGCAAGGACATCACAAACGTGGAAAAACACCAAGACTGAGTCAATTTATACATAACGTGAACTAACATGTAAACACGTTAGAACCTTGTCACATTAACCTCTTCTAGCCTGATGTATGAGAAATTTAGTATTTTGAGTTGGCCTTGCCAAAAGTTTTTTTTTATTTATCTTTCAGTAAACCAGAAACCAATCTTCATGACATTCTTTGCATGACAGCAATCACTCATGTTGACAACAGGTATAGGTATTTATAGGAATTAAACCTAGACCCGCAGATTATCTATACGACGAATTTCTTTTTACGTAGTCTATAGACGAACCACTGCAGGGCACAGTATTTCTCTCAGAGAGTTTTACGACGAATAATTTATTAAATTGTTTACTTGAAACTCAGAAAAGCTTTATAATAGACCACGCTGAGCAATTGTCTGATATGTAAAAAACCTATTTAGAGGCTAAAAATTCCATTCATACCGGGATTTGAACCCGCGACCTCTGGCTATCCGTGCCAGCGCTCTTTCCAACTGAGCATTGGCTCAGTTGGAAAGAGCACCTTCCAACTGAGCTAATACAGAGAGTATTGTAAAGAGGTTCGAAATTTCACTGATGCCGGTGAGTCGCTCATTGGCTCAGTTGCAAAGAGCGCTGGCACGGATAGCCAGAGGTTGCGGGTTCGAATCCCAGCATGGGTGGAATTTTTAGCCTCTAAATAGATTTTTAAAATTGTTCTTAGCACGGATTAATGCATTAAAAAGAATATAATTGTCTGATAGTTTACACAGATATTCGTCACAATAAATAACATTGAAAAAGAAATGAGTTATTCTGATTTTCCGCAATATGGCGAGAATTTCTATTTCAATAAACGCGCTTACAAAACTTTGGACATTAAAACTTAACCGAACTAACCACCCTAGAAAACATCTGAACCAAAGGACCGCAAACACGCTGGCAGTATTGCCGTAC
Source organism: Yponomeuta sedellus (assembly GCA_934045075.1). NCBI lineage: Eukaryota > Metazoa > Arthropoda > Insecta > Lepidoptera > Yponomeutidae > Yponomeuta > Yponomeuta sedellus. The sequence goes on along the minus strand of OW203726.1, from coordinate 15,199,263 downwards.
TGCTGCTCCAAAGAGTTAGCTCGTTGGAAGCGGTTTGAATGTTCGCTAATGAAGAAACGGTTTGCAAGTCTTGCGTTATTTCACTAGTAAGTTGAACACCTCTGTTACATTTCATTGAATATTCTTTGTGATGTGTACAAACCGTTAAGAGATATCATAAGTACCTTGTCCTAATTCGAGAGAGCAACTTTCGTAATTGCTATTTTTAACAATCCTGAAAACATTGCTTTCTTTTCGGACATGCCAAAGGTAATTGGATCAAACTATCTTTTTGACTAGTTCGAGAAGAAGAGAAGAAGGCTTGATCTTCTCTTCTCTCTCTCCTGAATAATAAACAACAAAATAATAAAACAACCATGTGAAAGTCAGCCCAGCGCTCAAGGATGCGAACTTATCTGTTTTTCTTTCTGTGGCTTAGCTCAACGACGCTTTGATTATTGGCATTGGCTTTGATATCATCACGAGTAAGTTGATAATTGGCAAGTATTTATGTTTAAAATCCTATTTAGAGGCTAAAAATTAACCTCTGGCACGGATAGCCAGAGGTTGCGGGTTCGAATCCCGGCATGGGTGAAATTTTTAGCCTCTAAATAGGTTTTTAAATTTGTTCCTTAGCACGGGTTAGTGCATTAAAAATAAAAATAGTATAAGTATTTATGTTTCAGACTCCGATAAGCATGGAAATAAAATCATTAAAAAAATATATTTATTTATCTCCCCTTAACCTTAACTAGGAATAATTTCTTTCTTCTACATCACTGTCACAATGGAGTCTATCATTAAAAACATAACATAACAACATAACATTTACATACAAGCACATACATTGCTTCTGGCCCCACACTAGGATAACGACGACATCACAAACATGTAAACATCCAAGACCTGGGTTTTTTTTTTGTTCCCAGCCGGGATTCGAACCCGGGACCTCTTGCATGGTAGGCAGACGCGCTACCGCTACGCCACAGGGAACAGTTTAAGATTCAGGTACCTAACCATTTGGAAAATATTGGCCAGTTTTTTTACAGAGCGCCATCCAATTTTCTTCGCTACATGGTTGCTTATGGAAATATGAAAACGATTAAGGCCACAAAGTGTAACGAATTTAAAAAGTAAATTAATCAGCTAACTACGAGTAATAGTCGAACAAGTTAAAAAAAGCCTAAACTCCATCCATTTCAGTTATTGGGATTTCTGTAATAACAATAAAGAATATTTTATCTGTATATCTAACTCCATTCGAAATTGCTTGAAACCGGACAATCTGATTCAAAATCTATTCTTAAGCAGTGATTGGAAGAATTCAATACAAGAAGTGTTTATAAACAAACAGATTGACAGACACGTAATGATAGGGCGATCTGTTTTCTTCAGGATCATGATCTTGAGGATAGTTCTGTAATACGGGCCTTAATATCTTCATATCATCAAACAATAAACCCGACGGCAAACTGGAACGGGACGGAACCCTTCACTGCGAGTGGAACGTAACGGAAGGTTTATATTACTGTAGCTTGACTAAATTCTAAAATGAAACCTGTAATTTGACCTTTTAGTATCACGTCACAAGATACTGTACTGCATTGTTTGTTTGACAATTAGGTCGATCCAGTCTACTCTTTAAATATAGAGACACGACACGTCGACCGATGCATGGAAATGTCATCGGCTAAGGTCTAAAGGTTGGACACCTATTTTAACTTGTAATGTCCATTAAGTGCTACTTTGAATAAAAACATTTTGTTTTTGATTACGCCCATGAGCAGGAAACTGTAACAAATAGTAAAAATTCCCCAAGTGTGGGGATTGGCTCACTTTTAGTTGACCAAGTGTTAGTCATACCGTGTTGATAACTCGGCACTGCATAAAATAAAACGCAATGAAATGTAACATTAAACAACGCCTAAGTAGAAAATCAACAGAGATTTTTAAAATAGTCATCACAGATTTCTAAAATGCGCAATTTTCGAAACCCCCTTAGAGTTACCTTTAGTTTATCGTTCAATCTTTGATCTGTTAATATAAATTAACGGACTATTAGTGAGCGAGAAACCGATGATAAGTCTTTACAACAGCTATCGTTCTGTCACATTTTTCTCTTATTTATATTTGGTGAAAATCATGTTTCATATAAGGGTTCCGTATTTCCTTTTGCGGTATGGAACGCTAAAAGTCTACAATTATTTGGGAAATCCCGTCAACAAACATTCTAGATTTTATTAAAGAACCGCGGCCAGAGTGAATCGAAATCAATTTCGATGCCATCAATATTCCATTTTCTGTTCGTTATGACGGTTCGCCAACAAAGAGACTTTATTGAATAAATTAGCTTTTATTAAAATTTGCTTTAAGTAAGACTTGGTTGGCCAGTCACTTATTTTGTTATTGAAGATTAAAGCCGCATCCAGCGGGCTTATAGCGCTTATAAAGGCAGCTGCGCGTCAATTCCAACCACTAGTTTTTGATCAATATTAGACCTTATTAGAGAGAAACCCATCTGGGAACTTTGAAACCGTAGACTTTTTCGTTGCGAAAGTTTTGAATGTAGGTATCCTTTTACATTCAGAAAATGAAAAAAAATATACAAAATTATATATATTTGATCCCATCCCCTTACGAACCTTTCTTTCATTTCGCATTGTCATTTTTCTTCGTGTTATAACCGATATTCTATTATAACACGAAGTGCAATAAAAAACTAGGATTTAGTTGTTACTAAGAAATTGTACTGAATAACATTTTTTTCGTTTTTCGATATAGATATCTATCCTTTTATGACCCCACTGCTGGGGCACAGGTCTCTTCTTGCATCTTGTCTCTTCTTGTACTCCACCACGGGGGCCAACGTATATCAGTAGTCTTTCTTGGTTTACTAGATTTATGATGGGCAGTGGGCAGCTTTAACTACCTATTATATTTAATCTGACCTTCACTTAACAGACTTAATCCTAATTATGTGTAAATCCTAAGCTAATGGCTAAGCCTGGATTAAAATAGATCAGTATGTCTCCAGCTCCAGATACTCATGTCCATTAGCAAAACGCTCTTACTGCTTAGATTGATCTTGCGTAAATTAGGTATAAGCAAAAGATTTACGTTTCAGATGCAGTAGGACGTAAATAGGCTGCATAAAACCAAATTCTGACTATGTATAATGGAAGCGCTAGTGGCCTAGTCGAACTGATTGATTGTAATCAATCACTTGATTATATTCTTTATAATGCACTAACCCGTGCTAAGGTTAATCACTTGAGTTAAGTAATAACAGGCGCGGTCAGGTGCAGGATGAGTGATCGTCCTGTGACTACCGCTAGTGGCATTTTTCCGAGCGCTTCCGTACTTCGCAAGGCACGTTAAGCCGTTGGTGCCGGCTGTCATGCAATGGCAGTCGTTAAGCCATGTCAGAGGACTTATAGGCGGCTTGATACCTTCTGAATGTAAGGCCTACCACTGTCTTACAATCCTCCACCAAGCCGGACTTGGCCCCCGTGGTGCAGTATGGCCTAACCTTCCTGCGATGCAGGAAGGTCTCTATAATAGGCGTTGGACGTCCACCTTCTTGTTGGACCGACGAACTGAGCCAGATTGCTGGAAGTGGCTGGTTGAGGACGGACGAGAACTGAAGGAAGTGGCGTGCTTTGGAGGAGGTGCCTTGGGATTGATCGATAGGCTCTTTCAACCGCTAATATATACAGATTTAAGCTAATTGGTTCGAATGGACAGTCTTTTCTTAACTAAATCTAAAATCACTTGCATTTGATCTTCGAATAAGAGCAAAACTTGATCGGACTCTTCGGACAAAAATTTAAGTAAGTCGATCCAGAATTAAGTTGAGAATGTGTAGTGATTAAGAAAGTTTGCAAGATATTTAAAGGAAAGACGAAAGGGGCTTTCCATATTTATTGTCAGGGTGTTCCTTAAAAAATGTTTACTAAGTACCCGTATCTATTTCTCCTCCGGCAAACTCTCCAATATGAGGTCACTTGCAAGAAATTGATATTGGCAATATTAATAATTTGAATTCTAAAAATGTAAGTTTTAAAAACCTATTTAGAGGCTAAAAATTCCACCCATGCCGGGATTCGAACCCGCGACCTCTGGCATAACTGTTTTGTTTTTTTTGGTGTACCTACAGTAAACGATTTCCTAATCTTTTTTTATTTAGCCATAAGCAAGTAAAGTCAGCAGCAAGTCAATCTACACATTTTTGGTTCAGTGTCGCCCGTAACGTATGTAAGTAGAGTGCTTGTGTGCAAAGGTTGATATGATATCAAACTTACATATGTATATTCACACAGTACGAGTTCTATATAAAGAGCAAACTAAGGTTGTCTGGAAGAAATCGCTTTTAGCGATAAGACCGCCTATTGTATACAGTTAAACTAAGATATCTAAGCCTTTGAATGTATTTTGTTTTCTGATCTGTACAAAGAGTTCTAATCTAATGCTAATCTAATCAGCAGAGAGAGTGATCAACGGACCGCCAATTTTACGTAATCGTCGCGTCTGGTGCCAACAGAATTGGACTAAGGACCTAACTACACAATATTATACACAGCCAACAATTAATACGTATACAATTGTATCCGGTAAAACTCCGCAGTTAAAGTACTTTTCAACCACGTGACTAGAATAATATTTTGGCAGCTATATGATGAAAAGCATTTGTTGTAGAGAAAAAAGTTTAGATAGCCTTAAAAACCTATTTAGAGGCTAAAAATTCCACCCATGCCGGGATTCGAACCCGCAACCTCTGGCTTGCAGTGCCAAAGGTTGCGGGTTTGAATCCCGGTATGGGTGGAATTTTTAGCCTCTAAATAGGTTTTTAAAATTGTCCTTAGCACGGGTTAGTGCATTAAAAATAAAAATAGTATAATTTATATAGCCTATCCAAATTTTTTTCTCTTTAAAGATTTTTTATTATAATTTTTACATTATCTTTGAGTGCAAATTGTTCATGATAAGATAAACAAAAATAAAATTATGTTTTGGTGTGTTTAAACACAATCAAATACCAAATTACTGACTTAAAATCAAGTAAACGAATACATTGTAGAGAAAAAAGTTTGGTTAGCATATAATTATGACATTAGACTTGTCATATATACTATCCAAACTTTTTTCTATATATTTTCAATATAGTATCAAACTAAATCAATATGTTTTTTCTGCAAATTGTACATTATAAGATAATAAAAAATAAATTTATGTTTTTGTGTGTTTGAACGCAATGAAGTACCAACATTTAACAGATTTATCGATCTCGTCTTGCCCTTAAAGTACGATCATTACATTAAATATATTCTTAAGAGAGGTCTTGCTTTACATGTAATACCACTGTCATTAAGGAATGTAAATAAGCAATCAATAAAGGATACTCATATAATTTAATACGCAATTTACACCACTTGTCCAATAACAACAGATGTAAAGGCCATAATGCCACGCAGCTATATAAATTAGACATGGCTGACCAAACGAGGCATCTGAATGCGGAAACTCTAATGCTTATCAGATCGGTTGCTGAATTAGCATACCTTTGAGAGATCGGATGTAAGCGGAGCGCTGTATTCAATCCATTTCCGATCATTTACTGAAGCGGATATTTTGTCTAAATTATCTTTGTTTACCTGTCTTGTCTATGTATTTTTTAAGTTTGCATTATATCCCATTTGGTTAGGCTAATCAATTAATAAATAGGCTCTAATATCAAGTAAGTATAGTTGTCACGGTTATTCATTTTTTTAAAGATTATTGACCTATAATATATCTGAATGATGGACATCTTGTCACTATGGGATTCAGCTAGTTAGTTTTGATTTCCGCACTTAACCTCAATGATGTGCTCCAGATATAAAGTTCCTCTTATTAATGCCTAACAACATACTATACCTCAGTACATGCCTTACAAAGCAAAACAGCGTCACAAACATAAAGTCAAATATCGGAACAAATCAAGTAGTGAGAATTTAACCTTAATATATTGACGTAAAGTTGTAATTGAGAATTGGTTATAACCCATTTTCAATTACAACTTTACTATGATCCTAAAAAACAACTTTCCAGACCATTGAATAATAATATTGTTTAATGGTTTACGTATTTCTTTTACATTAATGCTTATACAATCAAAACATTTCTAGTTTTTCTTTTACTTTTAATAACTTCCACACAACTTAGTCACTTATCCCGGTCTCAAACTAGGATACCCTTTTTTTTTTTTTTTTTTTTTCACCCAGGAGAAACCCCAATTACGGGTACCACCGGCTCGGGGGAGCACAGTGGTTATGTCGGACTCCCCGCCCTGAAAAGGGCGGTATACCGACTAAAACTCCTGGGGTGTTCCTCCGCACCGCAAAGGACGGGGCCACGGGGACGCTTACGCACACTTCCGCGACCCCGTCTGCGGGCGCCCTTTCGGGCACTCCTTCGGCGGCGCCCCTGCCCCATCGCATCGGACCGAACGACGGGGCGAGGGCCGTCGCAGCCGCATCTCTTCGTTGGAGCGCATAGTGGCCAAGTGCGAACCCCTTGGCCACCACACGCCCCAACGCGCCGCCCCCTCCATCCCATTGTTGTGTGGTCCAATGGGATTAGAGGAGGGCGGCGCACCTCCTCGTTGGGGCGCATGGGGGCCAATGTCAACTGTTGGCCCCCACACGCCCCACACGCGAGGCCCGTCACGTCGCCCACCAGCACTTCTCTGAAAGCAGAGAAGGCGGTGAGCGACCGCGCGGGCCCCCTCCGTGCCAGAAGGCACCCTCGGAACACGCAAGGGCGCCTTCCGGCCCGCCGTGATGGAGGCAGAGGGTCCCCCGACCCTCCGCGTCCCGGCGGCCACTCTGGTCCGACTGGTACGAGGCGCGCGCGCTTCCGCGCAGCGGCGCCCCCCCCAGTCGGTCCTTCATTCGGTTGGTCGCCTGGGTCCCGCTCCACAAAGTGAAACAGGGCCCACGCGACCCCTCCCGCCGTGATGGAGGCAGAGGGTCCCCCGACCCTCCGCCCACGGCCACTCTGGTCCGACTGGTACGAGGCGCGCGCGCTTTCGCGCAGCGGCGCCCCCCCCCAGTCGGTCCTTCAATCGGTTGGTCGCCTGGGTCCCGCTCCACAAAGTGAAACAGGGCCCACGCGACCCCTCCCGCCAGATTATTCGCCGTGAGCCAGTAAGATCCGACAAGAAGAAGTCACTGACTAACGCTCAGGGTGCACCGACCCCACCACTTGCCCCTCCATCTGGTTGATGGAATCAGATGGAACGGAAAGCGGAGAGGTACACGTGAAGGTTATCTGGCATCGCACCCCAACTAGGATACCCTGTGCTAACCTGTGCTAATAGTAACCATGGCAATACACCTAAAACACACACTTTTTTGGATTTCTATAATTAAAATTAAATATAATTGGCATTGGCACCCTCCAGCCTGGACTTGGTTCCCGTGTTGCAGTAAGTCCTAACCTTCCTGTGATGCTGGAAGAGACCCGCGCCCCGCCAGTGGGGACATACAAGGGATGATATCGAATGATATCAATCATTGGCATACTCGGGGTACCAAACTATAAGTACTAACGCCTTATTTTAAAAACGAACGAAGTACGAAATTATTTTTAACTAAAACTTTGGTACGCACTATACATCTTAATTTCGGATTCGAGTAAGTGAATCCGGAATTAGTTGTAGTTAAATAATAAGAAATTTGCCAGTGTTACTTGGTCTGATAAGAATTATGGCCACAAGCTCCTAGAGAACACCCAAAAAAATAATGAAGGTAAAGTCGCGGTGTAGACCTGACATCACAAAAGGTAAATAAATTGTTTTATTTTGGCTATAATCCCTTGTTTATGTTTTCAGTTAAGAGTTTGGGCCAGAAAGTTGCACGATAAATTAATGTAATAAACAGCCGGTGATATTATTCATGGCGGGCGTGTTAACTTTGTTTTAACGAGTACACCTTTAATAATTAGCCGACGAGGGATGAATGTATTTACTTTGTATTTTAAATAGTATAGTTTTTTGTTGGTCATGCATGATTCACCTTTTGTGTAGTTTCATGACTGTTTCGAGTTAATAATTACCAGCTAACATTTTTCTGCAAGAAACATACGTCACAAATTGGCAAATGTATTAAGATTAAATTCTTTTTAATGCACTAACCCGTGCTAAGGACAATTTTAACTGGGTGGAAGTTTTAGCCTCTAAATAGGTTTTAAAAATGTATTAAGTAACAGCCGACTGAGGTTGAATGTATTTTAAATAGTAAAAGCTTTTGTTCGTTATGATTTATCTTTTGTTTTGGTTTATGATTTTTTCGAGTTAATAATTACCAAACAACATCGTCTGCAAAAAAAAATACGTCACAGATTGGCAAATAAATTAGGTAACAGCCGACGAGGGACAAATGTATTTACTTAGAATTTTGAATAGTTTTACTTAGTATTTTAAATAGTATAGTCTTTTGTTGGTCATACTTTACCTTTTTATTTTGGTTTTACGACTTTTTCGAGTTAATATTTACCAACTAACATTCTCTCCTCCAAAAAAGCATACGTCACAGTTTGGCAAATATAATTAAATAATAGCAAAGAGAGACGAATGTATTTTAAATACACTGGCCTGCAACAGTAAATATCTATTAATAATTCTTTAAGTACACACAGGAAACACAATTTAATTTTGTTACTAAAATTTATTTAATTACAGTAGTTACAAAGAAAGATCGAATTTGCTATAAAACGTTTTTTTTAATTTATATGTCTAACCTATATAGTTAAGAAAAAAATTAAACGTTAAAAGTGTAGTACTTAGTTTTGCAGGCATGGTTTTTTGTTTGTCATGATTCACCTTTTGTTTTGCATTTGAAACTCGAAAAGTTAATATTTATCAAATAAAATTCTCGGCAAAAAAAAATACGTTACAGGTTGCCAAATATATTAAGCAGTCACCGTAGCTAATCTAGTAATACACATTAAACAATGTATTTACGTGCAACCTATCGTAAACACATTATTTATCCATTTGTTTCAATGTCTCTCAGCGGGTAGAAACGTTAACTGCCTCGTTGGTTGAGCGGAAACACGGTTGATTACCAAGACATAAATCGTGGCTTCGATTCCCGCTGAGGGTAAACGTACTTGTGCAAATATCCTCAGTCTGGGTGTTTCCATGTTGCGATGTTTTTGTCTGCTTACTATACGCTAGTGTGAGGTAAGGACAGACGATTATTTCAGGCATTCGTTATTCTATACGAGGTATCGCCCTTGCAAGTATTCACTGGCTTCAACGTGCAATTAAAATGCACTCTGAGCGCTGCCGTAAAGATAAAAGTTATAGAATATTTTAAAGTGTTTTCTCAAACTAAGTTAAACCAGAGAGGAAAGCAAACAAAGCAAGACGCATCCACTAGCCGTAGAAGCTGCGCTCAAAGATTAATGTTTGCCTAACGACCTAACGTGACTTGCACGTGATCGCAACAAGTACTCAATGGACGTTGAGGGGCAGCTAGCAAATTCCAGGTGCATTTAACAGCATTAGTCTGAAACCATCCTCTTTGTGTTAGTATCGACGGCACAGTATAAATTATGCACAAGTACTAATGCTACCAGTGGTCACTCTACAAGTTCGCTTTGCCGAGATATTTCAGTGGTTACACCAGACATTTAATGCTACCTTGAGATATCATTTAGTAATCTTCAGATCTGAAGATACATTTACGTAGTATTTAGCAGTTTTGCTTCATATATTTAATTTATTATGAACCGAAAATTGGATTGGGTTGGAGTTCCATCTCATCGCAGTCATTATTTAATGTTAATACGTTTAATGCACAAAAGTAAATATTAAAATGAACTTGAACTTAATGCTTAAGCATTTACAATGAACTGAAATTTACAATGAACTTAATGCTGTAAGCATTTTCTACCAGTCAACCGCAGGAGGTGTACGAAAGTAACTGAAAGTCATCGTACTATTGGAGGAACGTTTTTAAATGCACTAATACTAAAACTAATTTGTGAATATTCCCTGCAACTTAATTCCGGAATCACTTGATTTTTTTTTTGTAGAGATGAACCAGCAGTTATTCAAAGGGCTTAATCGTTGCGAGCAGATTCGGAGTTGGCGTCCTCGGTTGCTCGTCTCTGACTCGTCAGAAACTTGACTTAAATAAAAGTGAAACCCGGTCAGAATCTTTGAAAATTCCAGTAAGTGATTGCGGAGTTTATACATAATGTGTATACGAAAGTTTTAGTTCCAACATTTCAAGATTGTATTAAAAACGTAAGGAAGTTTAAAGTGTCGCGTAATGAAATTGGTTTTATTATCATTACTTCTAAGGTTTTTATTTTCAAGTTCTTGGTTTCGCCTTATTGCAATAATATAATACCGTTTCACGGTTCAGTTTTCAAGACGCCAGAGAAGTGTACCTAGCAGAAAGCAGCTCTTGGAGGGTTGCCAAAAACGATTATCTATGAAAACTTCTGCATTGCACGTTGTATGATGTTAAATGACTGTGAGTGAGAACATCAAAGATATTCTTGCTCTTGCTTCGCTACTGGCTCTATATTAATTGCGTAATGGACGCTTATATTTTAAAACAAATAATTGGAGCTTATTATTATTATTTTAATTATTGCTTTATTGCACTAATTACATGAGAAAATGTACAAGGGCGTGCTTAATGCTAGGAGCTTCAAAACGAACAAACCATTTAAGCCGCGTTTTACGGTCTTAGTAGACTCCGACAGAGGCTGGTTAAGTAAATACTTAAGTAAAGTTCTGTCACGCCCTTTTCTGAGAAATTCGAAGAGACAGCACTAGAGTTGACTATTTAATTAGCGAAATTCTCACTTCAGAAACTAATCTATAATCATCTTAGCAAAAATTTATAGGCTACTTGCATGGTGGTGTACACATGGCTTAGTGAATTCAGGTTCTTCCTTCAGTTTATAGGCGTTTTCTTGCAATGGGTGTCACTCCTCATGCCAAAATGTACAAAAAAACTGCTACGATGAATATAAGTGGAATCAAATAACTTTATCGGTGATGGAAGCCATACATTTCACAACACTTCAACAACTTCATAAAACTCCACCATTCCACCACTCCACTACCTCTTAACTTTCTCTTTACAAAACGCAGGAGTTCCTACTATTGGCGCCATTTTGTTTTTGAGATTTCATCTTAGTAGGCGAGTAGAGCACGGTCTGAGTGAAAAAAACATGGCCGTTTTCATCAGACTGTCATTTTTTCCATGGTGCGGTACGAGTAGCTTCCGAGTAGCAAAAATAGGTCACTTGATCCGAGTCGTGTAAGCGCGGCTTTGTAGATACTAAGCTTCGATATCAACCCTTGTATGTCCCCACTGCTCGGGCACGGGTCTCTTCCTGCTTCGCAGGAAGGTTAGACCATACTCCACCACGGGGGCCAAGTCCGGGTTGGTGGAGGATTGTAAGACAGTGGTGAGCCAATCTGTCAGTTATCAAGCCACCCGTAAGGCCTCTGACATGGCTTAACGACTGCGACTACATGACAGCTGGAACTAATGGCTTAACGTGCCTAGCGAAGCAGGGAAGCGCTCGGAAAAATGCCACTAGCGGTAGTCATTTTCATCCATCAGATCAAAGGTTGTACATAGGTATTTTGCACAGTTTTGAACTAAAAAGCTTTAATAGACGACAAAATACAATAAGACATTCGGGTAAAATAAAGAAAGTTTTTTTTTACTTTTTAATATATAACAGAAAGTAAAGCTCTTCTTGAAATACCTCCCGGGAGCATCGTCGAGAGACGAGTCATAAATATAATTTCTCTAGTTTCCGACTTTAATGCCAATTCGTGCTCGGAATTTAAAGCATGCGGCTGTAATGTTTCACTTCAATCTTGGAGTTTGTGAAAAAAATATCTAAAATCACGCTGTTCAGCTTCTTTTGTTGAAGATGTTTATGGAATAAAAATATACCTTAGCGCTTGAAGTAGCCAATTGCGGTGGGCACGCTTGATGATTATGCTCATACTTTGATTGATCTTTGATTGATGATTTGATTGATATGAGCATAATCATCAAGCGTGCCCACCGCAATTGGCTACTTCAAGCGCTAAGGTATATTTTTATTCCATAAACATCTTCAACAAAAGAAGCTGAACAGCGTGATTTTAGATATTTTTTTCACAAACTCCAAGATTGAAGTGAAACATTACAGCCGCATGCTTTAAATTCCGAGCACGAATTGGCATTAAAGTCGGGCATAATCATGAGTATGAGCATAATCATCAAGTATGTGAATCACGATCTTTGAGATAAAGCCTGTGCAGTGGGTCGAAAGCAGGCTAGGTAATACGCTATACTAATTAATCGTACCCTGCGTACCCTACCACCTCATATTGTTCGTAGCCCCGGCTGCCTGAGTGATCTTAAACGATCACGACGGTTAAGCAACACAGGGCGCGTTCAGTACATGGATGGGTAAATCGTCTATGACTAACGCTAGTGGCATTTTTCCGAGTGGTTCCGTGCTTCGCAAGGCACGTTAAGCAGTTGGTGCCAGCTGCCGTCGATAGATGGTAGTCGTTAAACCAAGTCAGAGGCCTTAGGGCGGCTTGAAAACCTCTGACAAATAGACCAGCCACTAGTCTTGCAAGGCTCCACCAATTCGGTCTTGGCCCCCGTGGTGGAGTATGGCCTATACCTTCCTTTGGGAAGAGACCCGTGCCCCTCGGTGAGCACATAATGGGTTGGTGATGATGATGTGCCCTACACATGCACTCGGGGGACCTAATGATTGTAAAAGCAGTCAGCGTCGCAAGGTTCTGGGCTGCAATTGTTTTGTTATACTTAGATAAAAGTAGTTTGTTATACTTAGATAAAAGTAGTTTGCCATCGACACACTAAGAAGAAGAAGGTACTAATTAAAATGCTAACTTAACTATGTTATTAGGACATGTAACACAAAAGTATCAGGAATCTAATGATTCTCGTGGAATCTAATGATCCTCGTGGTTCGAGGGGCGAACCAAGTGGAATTTTAAAAATCCTTGTGGTTCCCAGATCGAAAAAGACTAAGTTTGTTGTTTTTTTGTCCATCATTTCTCCAAAATGGTCTAAATTTTGAAATGGACACCTAGTTTGATTTGTAATGTTCATTAAGCCGCAGTTTCTGAGCTACTTTGAAAAAAAAACATTTTATTTCGAAACAAGTGAAATTTTAAATATCGTCTTAGTCCGATGGTCGAGATAAGTGGAATAAAATAATTCTGTTAGTCCGACTTGTCGGACAGCAAGGAATCACAATTCTCGTCGTCCGACTTGTCGGACCACGTTGTCGAATCAGGTTCCCGCAGGGATCTTTTATGTAGTACAATGTTTTACCGGAGACTGTGACATTGATAGAGAGCATAAAGTGCGAACTTATTTAAACTATGTAAAGCCTTATTTCTAAAGAAATCAATTTGAGCAAAAACTTTTGACACAAAATCTTGAAGAACCGTGGCATGAGCTACCGCTTTAGGGCATACTTGATGCAGAGGATTTCCTTCGCTGTGCACCGTTACGGTAACTTTTGGCTTGAGTATGTCTCGAGGCGGTTTGCTTGACATTTAATTTTTGTGAACATCATGCTTCTAACATATACATTTTTTATTAATTTGGACAAAACGTCTGTAGAATGATGTATTTTTTATGGTTCTGTAAGGTGTAGATCGAGAGTATTTCTGTATTTATGAGAGTATCTCTGTTTTTCATAATGTTTATGTCAATCACCTACATACACGAATATGTAACAAAAAAAATCATAACATATTTTAAACTTTCGCGACTTGTACACATAGTAAGGATACAATAGTGACGCAACCCTAATAGTACTTTGTGATGGCTGATTGAGGGTAGTCTGAAACCTCATCAGCCGAAGATACGAACGGGTGCCAGCTATCAGTTTTCTCGTGACCACGATGACTGTAACGTTGTCGAAACGTCGAGGTAAAATAGCAATAAATTACTACGCGATTAAGCCCCGAAAATATTCTTACTAAAAAATTTCATCATCATCATTCCACCTCTGCCAACTCCTGGGTAGTCTTCCCCATCTCGCCATCCTTTGTTTTCCCCATCTCGCCATCCTTTGCGGTCTGTATAATAATGAAAAATGTAACTAAAAAAAATATCTAAAAGTAGTTGAAGTAAAAACAATATTATTGATTGATTGATAAACAATTTATTTACATAAGACACACACACGTATACAAAGTGAAGCCATAAGAATCTGGTTACAAGTCACAGCACGAAGAAATAATAAACAAACAAAACAGTAGCATTGGTACATAAAAAGCGAAACACACAGACAACTAGCCATACACAGTACGGCAATGTACCCGGGCAATGTACTGGACTAAGAGTGTCCAACGTAGGTGTGGCAAACGTAAATGGGCTCTGACTCAGCATGTGCTGGAAGTTCGGAAAAAAACTTCAGCGGTGATATTCTGCCGGTACCCGGTGTGCGCGGCGTGCAGCGCCAAGAGAGCTGAGGTGCGGTTGGAAAAAACTTTTATCAGATCGGCTTAGATTGTGTAATGCTGATTTCAGTATCAGTAATTGTGTAATGAATCAGTATAAGTTTTTTATGTCTATGTAATTATATTAGATTTTAGAAATAGATTGTATATGCGTGAAAAATGTCCATATAGATTAATATTCGAAATAAATAAATAAATTCAAATTGTATTAACTTTGTGTAATCAAAGTCGCAAACATTAAGTGATTTTTGTAAATAATAAATATTTTAGCAAATTAATTTTAATATAAAATTTGTAATGTCAATATTATTTTAATAATTTGTACTAAGGCAAGGATGGCCCAGAAATGTACGAAACAAAACAATGAATGTCAAAAAGCAATAATATTAAATAGAATTTTTATTCTATTTAATGTTATATTATTCAATTATTCCCTTTTGGGAATAATTGAATTGATAATAATATTTTACATGTCCAAAATAGTAATTTATAATTGATGTTACCAATGATTGAAAATATCCGGAGGAAAAATACTACATAGATACCAATAATGTAAGTACCAATAATCGAAAACTTTTTATTGCAGCAATTTCTGCTGGTCCAGCAGAAATTTTTTAGTGTGCACCCGGAAAGTAGCCCTTGACTGGATTAATAAATACGTAAGAAACAGAATCGTTCGTGCTGGGATTACCATCCTAGGTCAACCCGGGATTGTGACACCTTATTTTTGTCTTCATAAACCGACGTCACACTTTAATTTACACTTATGAAAGCATTCAAAAACATTCAGTAAAACGTTGTGATCAAAAGTCGTACCACAAACGTGACTTTAATTAAAACCCAAAATCACGTAAAGGAAAAAAACAGGCGCGCAACCACGAGTGGCAAACACTCGTAAATTGGGAACGTCGTTGTCACGTCAGTAATAGCTTTTCCTGTGTCAACATCAAAAACAAGTTATAGGTACTTGTGAAGATTGGCCCACGCGTGCTAGAATAAAAGATACCGCCCGAGAGTTTTTTTGGATTCATTTGTCATGGCGCAGTCTGTGTGTGAAAACTTTATCTACGTATCTTTGGAGTATAATAAAATGTCTGTAAGTACGCTGAATGTATTTGCATAAAAATCGGCTGAGGGGACTCAGTATTAACAGCAAGAAAGTTATCATCATCTTCAGCCCGTCGATATCCCCTATCCTTTTTATCCCCCTTGGCTTTGTTGTGCAAACGCCAGTCACTTCTACTTGGCTACGCTTTTCTTCTTTAGCTCTTCCCTACTGCTTTGTTTATGTCATCGCGCCATCTGGTTGGGGGTAAGCTTACACTTCTAAGTCCGATTTTCGGTTGCCACTCCAGTAGTATGTGACTCCATCTTTCATTATTCTTGTGACAAACATGACCAGCCCATGTCCATTTCATAGTAGCGATCCTTCTTGCTATTTTGGCTACTCCAAGAACTTTTCCACAAGTTGCTGGACTGTGATAAATTGTGTAGAAATTTGAGCGGAAGCCAGCTTGTTGGAAGGTTTGCGCCAGTCCAGGCGCCGAGTGAGTATTAATATAAGTAAATCGCATAAGTCCCTAGTATGCTTTCGCTCTACACATTATTAACTTGATTCCGGGTTCACATATTTTTTTGTCGGAAGAGACCGACCAGCTTTCGCTCTGATCCGCAAAGGTTAATAATGGTGAGGAGAGATGGAGACGGTGACGAGCTTGCGTCCTCGGTTGCTCGTCTTTGACCGTGGAGGTTTGCGACAAATAATCACGTAAGTGACTCCGGAATCAAGTTAATAATATTCTATTACTGTTCATAATGAATTAATTTAGACCAAATTACTTACATTAACGAGTAATTAAAAGAATACAAAACCTGAAAACTGCTTCGTCATTGGAAAAGTTTCAAACTCTCGACGATTTTTTGTTATTCATATAATTTTGACCGCGTAAAACTGTTCAAAAAATTGTTTCAATTATCTATTCGAATACCGAGCAAATAAAATTGCAGGCACAGTTTTTTTGAGGAAAACGTTAGGTGTAAATTAACGTTGTACTGAAGGAGAGAAAAAAACCTCGCTAAACATCACCCATCAAACTTATCGAGTACTATTTGCGGGAGTTCGACATAACTCGCGAGCTCAAGGGGGCACTTGGCAAATTCAATTTTGCCACTAAAAATGTCTAGAGAGTAGAAACACTTTGCCGACAGTCACTTCAAGTCCTAACAAAAAGGCAGGAGAACCCTGGGCTCTCTCTCTTCTAATCTGGAGAGCCACTCTACATTGCGCGCCCGTATTTAAGATCTTAATAAGGTATTGGCTGTAGGTATTCGCGAAATTGGTGCCTTTTGTCTACCTGAAGTTCTGACGAAAAATGAAGTTATAGGTAGGTACCTAAACTCTGTTTTTGAATTCGATGCAAAGAAACATAATTTTATAATGGTAACACTAGATAGATAGAGATAGAGAACTTTATTGTACATAAAAATGGAAATTACACAGATATTGCTTAAAAGTGATTTCTTCCAGACAACCTTTACTTTGTAACGGCAACACTACTTAATGTTGCCATTACAAAATATGTACTTGTAGGCGGTAGACATTTTTTACTGTAAAGAAGTGACCTCGTGTGACCAAAAAATTTTATGACAACAATTTGAGTGGATTAGACTTTTTTGATAAATTATTTCATTCTTGGGCTTGTCATTAATAATGAAGACAATCTAAATAAATAATAAATAATAATAATAAATAGATAATCTCGAAAGTATCCAACTTCGATAATTTATCGATATTTTATTGAAGAAATTAATAACGTACATTTGTAATTGAACATCAGGCATAGATATTTACCACTTGTCAAATGCGGCTTTTAAACGGAGGGGGGTTAAGATTCGATACTACTTGTTGTATTGTTCATCATTCACCACTATGCATATTGTATTCACTAGTTTCACCAGTCACACCCTCAACTACTTTCTCTCTCTCTCTCTCTCTCTCTCTCTCACACACAATATTAGTAAGATAAGATTATTCAAATGAATGAACCTTAGTAGGTTTATCGAATCGAAAACGTGAATGCAATGGCACTGAACTTAAGAGGATGTTGAAGTTCACCTCAAACATCCCTTTACCCCAAAGGAATTTCAACGACACCCAGCACAATCTTCATTCCTTTAGTCGTTTTCTCTAGTGTAGTTACAAGGTAATAAAAGTCGGATGCGACTTACTAGAATTACGCGCATGGCCGTATCTGAATGGAACACCACGACTGTACTAGTTAAGACGGAGGATACGCCACTGTCCTTCTCTTTTACTATAGGTGGGAAAGTGACATCGTACTGTTTAAAGATCACAGTCAGCAGATTAAGTTAGATGGCAAGTAGAAAGAGGGTGGTGTTACCGCCAGAGCAAACAACAATGCAATAAACCCGACCAAGACGACTGTAATGCTCCCACTATCTTAATAGCGCTTTTATCCATTGAGACATAACATGTCCCTTTGTTGACTCATTGCCTGGTTTGATTACCTTCTACTACTGTTAGCGTTAATTTTCAATGGCAATTTTACTTAGGAAATTAAGAAAGTAGGGTTTCATATTTTTTTTGCCTCGGATAAGCTAGAACATTATACAAAGCTAGATTGCCTTGAGGATGGAAGGAAAAGACTACAAAAAGTTTAAATTATGTTGGTAGCGAAGAATATAAACGCCCCATTTTCGCCAAGGATGGTCCGACGCTGAAGCTTTATTAATTCAGCCTTACAGTACTGGACAATCACTGAAGTGTCGCGTGATAGACAGCACTTTCTATAATCAGATTAGCACGGTCCTCTTCCCAATTTGTCTCACTATCGGGGACGGTAAACTGTGCGCTTATCAGCTTTTACATGCTGTCGCTCCAGTGGCGTCAATTTGAATAAAGGTCGTGCCAGCAAAAAGCGGACTAGGAAGGCCTAATCTAGCCCGATTTTATCCGGGCCATAAATAGTTCTAGCCAGTGATGGCCTTCTAGCCGTGGGACTGGAGTTAAATCCACCGAAATGCTTTCCACGTGAATAAACCGACACAAAATGGCTTAGATTTATTCTGGGATAAAGTTCTATGTCATATCATTAAAGTTTAGCAATAGCTTAGAATTTGGCAACAACGTTGTGCAGGGTTAGTTACAGAAGTTTAATGACAGTTATTTGGATATTCACGACCCTATGACTCGGTGAGCGCAGTTATAGCGAATGTCAATGAGGCAAAACGTTTGCATTCGTAATACTCTATTCGAAGTTTGCTTCACTTGATCCAGTATGTAGTTACCTAGTTTGTGCAAGCAGTTATTGCAGTAACGCTAAATTTGAAAACTGTTTCTTAAGTAACGATATTATTGCACTATTGACAAGTTATTGTTTGCAATCAACTTTGGGTGGTCAATTTATATGACTAATATAAAATTAAATTAGAAAAACTTTTGTTTATTTATTGGAATTTTTTTAATATTTAAGAAATTATTTTAGCTATTTCCTTGTTATAATAGTAATTTTTGTTGTTTAATAACACGTTCACAGTTTTACTTAACGTGCTAAAACACTCAATTAAAATATACGATTTTTAATAACTGATCGTTTATGCAATTCAAATTAAACAAGATTATTAAGAAACATTAGACAGGACATTACATAAAAAATAACATTTACAAAGGCGAACTTATCCCTGAAAAAGATTTCTTCCAGCAAACCTTAGAGACTCAGCAAGAGCAATTTACCTGTTTATCTACATTCTAGCTTATAGGCGCTGTCTTATATAGGTTAAAACCAATTCATGAAATATGAAAATTATGTACCCTGATATTAAAAAAAATATTTATAAATAAATAAATATTCATGGACATATTACACAGATCTCGTAAGGCTCAATTCACACTGGCGCAGAGTCGAAGAGAAGCGGACCGACGCGACGCGTCACGTTTTTCAACTGTTCTAAATTCATCTCTATTTCTCTGTTAATACGGTACGAATTTGTGTTGCGAAATTTTAGAAACGCTTAGGCTCAATTCACACTGGCGTAGAGTCGAAGCGAAGCAAACCGATGCGACGCGTCACGTTTTTCAACTGTTCTAAATTCATCTCTATTTCTCTGTGAATACGGTACGAATTTGTGTTGCGAAATTTTGGAAACGCTTAGCCACGCAAGTCTGCGCGCGAATGCGCGTGACTGCGCGCGTCTTTGCCTGCAAGGGTCGCCTGGGTCCGCGCGTCTGCGCGCGCAGACGTGCGTCAGCCGGCGTCCTCCTCTTGAACTTCTACTATTAGGGCAATCATAATAAGGTCGATATCAGCCAATTTGCGCGTCGATGCGCGAAGACGCGCGCATTCGCGCATCAACGGGGCGAATTATTTTGCGTCGCGTCGCTTCGCTTCGCTTTGACTCTGCGCCAGTGTGAATTGAGCCTTAGCGACGCGCGTCTGCGCGCGAATGCGCGTGACTGCGCGCGTCTTCGCCTGCAAGGGTCGCCCGGGTTCGCGCGTCTGTGCGCGCAGACGCGCGTCAGCCGGTTTCCTCCTCTTGAACTTCTGCTATTAGGGCAATCATAATAAGGTCGATATCAGCCGCGCATTCGCGCGTCAACGGGGCGAATTATTTCCCGTCGCGTCGCTTCGCTTCGCTTCGCTTCGACTCTGCGCCAGTGTGAATTGAGCCTTAGCCCTATACTAAGTACAACTAAATGACTTGTGTTACAGGTGCCAACTCGGCGGTAGATTTAATACAATAAATACATACATATTACATAACATCGAAGACCCGAGACAAACTAGAAAAGTTCGTTTCCTAGTTTGACCCGACTGGTGATCGAACCCGAGACCTTCGGTTTTACAGTCAGCGTGCCAAACCGCTGCGCCACCGAGGCCAGCAATTTACCTGAGAAAATGTCATAGAACTAACGTTATTAAATTATCATGGGCGGACTCTTCCGAAAAAAAATTGTAAGACGGTTCAGTTCAGAAGTTATCAAACTAAAACCAAAAACACCATTGGCGAGTAAATAATTTCGTAGAAACTTCCCGCATTTTTGGCGAAAATACACAATACCCGTATTTTCTCTAAATCAAACATGCATAAATCCCGACCCTTCCCTTTACGTGATTATGTCAACTAAAGCGATTTATGATCGCATCTAAAAGATTTCCACGCACGGTATACTGTGAGGGAATTCTCGTCGAGAAAATATTAAAGGAAAAAACGGTTACGCGTGGGAATCTTTCCCACCTTGAATTGATATACGAGTAGCAACAGAAACAGAATGTACAGTCACGAGCACAAACATGTATGTCACAGTCAAAACTCTTAAACTGCTAAAATCAGTCAAAAGCACTTTTGTCCAAAGCTTACATTTGAAATACCAAATGTTAAAAACACCTAAAATAATGCATCACTCAACCTGCGACAACCAAAATATAGGTGCAAAGAAGCGCGTAGCGTAGCGAAGCGCAAACGAGCATGTTATGTTGAACATGTTAGACCGAAAACCAACTCAACATTGTTGGATAATTATTAGAATTTTACTTAATTTTTCTGCAGTCAAAACTAGTTTTGACGTTTAAGAGTTTTGACTATAGCATATTCAGTATACCCTCAGTATACCAAAGTCAAAATAGTCAATTTTTTATACATCAGGCTAGAAGAGATAAATGTCACAAGGTTCTAAGGTCTAAAATATGTCCAGTGCAGTGTATCATTATCAACAACTTTTTTCCTGTATTTGTTTATTTATGAGCCCACGTAAAATGCCCAGAGTTGGGCATAGGCCTCTTCATAGTTACGCCCACCTCACCGTCCCTCTGCTTACCTGGTCCATCGTCTTTCTGCCGCCTTTTTAATGCCATCGACCACTCTGTCCAACTAAATGTTCCGCTCATTTCACTTAAATTTTGTGGCGTTTGTTCTTTCTAAGGCTTTTACATATGATTTCACTTATACCTAATTATAAGCTCACGCGTGTAGGTAGGAAACCAGAGTCTGCCACATGCCATGATCCTGACAAATGTATTTTACTTCATCAACGTTAATTAGTCGCTGCGTACAGTCACGGCAGTTTCGGGTACTTAGAAATATTGAGGGTATATTAGTAATGAAAGTCATACACTTAGTAGTGTTTTGATGCAATGCTCATGCATATGGGTCTAATCACGAAAAACATTCTGTACTACTAGCCAAGTAAAACTAGCCAATTCTCGATGGAGCTGCTCGTTTATCTCTAAAAAGTTATGAAATCTAGACAGTGTACCCTTCAACGGCCAAGTCACACCACATTAACTATAATAATAAAGAAATCGCAGTAATCAACCTTAGACTTGGCACGAGTATGTCTAGATTTCATTACTTCTTAGAAATAAACGAGCAGCTTCATCGAGACTTGGCTAGTTTTTCCAAAAATTTGTTGGTGGGGTATCACTTCTTTTTGTAGAAACGTGGGCATATTGATTGTTTTTATTAGATTATCTTATAAAATAAATCAACCCCCCCCCCCCCCCCAAATCAAGAGCAGCAGAAGAACTTCGTAAAGTACTGTAACGTTGTTGCCACTTCGCCATAAAAGGTTATCGGATAAACAAAACATAAGCGCGTTTTAAAATACAGTCAGCGCCATCTAGCGCCGTGTGCGGGTATCACCGCCACTCTCAGTCCAATGCATTATATTTTGACCGAATTTTGAGAGAAATAATAAAATAAATAATAATCTTCTAATAGTTTGGTTGGGCACTTGTGTTGTGTGTTCTGTCAGGGTCACCATGTACTCAAGATCTTCGACTTTCTTAGTTTTTATAGTTTTTCCTTTATGTAGCCATTAAACCCTAATTCTGTACCAAATTTCAGCTCTCTGAGTGTATGCGAAGTACCAGTTCTATTTTGATGATCATCAGTGAGTGAGTGTCATAAATGCAAAACTTTGCTGTCGCGTAACTTCGGAACTAAATGACCTGCGGACTTGAAGTTTTGGATTTTAAGTACGTAATTATAGCTTACTGGATGACGAAAATTTCTGCGTTCTGGTCTTATCCAGAGGTTCTCAAATAGGGGCCTGAAAATGAGGTGAAATGGTTCCAGTAAAGATGGCACGACAGTGCTCCTTCCCGCTCCACTTGGCGGGGTCACTGCCGTGTCCCCCGATTCCCGACGTTTCAGCGGCTGCTGCGATACCTGCGCTTCACTTATTAAGGTGCTTAAATAAAAGCGATTAGATCCATTTTTAACATGTAATGAGTCATTCACTACAAGAAATAAAAAAAATATATTCACTAACTCTCCCGGCGTACTGCCACAGAACCAGTTTATCTTGTTACCATGGCAACTATCTTTGATTTATTTGTACAATTACTTCCTTCTCCAATATATCGGTCCAGCCCATAGCCCATCCAAAGGTTGTCTGGAAGAGATCACTTTTAGTGATAAGGCCGCCGTCTGTACTCTTAGGTTAAGAAATATCTATGTGATTTCCTTTTTTATCTACAATAAAGTGTTCTCTATCGTTGACTTTGGCTTGAAAAGAGGTGACAATTTTTTTTTTATTCATGTACACATTACACAGATCTCGTCAGCTAAGTAGAACTAAATGACTTATGTTATAGGTGCCAACTCGACGATAGATTTAATTCAATAAATATTCAATTTAATTCAATAATAGATAACATCCAAGACCCGAGACAAACTAGAAAAGTTCGTTTCCTAGTTTGACCCGGTCGGGGATCGAACCCGAGACCTTTGGTTTTACAGTCAGCGTGCCAAACCGCTGCGCCACCGAGGTCGTCATATTATCCCACAAGAACGCATTACCAAGATATTAAGTTTCTTATGTCTCAATTCAAATATGTATGCGTAGTTTCAAGTAAATGTAAATCTATTCTGGCATTATTACGTGATTGAGTAACAAACATCCATCAAATATGTTCACAAACTTTCACATTAAATTAATATAATGTGCTTTATTTAATAGTTGAATAGTTAAAGTTAAAAAAGCACGTACTTGTTGTCATTTTTGTTATTTTTAGTAATTATGGACTACCTATTTGTGGACGTCTGTTATTGGCCCTGTGAACTGTATTCTTATTATTGTGATCAAATAATTTATGTCCTTAATAAAATAAAAATATATAGTAGGACATAAGCCTCCCCCAGGGTGCGCCACAAGACCCAATCTCCCGTTTTCGCCATCCAGTTCATCCATCCACCACCAGCCACCTTTTTCAGGTCGTCGGTCCATCTGGCCGGAGGGCGTCCTACACTACGCTTATGTCCAGCAGTGGACTGCAATAGGCTGAAATGGATATAGTAGGACAGTAGGATTTATAATCGTTAGCATTTATTAAGAGCATTTATAGCATTATATTTCCCCACCTTATCCCTTTAAAAAGAGCTTTTATCTATAACTACAGTGCATATTTAGGGCAATGCTTGTTGTATATTTTATGAATAACCCTCTAGGTATTATGTTTAAATAGATTAAATAATACATAAATAAATATTCATGTACGTATAACACAGATCTCGTTAGCCCTATGCTAAGTACAACTAAATGACTTGTGTTATAGGTGCCAACTCGACGATAGATTTAATACAATAAATACATAGATAACATCCAAGACATGAGACAAACTAGAAAAGTTTGTTTCCTAGTTTAACCCGGCCGGGGATCGAACCCGAGACCTTTGGTTTAACAGTCAGCGTGCCAAACCACTGCGCCACCGAGGCCGTCTGTCTGTGTACTTTACATACATAATATCCAAATATCGTCACAGACTTTCACATTTATAACATTAAGTCAAAATAATATTTGGATAGTAGGAATTATGATCGTAACATTACATTTCCTGAAAAGACGTTTCATTTGCAACTATGGTCGATATTTAGGTTACCCTAAACAATTATTTTAGAAATAACCCTGTATTATGTATGTTTTAAGCAGGATATCTACGGATTGTTAGATCCATCCTAAACAATTAGAGAACAATACGCCCGACTAGTATTACAACTGTCAGTTACGCTTTATAACTTAGTTACCTACCTGATAACAAAGGTTAAACTTAATTGTATTAATAGTCGTTTAACCCTTTAACGGGCAGAGCAAGTTAAACATAACATTTACATACAGGCACAAACATTGCTTCTGGCCCCACACTAGGCACCACACACCCCCCCTGTGTCGTGGGAACCAGAAACAATGACATCACAAACATGTAAACATCCAAGACCTGGGGTCTCCAGCCAGGGTTCGAGCCCGGGACCTCTTGCATGGTAGGTAAATGCCACCACTGAGTTTAATATTTTATAATTTATTTCAATGGTATAAAGTTCAATTTAAGGTGGTAACTATCATACCACTGCCTGGTGAAAGGTTAAGAGTATTTATTGAAATTTCCTACCTTCATATAACATGAAGGTATAAAACCTTCATGTGATGACGTCATTATAAAAAAAGAAACGGAGGCACTATTTTGTCTTGTAAATTTTTAACCAACTTCAGAAAAGGATTTGGTAGGAAGAACGTAGTTGTAATTTTGTAAAGAAAACTATCCGAGTAATTATTTACTATTTATTTCATACGAACTTTTCACAGGACATTACATAAGAAATAACATGTACAAAGGCGAGCTTATCTCTAAGAGATTTCTTCCAGCAAAACTTTATTTTGTTATCTTCTGCGAATTATTACATTAGTTAGTACATTGTCGACTAGGGCACACTGTCGAGTTCGAATGTAAATGTGCCTAACTATGTTTTTAAGTATTTTATTTCAAATAGTAACTATTTCTAAGTCTATTACACTTTTTCGAACTGATTCTTACTTTATTTCATACATCTGGTATTGTTATTTCCATCTGCAAGAGCTCATGCATTGGGGCCTTAAATAAAAAAGAAAGCTATGGAAGGGTGACTTGAAGTAAACTAAAACCAAATATAAAAAAACTGACATTTGCGTCTAAGTGGTTCAGTAGATAAAATAAATATTATTTTTTAGTGATTCGCGATACTCATACATAGTTATATATTAAAACATATTGAGTGTTGTGTGTCGGTCAGCTGCAAAAAACTAAAAGTGACTACCCATAATAATTGACTGTACTCGCCACTTCAGTCTACCCGAGACCACGGCAATTGTAATGCTGACGAAACGTCGGGAAATAAGGTTTATATAATAAAAAATCATATTGTTATAGACTTTTTTCGGATTAAGACTTTCGTGAGCACTAATTAATAACTTAATTCCATTTACTTACTTACTTGACCCCAAATATCTATAACAATATTTAGGGTTTACAAAACATACGCTCTCCGTTTTATCTAAGTATATCATTTATCTAATATTAAATTGAATAACAACAAAGACTAAGCGTTGCATTGGCGGACAAGGACCAAACCATTTTGTATTGTCCTATCAGTGAATAAATACTTTTTAAATTACTTTTTTTGTTTTTATCCTCCGACGGTGTAGCTGGCTGGTTTTGGTGTCAGTCTTAAAGGAAGTACTAGGGAACCCTAAAAATATAATGCTTGAGGCGTGCGTGACCACGGGCTGAATGTAAATTATATACGTCCATTTTTTACAATATAAAACCAAATGTACCCTTTTAACGCAACATGGAAAATCGATAGCTTAACTTGTAACTACTCACAATATTTTTATCTGCTACCAAAGGATGAATGAACAAAATAGCCGTAGATCCATAATTGTAAATCAATGACGACTACAATTATCGAGGTATCCGAGGCATAACACCTCGATGAAATTTGGGTCAGGTTTTCTCATGGTGTTGCAGCGAGGAAACATCGAGTAACAAAAATCTATCCTTTACAATGTTCCTTTCCAAAATCTCTGTCCGCAAATGTAATACGCCATCATGTCACAAAAGTCGGGCAAACAAGCGCTAGCCGCGTACAATGTGTGATAGACTTTTTGACGTTGCAATCTATCGTTAATTTCCCCAGGGCTCTACCTGCGGCCACGATGAACAAACTTTTTATTGTTACTTACTAGTTTGACCTTACTCTTTCCAAGGACTCTTGAAATATTGTGAAAAGTAACAGACATTGTCGCTTTAAGGCCGGGTTCTTCGAGCGCACGTATTTGTATCTGAGCGCGTGCGTATACGAATTTTTGTCATTACACAAATGCACATGACAATTTAGATAACCGACGTCACTAAGACGCTTATTGATAATTTTTTTGGCATTTTTTTTTATCCGAAACTTAGAAGAGCTCAATTAAAACCATTTTAAACTTAAAATTTAGACTCATATTCGGTATTGGATTTGGAACAGTAAAGTTTATAAAATTAATAATACACGGCACGGGTTTCTCACTGAGAGAAAGTATGGGTTTAATCACCACTTGTGCGAACCACGGATAGGCGATTTCAAGCGCTAAGATCTGTAAACACCTCGGACACTCATGTTTCCTCACGATGTTTTCCTTCCATAGTTAGTTTCTTTCAAAGTGTCTCTTCGTAGTTAGCTATTAGTAAAGCATTAAAGATAAAAACCTAAAAATTATGACCAACCGCCCTAAATATGTCATTGAAAAGAAATATATATTTTTTTTACGTTTTAAATAGTAAGCATTATATATCTGTTTTGGTGGTACGTTCATAGAGCCCAGCCTTAAGAGATGACGCAAGTTCCTAGAAATATCAGTTTTATTTATGCAGAGACAGTTTTACTCTTTACCCGACTGCGGCGGAGTACAAAAGGAGGGTAATGGGTGTGGTTTATTATGTATGTATGTGTGTATGTATGTACGTATAAATATGTGTGTTGGTAGAGGAATGTTTGTTAGTATGTCCGATTCCATTGCTTAAGCAGTGTGATTGCTTAAGAAGTTACTATGGTTCCCTCATAACCTCTTAAGAAAAGTAGAATCGAATCGTCGTGTTTGCGAGAGGAACAAATTTATTTGCTATTTGGAATCGGCATAAATTTTGGCCTTTGCATCTACGTAATGAGATGATTCATACAACGTGCACCTTCACTCATACTGTGGCACCGTCACTCACACGGGATGGGTGAAAGGACCACTTCGATGACGAAGTACCTGGGACATGGTTTTCAGATGGTGAAGGATAGAATCAACATAAAAAAACAACAAAAAAAAATCATCTCTGAAACACAGTAATAATCTAAAATAAAAATAACAATAACTGCCGATCAGTAACTACTAAGCAGACGGGATCCACAGTCAACAATCTAACTACTACGGTCCTGCTTGCTTAGTATTCAGCTCAGCAGTCGTGTTGTTGGGTATTTTTTATTTAAGTTTTTTACCATAGCAAACAATTAAACAAAGTTTTGAATTTTCACCTACGCACTTCTAGAAAATAAACAATTTGACCTTTAATACCGACTCTTATTTCCCGAGAGAAAGGGAGGCCACGAACCAAAGAGCTAAGGTTATTTATTTTCATGGATTGTTAGTTGAAGTACCTACTCATTTGTTATTAAGGAGAAATCCTTGTTCTGTAGTCACAAGAAGCATTTGGAGTTAGAAAGAGGAGTTAACACTTTTATTAATTAGTCAGTATTAACCCTTGTATTCCCCACTGCTGAGGCACGGGTCTCTTCCTGCATCGCAGGAAGGTTAGGCCGTGGTCAAGTCCGGGTTGGTGGATGATTGTAAGACAGTGACGGGCCTTACTGTCAGAAGTTATTAACCCGCCCATAAAGCCTCTAATAAAGCTTAACAACTGCCATTACATGCACCAACACCAACGACACTAACGGCTTAACGTGGCTTACGAAGCACGGAAGTGCACGGAAAAATGCCACTAGCGGTAGTCACGGCATAGGCACCCATCCTACAACTGACCACGGCTCCTGTTACTTGACTCAAGTGATTAATTCCAATCACACGGTTCGACTAGGCCACGAGGGCTTCATTAATTAATTAGTAACAGTAACCAATTCTGTTTTATTAATGTCAGGTATCTTTCATACGCTTATGAAAGATTTACGGCATTGTTTATAAACACGATTCCACAAAAACACTCTTAGAGCCGGTTTATTTAATCGGTGTCTAAGTCTTTTCCTTATTAAATCTCTACAACAGATTATTTTAATCAGAGTGTTTTTAGGTATTTTGGTGTTATAAATAAGGGCGTTACTTTAACAGCATAAACTTTTATAACATCCATAAAACGAAACGAAACTAAATTAAATTGTATATTTGCACAAAAAGTGGCAAACGTGTAAAAAATTTACATAACTTGTTCATTATAAAATGACTTCATTTATTGTTTGTACATGGTAGTATTTTTTTAACTTTCAGCACCACACGAAAAGTTCTTTCAGCAAGCCAATTCAACACCTTAGGGAGAGCATTATTTGTATTGTCAAGGTACATTTCATGTCTCGTAATTTTCAAAATTAGTGACGTGTCATCTACAAATAATATAATCAGCGACATGCTTTGGACCATATAGGAGGAAAGAAACAGCCCCAAAATAGATTTCTGTAGTACTTCTATATTAAAATATGCCACTAGCTTCATAGTGATACCTGTATAAGAAGTACATAAGATGACTATAAATGGAGAATGTTCAAAGGTATAGTATCGTGACACCTCCAAGCCCTTACATGATTTAAGGTTATTCTACTTGTTATTTTGTTTTACATTTTCTACTTTATACTATTTTTATTTTTAATGCACTATAACCTGTGCTAAGGACAATTAAAAAAAAACCTATTTGGAGGCTAAAAATTCCACCCATGCCGGGATTCGAACCCGCGACCTCTGGCTATCCGTACCAGCGCTCTATCCAACTGATCTAATGGGCGACTCACCGGCATCAGTGAAATTTCGAACCTCTTTACACTATTCTCTGTATTACGTACAGGCAGCGACATCTGGCTGAAGTAATTTGCATCACTTGCAGCCCGGAGTACCTACTTTGCAGTTAGGTTTTACATCGGAATGATATCGCTGTACCCACATGATCATTCTATTTTTATTTTTAATGCACTAACCTGTGCTAAGGACAATTTTAAAAAAAACCTATTTGGAGGCTAAAAATACGTAATACAGAGAATAGTGTAAAGAGGTTCGAAATTTCACTGATGCCGGTGAGTCGCCCATTAACACAGTTGAATAGAGCGCTGGTACGGATAGCCAGAAGTCGCGGGTTCGAATCCCGGCATGGGTGGAATTTTTAGCCTCCAAATAGGTTTTTTAAAAATTTTCTACTTTACTTTCCTTTAAATTATACAACTGTTGACTACTAATTAACAATTTTGTTTGACTATATACATTTATTCGATTACATTAGATACCTATTCTAAAGGAAGTCCAATTATTTTATTGATTATTTAAATAATAGATATATTTATTAATAACAAAAAATATTTTGTACCAACGTCTTCAACGGCATGTGCCTTGCGGAAGGACAGTGAGATAAATAAAAATCTTCTATTACAATATGAACTTTTTTTTACGAATCGTATATGTCAACACAACGTTAAAACGTAGTGCAAACAACTGAATGGTCTATGTCGAGAGAAGTCGGTCCACTTTATGAGAGCACATTAACAACACTCTGAGGACAAGTTCACGCATTTGTTACGTCCGCACGGTCTAAGCGGGGAAAACTCGGACACAACACTTGGCTCCTGCACCAGTCCAGATTATTATGTTTCAGAAACTGCGCCTCGTGCTTGCATACTAATGATATTTTGTCGTAATGGAATTTTCTGCAAAATATTTGATCGGCAATGATTCGCAATATATGTATACACGTATATTATTTTTAAGAAGCCTTTTATACTTCCCACTACATGGCATAGGCGAAGGCCTACCATGCAGTGGGGATTTCTCTCTACCATACGGAGTGAAGTCTCAGAGAGAGATAGATAGATAGAGAACACTTTATTGTACATAAAAAGGAAATTATAGAGAAATTAATTTCTTAACCTAAGATTACAGACGGCGGCTTTATCACTAAAAATGATCTCTTCCCGTCAACCTTTGAATGGACTGGAGTAATATATTGGAGAAGGAAGTAGATGCACAAACAAGTTATTTCAGGTTATATACGAATAATACATGCTAATTTAAGAACTTCATTATACTAACTGTAAATGAGAGTATGGTAGAAAGAAATTATCACGCATGCCCACTGCGGATTGGTTTTAAACACTGAGATGGTGGTATATACACCTCATACACTCATGTTCCTCACGATATTTGTTTCAACGTTAGCGAAAATGGTAGTTTTCGACATTTACTTAAAAATTATTCGCAAAAAGACCCGTTAAAAAATTAAGGGGTAATTTTACTCACAGGTAACCTTATGCCGATTATTGCAATAGGCCTAGGTAAATAATACGATAACATTAGAAATCCATCTATAAAATGGCGACTAAATAAGACCCGTGTTAGCAAAATTGGCAGATGTCAATTACAGAAGATATTTGTGGAAAAGAATCGGCGCTCACAAACTAAATTCAATGCGGGTGTCATATTGTGATTTTTTTTTGTTTTTATGTTCGTTGAGGTACGATTTCGCTTACAAAACCTGTGTAATTTTCTATTTTAATTTTCTATTATGATATTTTTATCTAACACCTTGTGTTAATGTTGTTAAGGAAACTGTAATTTTTTTGACATTTAACAACAGTTTGTGTTTTTCAACAACATTTCTTCCGTGATTCTTAGATTCTCTTCTCTGCTAGTCTTTCCAGATTACAATTTTTCGGAATGTCTAGGTTATTAAATATAATTTTATTAAACTAGCTTTGCTAATCTCACAGCTTTAATGAAACCAATTCCATATATAATTGTATTAATTTATCTACCAAACAGCGTAACTACAAAGAACAAAACCCGTCTTCATCAACCCATTATGTCCCCACCAAGGGGCACGGGTCTCTTCCTTCCTTGTCCATAGGTTGGTTATCTGGATAGGTTACACAGTTAGGTTGTCTGGAAGAGATCGCTCTTAGCGATATGACCCCCAATTGTATAACATTACTTAGATTTAAGAATCATGGTTGTAATATTTTTCTGGTTGTGAATAAAGTGTTCTCTATCTATCTATCCATAGGCTTTATTCCACCACGGGGCCAAGTCTTATTGGTGGATGCTTGCAAACTAGTGGCTGGTCTTACTGTCAGAAGTTTTCAAGCCGCCCTAGGGCCTCTGACATGTCTTAACGACTGCCATCTATTAATAGATCCAGGGCCAGTTTCTGAATTGATAATTTCTCTAAGTAAATAGTTACATATAGTGCGGTCTTCTCGAATTTCCCAGAAAAAAATGTGACAGAACATTCTTTCATACTCATTACGTGTTTACAGAAGCGCCCGTGGCATAATCGAACCTAGTGATTGGAATCAATCACTTGAGTTAAGCAACCACAGGCGCGGTCAGGTGCAGGATTGGTGATCATCCCGTGACTACCGCTAGTGGCATTTTTTCGGGCGCTTCCGTGGTTTGCAATGCACTTTAAGCCGTTGGTGCCGCTGTCATATAATGGCAGTCGTTAAGCCATGTCAGAGGTCTAATGGGCGGCTTGATAACTTCTGACAGTAAGGGCCGCCACTGTCTTACAATCCTCCACCAACCCGGACCTGGCCCTCGTGATGGAGTATGGCCTAACCTCCCTGCGATGCAGGAAGAGACCCGTGCCCCAGCAGTGGGGACATACGAGGGTTGATTTCGTATCGTATCGTAAGTATTTACTTGGTGAAATTCCCAATTCAGATACTGGTCCACATTTGCTTTTGCAAAACTCACCACTTTGTTTCTCGTACACTAACAATCCGTTTATCTACTGTTAACAGCTATTAGTTGGATAAAAAGCCTGCAAAAACGCAGATGGGGCTATGTCGAGTTTGCGGTAAGCCAACGGGCCATGTACGACCGGGCTTGTTTCAACGCGAAACGTCTATAAGTAAGCGTTAATGTTTCGCTCAAACTGCGCACTATGTTAAGCGGTTATGGTACCATCTAGCGGCCCGAGTAAAAAGAACTGAGTGAGTAATGGTTCCTTTGCTATACTCATCGATAGGTATATAAATTAATTGGATATGACACTTGGATACAGAGTGAACAGCCCTGGCTGAGGCGACATGTTTTCGTTGTATGCGATTTTAGCAAGTGACGCCCTACTGCCGAAGTAAAAGACCAATTACGATGGAATAAAGTATTATAAAAAATAACCACGAAGGTCCAGAAAGAAACCTATCTGAGTCAGTTTTGCTAAAACTTAGCCACGAAGGTCCCAGAAAGAGCAAAGCAGGTGCCTCGCGGTCCGTCCAAAACCTCAACAAGCAAAGTAAAAAAAAGGACTTTCTAACCTACGAGTGATCGAGTCACCTTTGCTAAACCTTGTTTTTACATTTAGTTCAAACATTACTAAGGAAGGAACTTCCACAAATCAAATCACTCGTGCTGGCCCTGAACTAAGGTACGCTGTCCTTTATAAAAAATATCCAGACAAAGATATCACAAACCCGGAAATACACCCAGACTGAGATCATTTGTACAAATGTACGGTGGCCCCCAGCACCCATGTCCTCCAGCAGAGACCGGGATCCTCCAGATCCAGTATAGGATCCGCGGCAGTAGCAATAGTTTCTTGAAGGTATTGCAGCCAAGGTGGACAATCCATTGCGTGGCAGCGCACACATTGTCCTGACAGTGAAATCGCCCAGTGGGGAGTGTGATTGTTTCAAAAATAATCTTCGTTAATTTGTATTGTATTATATTAACATAGTTCTAAGACTATTACTAGCAATTTATTAATAATATATTTACTAACTTGTGCTGTGGGTTTTGTAAAAAAAAAATAAAAAAAAATTATAATTTAAACTGTACTAATAATTGACTGAAATAAAAATTTATGTGACTAATCAGTCTAAAATAAATAAATTGAATTGAATAGTAATTCCAAACTGCGATCCCCAACCCGCATGCCCAGCGTGGGGATTATGGGCATTACCCCTTAAGATAGCACAACGTGGCGCTCTTTAAGGGAGGGCTATGTCCAGCAGTGGACTAGTATAGCCTGACGACGACGACGAATAGTAATCAAACGTGATACTGCTAGACCAACGAGGCAGTCGATGAGTAGGTAACTAATTGATATCGAAACTATAAAATGGTGATCATAATTCCCCTGTTAAATGTTACGTCTATCACGTAAGCCAAATAAAATTACAATAAGCCAATATAACTATCTCTCTTAATCTCAATCAAGTCAACAAATCAATCTCTTTCTCGCCCTCTCTGAGAGAAAGGCGTAGGACGTTTAGGCTACATAAAAGCCAATTATGTCAGTAATATTTTCCTGTTGTACGAATAAAGAATATTCTTTCTATCTCTCTATCTACCCGATATTACATGAAGAACTGTAGCAAAAATGTAGAATATACTTTACATTGCTAGAATGAACAGCTTCCAAGAAACAGTTTCAAGCAGACCTTCTAAAAACCACTCCAGATAATAAAGATACTTTTTAAACGGAGATTAAAAACTAACAAACCGCGCCGTCCAAGTTGAAGTTAACAAATTACTCGGTGGAAAATCGACCAGGTGTAATAAAGAAAGCGTTTTCTCTAGATCTGCGGATTCTATTAAAGGTATTAAGGCGCGCCGAGGGTGTGGTAAAGGTGATTATTCAAGTGGCACAGATAGCTGAGGTCAGCTAACCACGTCTTTTCAGCTCAAATAGTGCTGCAGCGCGCTACCAAGCAATTTTAACCCCTAGCAACATTTTAACGAGATGAATGTGGCACGTAATTGAATTCGAGTGGATACAGATGTTACGTACACACCATTTTGTGTTCTTTTTGCTAGCACAGGTTGAGTCGTTCAGTGTTTATAAAAGCAGCACTCTGACTGATAACCTTGCTTTTAGTGGTTTGTATTCGCAAGGAAGCTTTTAAAATTCGTACGATCAGCTTATCTGTCCGTCATGTTTCAAGTAGTTTCCAGGTAAAGTGGTTTTGATAAAAGAATATAATATAGACGAGGGCTACGGGTGGCAACTGTAGCTTCAGCTTGAGTAAGTTAGGTGATAGATTCATCGATTAACTTAGGTTAGGTGTAATGGGAATCGCTCGCAGCCCCGGCTGCCTGATTAATCTTTAACGATCACAATGGTTAAGCAACACACTACGCGTTCAGTGCATGGATGGGTGACCGTCTATGACTAACGCTAGTGACACTTTCCGAGCGGTTCCGTGCTTCGCAAGGCACGTTAAGCAGTTGGTGCCAACTGCCGTCGATAGATGGCAGTGGTTAAGCCAAGTCAGAGGCCTTAGGGCAGCTTGAAAACTTGTGACAGTAAGTCCACTAGCCTTGCAAGCCTCCACCAAGACAAAACGAACACGTCGGACATCCTTTCAAATCACAATCCTACAAAATAAAGTGAAATAATGGGACATCCTACATTTATACGTCGGAGCGGTGGCGCGTTTTCATGGTAGTGTTGACACTTAGTTTTACTTGTCACGATCAATAATTCATAATTTTTGTGTTATTTTGAAGGGCTTGTGGCCTAGCCGAACCGAGTGATTAGAATCAATCAGTTGAGTTAAGCAACAACAGGCGCGGTCAGGTGCGGGATGGGTGACCGTCCCGTCACTACCGCTAGTGGCATTTTTTTCGAGCGTTTCCGTGCTTTGCAAGGCACGTTAAGCCGTTTGTGCCGGCTGTTATGTGATGGCAGTCGTTAAGAAATGTCAGAGGCCATTTGGGCGGCATGATAACTTCTGACAGTAAGACCAGCCACTAGT
Organism: Yponomeuta sedellus; assembly: GCA_934045075.1. NCBI lineage: Eukaryota > Metazoa > Arthropoda > Insecta > Lepidoptera > Yponomeutidae > Yponomeuta > Yponomeuta sedellus. The sequence continues at coordinate 15,163,994 of OW203726.1, read as the reverse complement.
CTTGCAAGCCTCCACCAATCCGGTCTTGGCCCCGTGGTGGAGTTTGGCCTAACCTTCCTGTGATGCAGGAAGAGACCCGTGCCCCAGCAGTGGGGACAAAGGGTTGATATAAAAATTTAAAAATCTATAATATAAAAATGAATCGCTGAATGTGTTGGTAAGCGCAAATCTCGAGAGCAGCTGAACCGATTTCGCTATTTTTTTTTTAGAATATTCCTTGAAGTATGAGGATGGTTCTTACGGAGAGAAAAATAAAAAAATAAATAAAAAATCGACTGTTAGGCGGTACGAAGTTCGCTGGGTCAGCTAGTTTTGAATAAAAACACTCTGATTATTCTGATTTTATTAAACTATGGAAATACCCCTTTTTAGTTCACGCACATAGATACGCAAACTCGTTTCTATCACAAAAAAAAACTTCGATCTAGCCGAATAAATTTGTTGGTACAAAGGCAAAGGCATAAACGACGTCGGTGCTACCGTCCTCCAACAAAAGGCTGTACTTGATTTGTTGTTTTAAAGTTAAATGGAGTGAAAAATTCTGTTGTGTGCGAAAGTTTCTAGCTGGTAAATCGGAATATTGAGCTAGCCTTATCGATGGCTACCTCTGACAACGTTTTGGCGCTTAAATTTTGTTACTATGTTCACTGTTGGAAACTTTTATAGTCATAAGTCGGTATGATATTATGTTTAGATACATAATGTTTACTACGATTAATATAAATAGCGGAAATCCGGTTATTTATAGAAATCGTAGTAAAAATTCTGTATCCAAAATATAAATTGATTAATTTCTGTGTACAATAAAGAATTTTTAGCCTCTTAATAGGTTTTTGAAATTGTCCTCAGCACGGGTTAGTGCAACAAAAAGAATATAACAATAATATTCTATATCTATCTTTTAAGGAAAGAATTCAGGTTTTTTACAATTTATTAAGTTTCAGATTTACATTTAATATTCTTTTTAATAACTAGCTGACCCTGCAGGGTCAAGTGTGTTATAGTCTGTTAGCTTTTAGAATATACCTCGGCTACTATCGGATATATTCGTGTAATAGAAATATATAAAATAGTTATGTAATAGAAATTACATAACTTTTCAAAATAGTGCATAAAAGTTTCATACAGAGCAGGAAGTAGTATTACACTCATATGCTTCCGGCGAAAACCGAAGCCTACTCTAGAGCCCGAGGCATACTCTAAAAACTATCTGACTATACTTATTTTTTCCAAGTATCACGTCTTGGTAGCTCAGCGGCACTGTGTCAAGATTCTGATACGAAAAATCCGGATTTTCTCCCACTACTAATTTAACGATAACAGAAGATTTCGTTAAGTTAAACTCTGAAGCAACTCTGTAGCAACTCTGAAGACGAATTGCTTAATATCCATAAGAATGGACCACAAAACCACTTTAGCCTTAGCATCTACGTAATGAGATGATTTATAAAGCGTCCAGTGGTACTTTCAATCACACTAGATAGGTGAAGGGATCACTCGGACACTGCAGTGCCTGGGACATTGTTATTTAGATGGAGTAAGCTTTTCCATCACTTATACCATCTTGACAGCTTAGGCCTTACCCACAAGATAGACGAAGTCAATACATACGGCATCCAAATTTCAATAGAGCTCGTGGTTCGAATGTACCGGCAGCATGGGAACCATGCTTAAGTGCATGAGACCCCCTTGCTAAAAGTGTGACTGAAGAGTTAATTTTAATTTAAATTAATAATCAATATTTTTAGTTCATGTAAAATAATTGGTTTATAAATTTAATTTTTAACTTCAATTACTAATAATCAATATTGTTGACTTTATATAAAAATAATTCACTTACCTATTTTGGAACGTAACTTCATAATTAACTGTTGTAATTTTTGCCGAGGGTAGTAAACTAACAGTTAATGCTTTCAAAAATACGCCTACCACCTCAGTCATCCGAGACCACGGCACCTGTAAAAGTGCCGAAACGTCGGAAAATTGTAAAAAATATAATAAACGAGTGAAATCCGTATTAAAACAGTTTTAATTATACGGAGTCAACCAAGCCACGTATTTCCTAACAATGTTTTCTCTTTGCAGATTTACGTAACTGTGAAAATTAACGAAGTCATAGGTACATGACTACACTGGGAATCGAACCTGGGTCTCTCGCTTCCGAGTCCATTGTTCTACCGACTGGTCTACCGCTACCTTATAAATCACACCATTTATTTAAATGACAATAAGTTATAGTCGAAAATCGCCAATTACTTTAGATATACTTGTGTAAATTTAAGTAAACTCGTATTTTAGTAGTTTCTACAAGTTAATACAGAAACGAGAAACTATTTAACATATTCCATTTTGTTTTTAATTCACAATCAAATAGTTCAGTCCTTTTACTACGTACACCACGTTGTAGATTATGGCAAAGCTTTTTGTGTGCCAAATTGAATCTACATCCAATAAGTTGCTCGTGATTTCATGACAATATTTATATATTAGCGGGATGACATAAAATAAAACAACGGCGTGGTACGTCAAAATTGATCCACAAAAATGCTGTTAGACCATCATTGTTAATACTACCATTTGTGGTTTAATGGGGAACATGCGAACTTAGATTGGAGTGGGGAAATTTGAGAAAAGGTGAAATTAAAACAAATATTTTTTCGTGGTTTTCTAGAATCACAAAATTTGAGAAAAAATTTTACTGTTATAACGAACTTACTAGATTTAGTGTTTTTATTGAATCCTAAACGTTTTCTTATAAGGTGCACAAAACAACATTATTTTACGAGATTACCTACTCAAATATTAACGTGCCGGTTGTGGCGACTAGCTTGAGACCAATTTTTATGAAGTATTTTTGTACCACGTGACTATATTGACATTCCACCGTTTATATTATGAAAGGAATTGGCCGTAGAAAAAAAACCCTCATTTATTTATTAACGTTTAACGTTTGGTCCCTCCGATTACATTAAAACATTGCACGTCTTCATTAGTAATTTCAAACTATTTTCCAAAGCACCCATACACAGAAATGCAACTAGTATCGTGTAGAATCCTAAATTACCATGGAGTTGTAGAAAAATATTTTTTTTTTATTTTTAACGCACACTAGATACAATGTATTCAAAACATCGGGATCTCAAGCAAGCAAAGCCCTGGCTTGTCTTGCTCTATTCCATAAAATTGATAGAAGTGAGGCGTTCATTGATTGCCAACATTTTTTATATTTCGAAATTTAAAAAATACCAAATTTGTTTGTTTGGTGTTCTGTATGCAGAGTTTTTGTGTCAGGCATAAGTTTTTAACGCGCAATGTAGGATGCATTTAAGCCTAGAGTCTAGAGTTTATTTTTAAGTAATAACAAAGCACGTGAGGGAATCAGGGATTTCTGCTGTTGATATTTTTAGGACGTTTTCTTATAGACTTTTAGTCTTGATCTACTTACGGCTGTTCTTATATCGGAAAAGTCCGACCAGGTTTCGCTCCGATTTGCAGAGCTTAATCATGGTGAGCAGAGACGGAGCTCGCGTCGTCGGTTGCTCGTCTCACACTACGGGCAAGCGCGCGGCGCGCCCGCGCCGAGATAGGTGGGGCGGGTGCCGACACTGGCTGCGGGGGATTCCCGCTGGCTTACGCCGCAGCGCCTACTGCTTTCCCGTCGTCAATGTCACTAGGCATGATGGCACAGACTAGCTATCTATCTAACCTAACTATTTATACGTTTTCTTATCTGCAGGATCTGAATGCTGATTACGTAAGCGATATTTTTCTTGCATATTTGAGTAAATTCTGATTTGAACACATGGCAAGTCTACTTATATAGCCTCTAAGGACAAAGATCATCATCATCAAAGGTTTTCTGGAAGAGATCGCTCTAAGCAATCAGACCGCCAATAAAATTGTACAATATTACTTAGATTTAAGAAATCATGGTTGTATTCTTTTCTCTGGTTGTGCAATAAAGGGTTCTCTACCTATCTATCTATCTATACATATGTCTATCATATTACAAAACAAACAACCTAAAATATTACTTCCAATCTTCACGTCGAACGTACAAAAGGGGGCTAAGAACTTGGCTGTCTTTTGCTTATTTGTAGGTGGGCTCAATCGATATTGATATCAACCCTTGTATGTCCCCGCTGCTGGGGCACGGGTTCCTTCCTGCATCGCAGGAAGGTTAGGTCATACTTTACCGTGGGGGCCAAGTCCGGGGTGGTGGAGGATTGTAAGACAGTGGGGGCCTTACTGTCAGAAGTTAAACAATTACCCTTTATACAATTACCGAGCGGTGGTGTCGAACCAATGATCTAATTAATTTAATGAATGACCTAATTAATTGCTGGACATCGCCTACAGGAGAAGGCACAAACACACAAAGACTTATTGAATAAGCTGACGTGGCTCACAAAGCGTATTGTACAAATATGCACATTATTATTGGTAAGGAAACACCTACATAAAATGCTATGTCATCATCATTGTAAGCTTTTTACCCAGTACACGCCAGTTGGCGACTGCCCTCTGACAACACAACATTGTGGAATAAATCTAGTGAAAATAACATCGGATTTGTTCTACTTCCTCCAATAACATAACATAACAAAATATTGTGCGGACAGTCAAACTAACAGACTCGCCCGTACATTTGGTCCTTCGAGACCTGATCTCAGTGTGTTTATTGCTTTTTGCGTTAGCGAATCGGTCTGACTGGCCTCTCAGAAGCGGGAATCACCAGTTGGATTGAGAAGGCGCACATAACGCATTAGGTGGTGAGTGCACTGAGTGTGGAAACAAGACCAGTGATTAGTGATACGTCGCTGCATCATCGGAACAACAGTAACAAGTACAACAACATCAACAACAGAACATCGGACAACAAAACTCATCTTGACTCGGATCAGGAGTGTAAATAGCAACAATAACATGCAACAGGTGAGACCATAAAACACATTTTTGGTTAAACAACATGACATCCTACGAGGGTATAATTACACAACAATCGGAGCTGGTGGAAGAAATAAAGTCCATCAGTTCCAACTTTAAGAAGGATGGAGCCTCCAGGAAGTTAAACGAGGAGTACCATGATGAAAGGCTAAATCGATTAGAACAAAGCTGGAAAAAGTTTGAGTTCAACCACGACCGAATTTGCCTTTTGAAACAGGAACAAACAGGAGAATATTTTCAAAAAGGTGTGAAAAGTAAACTGGAAAATATCTACAAGGAAACAAAGGAAATGATAACGAAATCTAAAAGGAGTCTTGAAAAAATAATACAGGTGGAAGAATCGAAACTGAGAGCAGAGTTGGAAAGGAAGCGAATCGCAAAAGAAACCCTTATGGATCCTGGCCCATCAACATCAACTAACCAAGCGAACATGCCAATGGGCGAGGAACCTAACTCAGACGGCGAATTCTACGAAACGTCACTCGACGCCAAAACGATAGAATTGCTAAATGAACAGAAGTCTCACGTCAAAGCGTTCCAGAGAGCAATTTGCAATCTGAACATTGATAACATAACAGAAAAGTGGCAACTTGAAGATAAGTTGCGAACAATAACAATGCGATGGGAAAATTTCGACAAGCTATACTGGAAGTTGGATAACATAATCAAGGATAACAATTCCTACGATCAACAATACAACAAGTTGGAGAACATGTACGACACGGCAAAAACTTTGATAAACACGAAGATTTGGGAGCAAAATCACCAAGAAAAGGCAGCACCCAAAATCGAAATACCAACATTCAATGGTAATTACTCCCATTGGACAACATTCAAGGACTTATTCACGGAAACAGTTCACTACAATTCCTTTATATCCAAGGCACAAAAAATGCAACATTTAAAGACAAAGTTAAAGGGCGAAACAGAGCGTCTAGTACAACATCTAACAATAAGCGCCGACAACTACGACACCTGCTGGAGTATCCTGCAGCAGCGGTATGACAATATACGACTGCTCTTCACATACCATGCTAATGAGCTACTAAACCAGCCCACCATCCAACAAGCTACAGCTTTTCAGATAAAAAGAATGCATGACTCTACTTTGGAAAACATAAATGCTATAACAAATCTACATATCGATACAACAAACTGGGACCCATTGTTAGTGCACATACTCATACAGAAGCTCGACGTCGATACGAAACAATGCTACATCGAGTCACTCAAAAATCCCAGGGAAGTACCTAGACTGGAGGATTTTTTAACATTCCTGGAAAACAAATTCATGGCCTTGGAATCGACAAACACGAAATCGAGCCGTAACATACCTGAAAAACAAAACAACAACAAAAACATGGTCCATAAAAGGTTTCAACCTGACCGGGACCTGAACGGGAACAAACAACTTAACTCAAACGGGAACCGACAATTTGCCCCGAAAGCCTTCTATAACAACGTGACTATAAGGTGCCCCCAATGCACCCAGCAACATGGGCTTTACAGTTGCAAGGTATTCTTAGACATGACGTCAAACGAACGGCTTCAGATTGCAAAGAAACTCGGAGTGTGCAAAAACTGCTTGTTCAGCCATAATGGCAACAATTGCACATCGACTCAAAGGTGCAAGCAATGTAACCAGAGCCATAATACTTTGCTACACGAGGCGGTGTCGAATGAATCCGGAAAAGTGAACAAAAGTAACCGTATAAGCAGTCACTTATGGAATGAAGGTCAAAATGAAGTACTCTTAGCAACAGCCTTGATCGAAGTCCAAACATCTTCTGGAAGGTTTATAACATTGCGAGCATTACTCGACCAGGGCTCCCAAGTATCCCTGATCACGGAGGATGCCGCTCAACGACTGCAGCTCAAGCGAAACAAGCTAGATGCAGTTGTAACAGGCGTAGGAGCTACACCCACAAACAGATGCAAAGGGGTAGTCCGGCTATCATGTAAGGCAATGAACGCTAACTACGAATTTACCACCAACGCGTTGGTAATGAACACAATATCAAGTAAATTGCCAAACAAAAACATCGACAGAACAACATTAGAGTCGTTAGATCACATTCAACTAGCTGATCCTAACTTCCATGTATCTCAAAACATCGACATTTTATTGGGAGCCGACATCTTCTCAGAAATACTACTGGAAGGCCTCATAAAATCTAAAAACTCAACAATTACTGCGCAACAGACCCACCTAGGGTGGATCATTTTTGGCAAACACAAGATGTTTCAATGCCACGTAATAATCAACAATTTGGAGGATATCGAGAAGTTTTGGGAACAGGAGGAAATAAGCGAAAATAAAACTAACAGTAATCAACAAGAACAAGAGGAAGATTATTGCGAAACCTTCTACAAACAAACAACAGAAAGATTGGCGGACGGAAGATACCAAGTGCGGCTGCCCTTGAAACCGGAGATAGGTGAAAAGCTGGGAAAATCAAAGCCCCAAGCCGTCGCACAGTTTAAACAACTAGAGCGAAAAATGGACGCCAATCCAGAATTTGCCCAAAACTATACGGAGTTTATGGCAGAATACAAACATTTAGGCCACATGGTGAAGGCCGAAAACAGCACTAACACTGCACCCTTACAATACTTCCTGCCGCACCATGGAATAGTGCGGCAAAATGCAATAACAACAAAACTACGGCTGGTCTTCAATGCATCTGCTAAGACAAGCACCAAGAGCAGTCTCAATGACCTCATGGAGAGTGGACCGAACCTACAGGCTGATCTACAGGGTGTCTTACTACAATGGAGGCAACATCAATACGTTCTAACAGCTGACATCGAAAAGATGTACCGGTACCTAGCCATGCACCCAGATGACCAGGCACTCCAGAAAATCGTATGGAGAGAATCTTCTCAACAGCCCATAGACGAGTACCAGTTGTGCACAGTAACCTATGGTACAAAGGCCGCACCTTTTTTAGCCCTGAGAACGCTGAAACAGCTTGCGGAGGATGAAGGAGGGAATTTTCCAATTGCCAAGCCAATCCTACAAAGTAACTTCTTTATGGACGATGCCATGTTCGGAAGCCATACCATCGAAGATGCGAAACAAAAACGAGATCAGCTAATGCAGCTTTTAAGTTGCGGCGGTTTTAACCTGCGTAAATGGGCGAGTAACGAACCCCAGTTAGTGGAAGACCTACCCAAAAATATGAGAAACCCGCTCAACTTTAACTTCACTGACACAGATTCGTCAAAAACATTAGGACTGGGATGGAACCCGAAAAACGATGAGTTCGAATTTTCACCAGTACTACAACACAAAGAAACAATAACAATAACAAAACGTCAAATACTGAGCGAAGTGTCCTCGTTATTTGACCCCCTAGGCTGGCTCGCACCGATAACAGTGAAATCAAAAATAATTTTCCAACAAGTTTGGAAAGACAGCCTTGGATGGGATGAAGCAGTTCCCGAACACATACAAAAGGAGTGGATGCCACTAAGAGCGGAATTAACAAGAATGGAACAGTTTAAGATCAAACGATGGCTCGGATGTACGAGTGCAACAGATAAAGAACCGGAACTACACGCCTTCTGCGACGCGTCCGAAAAAGCGTACGCATGTGTCGTCTACAGCACGGTGCGTAAGTCGGACGGAACAAACAGGGTGAACATAGTGGCAGCAAAAACGAAAGTAACTCCAATACGCAAACAACAATCTCTGCCACGACTCGAGTTATGCGGAGCCCAGTTGCTGTCCAAACTCGTCAACAAAATTAAGCAAAGCTTGAACAGACCTGACATGAAGGTTACAGCTTGGACAGACTCGATGGTCGTATTAGGATGGCTTAAGGGCGACGAAAACCGCTGGAACAGATATGTCGCGACCAGAGTGAGGTCAACAAAGGAGGTTATTCCGGGTCAAGACTGGCAGTACGTGAATTCAAAAAACAATCCAGCAGACTGCGCGTCCAGAGGTTTACTACCTACCCAGTTGAGTAAACACAAATTGTGGTGGCAAGGGCCAGAATGGCTCCTAAAAAACCAATTGCCAGAAAAAATCTACCTACAAGAAATACCAACATGCGAAAAAGCAAAGGTACACACAGTTACGGTACCAGATAACGAGCCAAACATCATAACAAAAACATTAAACAACTGCAATTCTATTACAAAGGCCGTCCGCGTTATCATATGGGTGTCGCGTTTCATAAGCAAAGCGCGTGCCCAGAGAGCGCCCGCCGAGCACTTTACACTGGCCGACATGAAGGCTGCGCGCAACAAGATAATACATCGAGTGCAACAAGATCACTTCAAAGAGGAAATTCGCGCTATAAAAACCAACAATACAGTGAACAAAAACAGCAAAAGTGGGAAACTAAATCCTTATGTGGATGAGTCGGACCTTTTGCGCGTGGGAGGAAGATTGAAACATTCAAACTTAACAGAAAACGCCAAACATCCTCTCATCATCCCAAAAGAGTCCAGACTGACACAACTTCTAATAAATGAAGCACACAAAACAACTCTCCATGGTGGAGCCAGACTGACCTTGGCAACGCTACGTCAGCGATATTGGATCATAGGAGGGACAACCACAGTGAAAAATACACTCAAAAAATGTGTAACGTGCAGTCGCTACAAAACAACCCGAGAAGAACAACTCATGGGAGATTTGCCCCGACCAAGAGTCACCCCTTCACCACCCTTTTACCACACAGGAGTGGATTTCACGGGGTGGGTGGACATCAAACTCAACAAGGGACGGGGCGTGCGAACGAGCAAGGGTTACGTCGCCGTTTTCGTTTGCCTCGCAACAAAAGCTGTGCACTTAGAGCTAGTCACAGACTTAACAACGCAAACATTTATACTTGCCCTTAAACGCATGGCGGCTCGGCGAGGCTGTCCGGCACATCTCTACAGTGACAACGGTACAAATTTCGTGGGGGCCGACCGCGAATTACAGAGACATCTACAAACACACAAAACGTTCAACAACAACTTCTTCTCGCAAACTCTCGCTGAACAAGAGATCCAGTGGCACTTCAACGCCCCGAGTTGGCCGTCGGCAGGAGGAATCTGGGAGGCCGCGGTCAAATCTATGAAACACCATCTTAAGCGAGTGTTAGGGGAGCAGAAACTAACATATGAGGAATTCCAAACATTATTGACGCAAATAGAGGCCTGCATGAATTCGAGGCCACTCTGCCCCTTAACAGAAGACGCTGACGACGCAGAACACTGTCTAACACCGGGTCATTTCTTGATCGGTCGACCTATCATATCGATCCCCCAAGAAAACCTACAAAACAGCAAGATAGGCCCACGCCGAAGATGGCAACTAACAGAAAAAATGTTCCAAGGATTTTGGAAACAGTGGTCATTGGAGTATTTACACGAACTTCAACAGCGCGCAAAATGGTGTAACAAAACACGAAATATACAAAAAGGCGACATTGTACTCATAAAAGAGGATAACCTCACTCCAATGAAGTGGCCATTAGGAAGGGTAATGGAAGTACATCCTGGAAGGGATAATTTAGTACGAGTGGTCACTGTAAAAACGCAAGATAGCGTATACAAGCGACCTATAACAAAGCTCGTACTACTACCGGTAACAAACAGCGACGAAAACGCCGACTCGACAGTTTGCCATCTAGACAGCTCGGCACCCAATTCCAGTAACATCAACAAGGCGGAGGATATTTTAACAGAAATGCAACAAAAACGGCCCTCTGGAAAAACGACGCGATCGAGCTTACTTTGCCTTTTCATAATGCTTCTGACACTCTTTCATCCGTCAAGGCCAACTGAATACTCACAGATGAAGGCTTTTACTCAAAGTGAAGACCTTGTTAACATTGCACCGTTCAAAGATAACAAACTCGTCTATTTTGACAACATGGGAAAGTTACAAAACATACATGACACTTGGAAAATAGTGACGTACTATAACATGACGTCCTACTGGATTGGATTTGAAAGTGTACAAAGACTGGTGGCTCATGTCGAAGACAGATGTGAACTTTTTATGTACAGAACAATATGTGACAGCGTTACGGCAGAGTTGAAACAAGAAGTTGAGGACCTGAAACATAATAACAACTTGCTGAAAACACAGCACGGGGCCATGCCGAGACGCGCAATCCGAGGGCTAATGAACGGAGTAGGCTACCTAGCGAACACGTTATTCGGGGTACTCGATGACAGCTTCGCACAAAAGTACAGTTCCGATATCGAAGCCGTGAACAACAATAACCTGCATCTTTTGGCACTTATAAAAAATCAAACGTCAATTGTGGAGGCCCATAATAACATTTTGAAGAGGAATGAGGATGTCATGAAAAGACAGTTTCAGCTAATTCAAGAACATCTAAATACAACTGAGCAATTTGTACGGAACATGAACGAAAAAATAACCCAAGAAGATAACATGAACTACTTAAATATGATGGCCATGGCCGCTAGCATATTCATTAACAAATTGCAATACGTACAACAAACATTACTTGACACAGCAACAAATATACACCATGGACAGGTAGACACCAGGCTTTTCAGCCAAGAACAACTAAAGAAAGAGCTCAATACTATTTCTGGGCAACTACCCGCTCACCTGTATCTACCCGTTGATAACACTCACGATCAACTCAGCAGCATCTATAAACTACTGACAGTTAAAACAAGAGTTGTGGAAAAATTCTTCATAATCGAAATAAGCTTACCCTTAACAAGCGAAGTCAAGTTCAACCTCTACAAAACAATACCTATACCAATTAAAACACAGAATACCACCTTAACATTAAGAATAGAATCAGAATACGTCGCTGTGAACCTAAGAAAGGATATCTACATGACACTGACTGATAAGGACATTTCCGCCTGCAGCAAAATTGATACCTACAATTTTATCTGCGCGATTAATCGTCCAACATACAACATGCACAGCAACCAGTCACCATGCGAAATCAGCATATTAACAAATTCGAGTACATCAAAATGTATCTACGAGCGGGACCAGTGCGCCGACAAATGGATCCCATTACAGTCTCCGAACGCATGGATGTACTTTTGCTGCGACGAATGCCTACCGCGAGTCATTTGCGATGAACATATGACTTCAAAGTCAATAAAAATGGCGGGAATAATTAACACGAAACAAGGATGTATTATTAAACACGGGGAAACAACTATCCATACACAGCAATACTTTCAAAATAATGTCAACATTAATCCCCAGATTCAAGTCCCATACAGTGACTTATGGGATTTAAACAGCATACAAACAAACCAAGCAATAGCGCCGCCTAAAATACGAATAACTACAGATTTCAACACCGATGATCTTAGCGAGCTACAGAATAACATTGAAACACTAAAACAGCAAAGTGTGTTACCCAACACGGTCTCAACACGTGATGTGCACCAATATACGGTATCCTATACAACATTGGGTATTGTTGTAACATTTTTGGCCGCGGCAGGGTGCAAATACTTGCACTGGCGACGCAGACGCAACACTCTTGTCATTCAACAACGGAGCGCACCTCGCGCGATCCACCTGGAAACGAAGGATCGGGTCCCTGGACCAGTCATAGAGATGACATCACGACCAATGGCCAGGACCACACACCGAAGTCAACAAGAACAGGAACCCGTCTATGCTCTACCTAGGACATCGGTTAGACCTAATTTTGATATTTAAGTGAATAAAATATTATAAGTACTTATGCTAAGTGAAATGTAACTTGAGAAGTATGATAACGCTCGCGACTTAGTACTTACGTTTAAAACAGTGCAAAACATTTTATACAACTTATGCGCCAGGCTTTGCCTCTGTAATTATGTTCGATTTTCTTGTATTTTAACTTTATTTTTTTTGTCCTTGGCAGCATGTACAAATATGCACATTATTATTGGTAAGGAAACACCTACATAAAATGCTATGTCATCATCATTGTAAGCTTTTTACCCAGTACACGCCAGTTGGCGACTGCCCTCTGACAACACAACATTGTGGAATAAATCTAGTGAAAATAACATCGGATTTGTTCTACTTCCTCCAATAACATAACATAACAAAATATTGTGCGGACAGTCAAACTAACAGACTCGCCCGTACACGTATTGCAATACCGTTATTGAATGTCCACCTTAGACAATGCTAATCAAAAGCCGCTAGCTAGTGAGAACTTAAATAAATTGGAATCGAATTAAACATATTTGAAGTACCTAAGTAAGATGGGTATTTCCATTTTCATGTACAATAAAGTGTTCTCACTTTATATCTATCTTGAGCATAACATATTCCATTTCCTGATTCTTATTACTTATACTTTATTGCACACGAACCATTTAACACGACATTACGTAAGAAATAACATGTACAAAGGCAAGCTTATCTCTAAAAGAGATTTCTTCCAGCAAACCATAGAGAGTCAGAGAAGCAGTCGAAATATACTACATAAATATTGAATAACCTTATACTATTTTTATTTTTAATGCACTAACCCGTGCTAAGGAACAAATTTAAAAACCTATTTAGAGGCTAAAAATTTCACCCATGCCGGGATTCGAACCCGCAACCTCTGGCTATCCGTGCCAGAGGTCGCGGGTTTGAATCCCGGCATGGGTGAAATTTTTAGCCTCTAAATAGGTTTTTAAAATTGAATAACCTACAAAACTAAGTAAGAAATAAATAAACTACATGAACTAAAATATAGAAAAAAATTATCTCTATCATAACTATACATTTATTTTATGATTTACTATGTATTTTATTTATTTATATTTACAGGTATTTTAGTCTATGTAGTGAATTATTTCTGCTTAGGTTATTGTTAAGGGTTTTGCAGTCTATGTAGTTTATTTTCTACACGTATATCGACCCGTTTTTTACTGCTGCTCCGACTCTCCAAGGTTTGCTGGGAGAAATCTATTACAGAGATAAGCTCGCCTTTGTACATGTTATTTCTAATGTTATGTCCTTTTTAATGTTTCCTGTGCAATAAAGTATAAATAAATAAAAAAAACATAAATACATTTTGCAAATAGGCTCAAATCTAGTAAGTTTTACGAGGATTAGTTTGTAGCATATTTCAGGCATTACCGCTATCGTGATTAGTGTCACAGTAGACCCTTGTCAAGATAAAAGCCCCTCTGCTCTGTCATCCCAAAAGCGTATGGAGCCACATTCGCAGATCTGCGTCGTCTTTATTATTATTATGACAAAGGTTCCGAAAAATAATGAAGGAATTGTTACAACTTCCTGTCAGTCAAGATTCTCCTCTGTATAAGTATTTGAAGTATTTTTTTATCTGGAGAAAATATGACTGGAATAGTGTAAAGAGGTTCTAAATTTCACTGATGCCGGTGAGTCGCCCATTAGCTCAAGTGGATAGAGCGCTGGCACGAATAGCCAGAGGTCGCGGGTTCGAATCCCGGCATGGGTGGAATATTTAGCAACATATTTCTAAATATGTTTTTAAAATTGTCCTTAGCACGGGTTAGTGCAATAAAAATAAAAGTAGTATAATCATGTAGGTACAGCGATATCATTCCGATATAAAAACCTAACTGCAAAGTAGGTATTCGGGGCTGTAATGTAAGTGATGCAATCTACTTCAGCCAGATGTCGCTGCCTGTACGTAATACAGAGAATCGTGTAAAGAGGTTCGAAATTTCACTGATGCCGGTGAGTCGCCAATTAGCTCAGTTAGATAGAGCGCTGGCACTGATAGCCAGAGGTCGCGGGTTCGAATCCCGGCATGGGTGGAATTTTTAGCCTCTAAATAGGGTTTTAAAATTGTCCTTAGCACGGGTTAGTGCATTAAAAATAAAAATAGTATAATAATGTATTTCTGTCTATATTAATGTTAAGTTATTGAATTTCGAGAATTAAAATTCCCACATCCAGAGATTCCCGGCGCTTAACGCAGAAATTTAATGGATAAAAATTGTTTTAATATTTTCGATACATAACAAAACTTTATTTTTAACGTAGATATAAAAAAAGTTGTTTTAGTTATTGTTATGCTCAATAAATAAGAATTATTCATATTTGTTTTCTTACATCTCAAATTTAAAGCTAATTAATAGGTTTAAAAGTTTTTGAACTTTGAACTTTCATAAACACTACAATTGTTTCCTATATTCTATATTCACATACTTGATTTTCAGAGGCAGAGTCCGACTTGGTAAAGTGAGTGAATCCGTAATTAATAATAAGGTATAAGGTATTATTTATTGAATGGAATAAGGTATTATTAATGAATTACATACAGAATGTCAATAGAATTTGATAATATATGATATCAACCCTAAGTAGGTATGTCCCTAATGCTGGGGCCCGGGTCTCTTTCTGCATCGCATACGAGGGCTGCTACTTATGTATGCGGAATAGAAAAAATAAACAAATGTATATGGCTAAATATGCTTTTATTGTTTTTCAAAGTATTCTCCACTATGATCGATGCACTTTTGCATTCAATGAAACCAATTTGTAAAACACTTTTTCCACTCTGATTGAGGTATCTCCAAAACATGCTGTTTGAACGCATCTACGGCATCTTCACGGGACGAAAATCGTTGACCACGTAATTTATTCTTTACATTTGGGAATAAATAGAAATCATTGGGAGCCAAATCAGGGCTGTACGGTGGATGACCCATCAATTCTATTTTTTGACCATCCAAAAACGTAGTTGTTTCCTAAGATGTATAACAACTGGCATTGTCATGGTGAAGTATGATTCTGCGTCGTATTTCTTCAAATACTTCCGGCAAACAAATGGTCGTGTACCACTTCGAATTAACCGTTCTGCGATTCTCCAGTGGTATTGTAGCCACATGGCCATTAATACCAAAAAAGCAGGCCACCATTTGCTTTAGTGCTTTTTGCACGAGCCACTTTCGTAGGGTTCGGCTCATTTTGAAACACCCAAACTGTTGATTGTTGTTTAGTTTCGGGATCGTACTGGTAGGTCCAGGATTCGTCACCTGTGTAGATATTATAAACAGATTTTGAGTCGCCTCCGTTGAATTTTTTTAAGGTTTTCTTGCACCATTCGACGCGAGCATCTTTTTGATCCTGAGTTAAGTTGTGCGGGATCCAACGCAAACAAATTTTTTTTACAGACAAATGTTCATGTAATATCCTATGAATGCTCGTCATACATATGCCCAGAATAGCCTCTATCTCGCGATACGTAACATGGCGGTCTTGCATTATTAGTTTTCGCACAGCTTCAATATTTTGTGGCACTACCACTGATTTCGGGCGACCTTCTTTAATTTTGTCCGTGAGCTTACTGCGCCCGCGATTAAACTCACTAAACCAGTGATACACAGTCGTTTTTGATAGAGCTTCACCACCAAAAGTCGAAGTTAATTGATCTACGCACTGTTGTTGCGTTAAACCACGTCGAAAATCGTAATAAATCATAGCACGAATATTTTCACTAGTGAGTTTCATTTTTTCAGCGATATGAAATTTTAAATCCAACAAAAACAAAACACTTACGTATATAAGAGAAAAATATTAGCGGCCAGTATTTTAAAAAACCGGCCAAGTGCGAGTCAGACTCGCGCACCGAGGGTTCCGTCCAAATTTGTATTATAGACCTGAGTATTTGGTATGAATTTCAATTTAATACCTCTACGCGTTTATGAGGAAATGGGTAGTAAGTTTAAAATTATTAAAAAAATATATATTATGTGATGTAACTAAAAATTTATGGTTTTCGTAATTTTTCCTTTATCTATGCTATAAGACCTTGCTTCGTACCAAATTTCAAGATTCTGAGTTCTCGGGAAGCACCCTGTAGGTTTTGATTCCCTTGCAAGTGTCGAAAATTTGCGGTATAAACGGCTGTATCTTTTGATTGCGTTGGCTTAGAAGTTTGATTTTTTCACAGCTTCAAGGGACAGTAGACCTGAGTAATTGATATAAATTTCAGTTTCATACCTCCACGCGTTCCTGAGAAAAAGGGTCTTGACAGACGGACGGACGGACAGACGGACAACAAAGTGATCCTATAAGGGTTCCGTTTTTTCCTTTTGAGGTACGGAACCCTAAAAACCGGCCAAGTGCGAGTCAGACTCGCGCACCGAGGGTTCCGTTCAAACCTGCAAGGTTTACAAAGTTCGTTCATTACGACATGTTACAGCTTAAAGGTATTATAGACCTGAGTATTTAGTATGAATTTCAATTTAATACCTCTACGCGTTTATGAGGAAATGGGTAGTAAGTTTAAAATTATTAAAAAAATATATATTATGTGATGTAACTAAAAATTTATGGTTTTCGTAATTTTTCCTTTATCTATGCTATAAGACGTTGCTTCGTACCAAATTTCAAGATTCTGAGTTCACGGGAAGCACCCTGTAGGTTTTGATTCCCTTGCAAGTGTCGAAAATTTGCGGCATAAACGGCTGTATCTTTTGATTGCGTTGGCTTAGAAGTTTGATTTTTTCACAGCTTAAAGGGACAGTAGACCTGAGTAATTGATATAAATTTCAGCTTCATACCTCCACGTGTTCCTGAGAAAAAGGGTCTTGACAGACGGACGGACGGACGGACAGACGGACAACAAAGTGATCCTATAAGGGTTCCGTTTTTTCCTTTTGAGGTACGGAACCCTAAAAAGAACGAATTTGACCATGGAGGTCAGACATTGCGTTTTAAATTATTGGAATCCCAGATTCTGCATACATAAGTAGCAGCCTATGTACTACACCAAGTGGGCCAATTCCCAGTTAGTGGAAGATTGTAAGGCAGTGGCGGATCTTACTGTCAGAAGTTATCAAGCCCATAAGGCCTCTGACATGGCTTGACGACTATAATTACATGACATCCGGCACCGACGTGTTAACATACCTTGCAAAGCGCGGAAGGGCCACTAGCGGTAGTCAAACATTCAGCACCTGACCGCCGCCTGTCGTTGCTTAGCGCAAGTGATTGATTCCAATCACTCGGTTCCACTAGGCTACGAGCGCTTCTGTAGTATAGAATTTATTTCAACATTGTAAAATGTCAAGAGTATTTCAATGGACAGAAAATGTCATGTGCTTTAAGGTCAAATTACGCGTATCAAATCCTGAGTGATTCCAATCATCTAACTGTCAAATTCCATACAAATTTGACAGTTAGACGATTGGTATCGCTTAGGAGTTGGTGCGAGTAATATAGGAAATGTTCTCATAAAACTTCCGCAGGTACCCTAGTAGGTATAAATTCTTATTCCACACTCCCATAAGAGTACACCAAAAAGACATTATTCCAAATAATGTTGGTGAAAGTAATTAATTTCACAAAGTGTCGACCAAACATGTCGCTGCATTTTAATTAAAGCGCAAAATTTTCCTTATTCCTATGCATAAAATTAAATAACGGATTCTCTGTCTTTATCAAAATTAAATTGTATCTCGTAGTCCTTATCCGTATTGGAATAACATGCTACAATACAGTTTAATATTACTTTCCGTGTCAGATCCCAGATGTTCCGCTGTAATGGGCCTCTTCAGAAACATTTGTCGGAGTTTCGGGAACGCAATAGGGTCGATAATGGTGCGGACGCTGCCTGCCTACATGCGACAGACACAGACCGTTTGTCCGCTACCTAAAATTAAGACGCTTTGCGGTACTAACTAGGGCCACCAATGGAAGAAAAGTTGTAGCTTGTTTTATAAAGGTTTCTTTTATACTATTTTTATTTTTAATCCACTAACCCGTGCTAAGGACAATTTTTAAAAACCTATTTAAGGCCAAAAATGCTACCCATGCCGGGACTCGAACCCGCGACCTCTGGCCATCCGTGCCAGCGCTCTTTCCAACTACGTACAAGCAGCGACATCTGGCTTAAGTGAATTGCATCACTTACAGCCCCGACTACCTACTTTGCAGTTAGGTTTTTACGTTATACAGAGAATAGTGTAAAGAGGTTCGAAATTTCACTGATGCCGGTGGGTCGCCCATTGGCTCAGGTGGAAAGAGCGCTGACACGGATGGCCAGAGGTCGCGGGTTAGAGTCCCGGCATGGGTGGAATTTTTGGCCTCTAAATAGGTTTTTAAAAAGGTTTCTTTTTTCAAAATATAATCTGTTTATATTCTTTTTAATGCACCTACCCGTGCTAAGCACCGTTTTAAAAACTTATTTAGAGGCTAAAAATTCCACCCATATCGGGATTCAATCCCGCGACCTCTCGCTATCCGTGCCAGCGCTCCTCCAACTGTAACGGTGCAAACCTCTTTACACCATTTAAATTTCTTTTTCTATCTATCATTTTCAAATATTTAAATTACGTCAAACATTTTTCGATTTCCCTCATTTTTCATCATTACAACTTTACACTTCGACCAGATCTGACTATATTACTATATTATTCAGTTTTTCTGTTTTATTATAAAATATACTACTAATTTTCTAATAAAGCCACAGTTGAAGTCGTTCCAGTGTTTATTATTATTATTATAAAAGAGAACACAACTGAGCTAATGGGCGACTCACCGATTATAATCTGTACACTTTTAGTCCAGATTTATTTATGGTTGTTGTTATATCGGAAAAGTCCGACCAGTTTTCGCTCCGATTAGCAGAGCTTAATCATGGTGAGAAGAGAGCAGAGCGAATCGGAGCGAAACCTGGTCGGACTTTTCCGATATAACAACACCCGTAAGTAAATCCGGACTAAAAGTCTACAATGTGTTGTGCTTACGAATGCTTTAGTTCAAAGATGTCAACTATTTTAAGAATCTGTGACAACTATTTTAAGAACCTTCAGTCTAGATCCTAGGATGAACAACCTAGGACTTTAATAGATTTTCGCTCAAAACAACCGTTTTAGCAAAACTGCTTTAAAGTTTAAAAACCTATTTAGAAGCTAAAAATTCCACCCATGCCTTATTTGTCCATATTTAAATGTGTCCTTAGCACGGGTTAGTGCATTAAAAATAAATTATTGGTCCTAAGTCTAAATACTGTGTGGTGTCGGCCTAGAGAATAGCACCAACCAAAGTCTACCCGCGGGTGTCGTAAAAGGCGACTAAGGGATACAAACCGGGGGGTGGGCAGCAGCGCCCCCTGCAGGGATTATGAGCACTACCCCCCAATGATGGCACAACCTTGCGCTCATTAGGGGAGGGCTATGTCCACCAGTGGATTAATATAGCCTGAAGAAGACGAAAAAGAAGTCTAAATAGAGCTACTACATTTATTAAGATTTATAATGTTCACTTTTTCCACAGACGTGTTATAAAAGAAGATCTGATTTCTTTTATAATGCATCATTGAAAAAAGTGAGCATCGTTTATATTAATCTTAATAAATTAAGTAGCTCTTTTTCGCTACTGTCAAGTGCAGTAGGTTCTACGAGTTAAGATTTATAATGCTCATTTTTTTCAAAGACGCGTTATGAGAGAACATATAATTTTCTTCCCTTGGTTTTGCTAGTTAGTACTGCTTAGCGTATTAATAGGTACCTACGTCATCCAAGGATCATTGTTTCTTGTTGTATCATAATTATCTAAAGCTGCATGCTCTGTATGTATGTTAATTCTAGAGTCGGAGACTAAAGCACATAAGATCGTTTATTTAAAAATCATAAATGCAGTTTAAATTCATTTTTAAATAAAGAAATGTATTCTTTCAGTAAAATGTTCCATCTACAATAATCAACGTCCTTTCCCTCCATAAACTAGCGGTAGTCACGGGACGGTCACCCACCCTACACCTGACCGCGCCTGTTGTTGCTTAACTCAAGTGATTGATTCCAATTATTATTAGCCATTATCTGCTGCTAAATGTATATTGTCCTACTCAGTTACAATTAATAATAGAAACATTAACGAAATGATGAGATGTCATAACATTTTCCTTAAGAGTTTTTAAAGGGCTTGTCAAGAAGTTTCGTAATAATAACTTCTTGTGGAACGCGGCCCTCGAAGTTTCCCGCGGCTGCGAGAAGATGTCTCGAACGAGACACATTTCAATTAGCCTCTACAAAACATCAGCAACAGGCGAGGTATCTTATCTCGTTCGCGATTTAAGCTTTATCAGGTACAATGAGAGAACTGAAGGCCTCTGACGTGGCTTAACGACTGCCATTACATGACAGCCGGCACCAACGGCTTAACGTGCCTTGCGAAGTACGGAAGCGCTCGGAAAAATGCCGCTAGCGGTAGTTACGGGACTGTCACCCATCTAACACCTGACAGCGCCTGTTGTTGCTTAATTAAAGTGATTAATTCCAATCACTCGGTTCGACTAGGTTACGAGCGCTTCATTTTTATTTCTATATTAGTATAAAATTTTATGCTTAAAATAACAATAAAACATTTTTTTATGAAGTGTTTATACGTCCAATTACAAGACGTATAAACACTTCATATATGCACCGTTTCTCAGAGAGAAAGTATGGAAACAATTATTTTGCGTGCCCACCGCGGATAAGCGATTCCAAGCGCTGAGTTATGTGAACACCTTGTACACTCAGATTTCTCCACGATGTTTTTCTTCACATCAAGCGTATTGCTAAAACGACTTCACAAATGTCCATAAACAAAGTAAAACCCACCACCTGCCGAATGTGAGGTTCTACAGCTATATAGCTGTGCTACCACCGCTTGGAATATATATGATAACCACCCGACTCAAACCATATTAATTAATCATCTTGGTAGGTCTAAGAATTTCCCTACGACCTATTTTCACTAAGTATACACATTCAACCTACCAGGTATACACATTTAATCACACAATTCTAAAACAAATTCATGAAAATCTGTGAAGCCGTATTGTAAAATCCGTGACACGATATTTTTATATATTAGACTACCAGGTACCTCGCAAACGTTGTTTTACGATATTAAATAGACTGCAACCTATTCTCAGATCTAAAAATTTTACACAAAAAAAATCTCAAAAATCTGTATATCTGTATCGGAAGATTTCGATAACAAACACACGAAAATAGTATATTTCATTACAAGTGCGGAAAGGCTGTCATTGCAAAAAGTTCCAACAAATGTCTACCCGAGCCGAGGCGCAGCCGAAGGCGAGGGTTGACAGTCTGAACAAGTTGCAATGACGGTTCCGCACATGTACTGAACGACTATTTTTAATAC
The DNA here is from genome assembly GCA_934045075.1 of Yponomeuta sedellus. NCBI lineage: Eukaryota > Metazoa > Arthropoda > Insecta > Lepidoptera > Yponomeutidae > Yponomeuta > Yponomeuta sedellus. The sequence goes on along the minus strand of OW203726.1, from coordinate 15,141,952 downwards.
AGTTGCGAAAAAAAGAAGCAATTTAATAAAGAAATATTTTTTGAAAAATGGCGCCAACCGTAAAAAAATATAAGCAGAGATTTTTTTTCTTCACCCATTCTAGTAAGCAAAGGGAACTATGCCCATACAGTCAAGTCTTCAGTAGATTTTTTTTATTGATATGAAATGAAAATGAAATTTAATGAGATGAAATGAAATGAAACCTAACTTAACTCATTCAATCAAATCATTAAATCTGATATTGAAACAATTTCGTAGCTCATAAAAACTTATAAAAACTATGAATTTTTTTAGTAAAATCTTCATGGTTGATTTTTGTTTTTAATAGACATTATTTTGACAGTTGGGAAAGAAAACGCACGAGTGCGGGAAAGGTAAAAAAAAGCACGAGTGTGTAATAGCCCACATCCCGCACGCTATACGTCCCTGCAATATGCCACTTTTTGAGCAACTGTATTAAACATTATTTTTCAACACACTTGCTCATATAGTGGCTCTATGGTCACCGCAATCAGGCACAGAATGACACCCATAATCAAACTGTGACTTTTTCATTGCTATAACTCACTATAGAGTTATAGACTTTTTTTTCTAATTTTATTTGTTTAGTTGCTTTGTTCTTAAAAAAGTTTTTATTAAAAAAAAGATCGTGTTCAATAGAACAAATAAATTTATGTTCCTATTGCTTGCTCATTTCATGCAAATTCTTATTTAAATAGATAATTTTAACTCGTACGTGTTTAATAAATGAAACTCAAATATAACTTTTGTTTTCTCTGTAATAAAAAAAACTGTGAATTCCCCATTTTGTGCGTGGCAGAATAGGCGCAAATACTATGCGCGGAAAATAAAAAATCGGCGGTAATCACCAGTGTTACACACTAGTACCATAATGTACTATTACAAAACAATATGATGTTTAAAATGTCTAACGTATGCCTGTAAACATAATTAGTCGTTCCGAAAACCAAAAGGTATATTACAGAAGAAATGTCACATTGTTTCTTTCAGTTCACCGAAAGCTACCGTCTGCTTGATGACAGCGCGGGCTCGCTGGACAGGCAGATGACAACGGTCGCGGCGTCGCGCTGTAGGTAATATATCACCCTCGACATTCCGCCGAGAGCGGTTAGCGCCGCAGGGCACATGTGGCCTACTAGACGAGGACCGGACCGTGCGCTTGATTGCTGAATCTGCGAATGACACCGCTAGGCGCTTATGAAAGCCGAACTGGTTTAAGGGGGTTAAAGCTGTAGGCAGGTAAGCTTAACCCATGACTCAGGGTAAAAACAAAAAAGTATGTACCTAACTGGTGGAACGCTTTCACTACATGCCTTGCCATCGATACGCTATGACGAGGACTGATAGGACAATTGGGCCGCGACTAGTAACATGTTCCAGGACTATGTTTGGTGACAGAACAATTAACAGGCAAGTACGTAAAATCTAATGCTTGTCTTCAATAAATATCAAATAGTCAAAGTTCTGGGCCGTAACTGTTTAATGTTTCTTTGGTGAGAATTGTTCTGCCATCGACACCTTAAGAAGCATAATTATACAGAGTGTCTCATTCAAATCGGTCAGTATGGGAAAGTCTGAAACTATAAGACATACGAAGATCTGTTCTGAGGAACCATGTCATCGATTTTGATAACAAGAAAAACTGCATTCATACATTTTAAAAAACATGCATTTTATTCATTTTAGACATCATGTTTCATACAGACATTTACTGCTTAAGACCTACACAATCGATATCTAAATAGAAATAGTGTGGGCTTTTTTTTTTCAAAACAACCGGGTTCGATTCCCGAACGGAGTACAGATGTTTTTTAAAATGTATGAATGCAGTTTTTCTTGTTATTAAAATCGATGACATGGTTCCTCAGAACAGATCTTTGTATGTCTTATAGTTTCAGACTTTCCCATACTGACCGATTTGAATGAGACACCCTGTATAGTAGATGAAATGTACACTTTTTAATTTTTACAATTGTGTGCTTTTTTATGAGTGCAATATACTATAAAGTTAAGTAAATTGAGACATTTCCAACAGAGCCTAACTGTGAAGCTGTCATGAAACATATTAAGTAAAGTACCTCTGTTATTGTACCTCTTCTTTTGTAACTGTTGTTTCTGTAATTATTTTCTGGTGTGTACTATAAATAATATTCTTATCTTATCTTAAAGGTAAGTAGAACCATTGCGATGCTGCCTGATTAAGCAGAAAGAAACCGTAACAAAAGCCAGCAAACAACGCTTAAAAGCTTTCTAGCGTCTTTTATTAGAGGCGGCAATGTAATCATAATAGAATTAATTTCAAATACAAAGAGTAAAACTTTGACCTTTACGCGGCTCGTAAATACAATACATTGTCTTATTTATTCAGTTAGAGCCCGGCCTCGGATGATATCAGAGGAGCCCGAAAAAGTTATGGCCCTCAGTTTACCCTTTCCAAATAGCTGAAGATTTACTCCATTCTTCTTCACCATTCCGATGTTAAAGCTATCGGGACATCTCCAGCGGAGGATACAATGCACAGTCGAACGGCGAACGACTTCCTCCATCTCAACGGGAATATATGAGTTATTTGGGTATAGAGGATCCGTTCTCGGCATACTTCGGTGTATAAAGTGAGGTCCTTTTTGATATCGATTTTAGAATGGATTGCTCGCAGTAAACACAATATCTATATATCTACAAATCTAATCATTGCATTTGTAGCGCAGCGCTAGAACGCCGGTCTCACATACGGGAGGTCATGAGTTCGAACCCCGAGCTTATAACAATGAATTTGTTTTCTAAGCTACGTACATTTGCAAGTTATAGTAGCAATACCGCTAGAAGCGCTCGTGGCCTACTCGAACCGAGTGATTGGGATCAATCACTTGGTTAAGCAACAACAGGCGCGGTCAGGTGCAGGATGGGTGACCGTTCCGCGACTACCGCTAGTGGCATTTTTTCCGAGCGCTTCCGTGCTTCGCAAGGCACGCTAAGCCGTTGGTGCCGGTTGTCATGTAATGGCAGTCGTAAAGCCATGTCGGAGGCCTTATAGGCGGCTTGATAACTTCTGACAGTAAGACCTGCCACTGTCTTACAATCCTCCACCAACCCGGACTTGGCCCCCGTGGTGGAGTATGGCCTAACCTTCCTGCGATGCAGGAAGAGACCCGTGCCCCAGCAGTGGGGACATACAAGGGTTGATACCATAGTAACAATACCACTCGCTTATTGTGAAGGAAAACATCAGACCTGAGGGTCTGAGGTGATCAGGTACCTCAGCGGTTGAACTTGCCAATCCGAATTAAGCTCACACCAAAGAGAATATAACCACCCTTCTCTCTGAGAGAAGACCTGTGCCCTGCAATGGGACATAACATTGGCCTTTGCACTAACGTAATGAGATGATTTATACAGCGTCCAGTGGCATCTTCACTCACAATAGATGGGTAAAGGGACCACTCGGATGATGTAGTGCCTGGGACGCGGTTTTAGATGGTGTAGGCTTGCCCAGCACCTAACTGCTTAGTCGGCTTAGCCCACAGGAATGACTAGTCAATACATGCGGAGCACCAAGCCGCGGGTTCACTCACGATGTTTTCCTTCCAGCGTGTGGTATTGCGACTACGAATTCGCAAATGTAACTATGAAATTACGTACGTAACTATGAAAACTCATGGTACATGTGTTACATGCTCGCACTGGGGGGTCGACCCTAGGTCACTCGCTTGCGAGTCCATTCTTCTACTCACTGAGCTACCACCGCTGTTCATGGGACATAAATAAATAAATATTCATGGACATATTACACAGATCTCGTTAGCCCTATACTAAGTACAACTAAATGACTTGTGTTATCGGTGCTAAATCGACGATAGATTTAATACAATAAATACATAGACAACATCCAAGACCCGAGACAAACTAGAAAAGTTCGTTTCCTAGTTTGACCCGGCCGGGGATCGAATCCGAGACCTTTGGTTTTACAGTCAGCACCGCTGCGCCACCGAGGTCGTCAAAAACGCATTTAAATGAAAATAGGCTGCCACCTAACTTTATTTTGAATCTTCGACAACACCTTTCTTTGATATTTCACTTTGACAATGGAAAACATACCTACACATACCTCACACATAAGGCTTTTGTCTCGCCAACCTCTGACATATTAACAGTTATAGTGCCTCAATAACCTTATGTCATGTCATGCTATTGACAAAGGGGGAAAGGACGGGCCCCAGAAGGGCATATGTAGTCTCGTATCTGTTGTTACAGATTGTTTGCTCTCTTCCTTTGTTTGCTGCCATTACTTTGTGGCCTTTTTGATGGGAAGCAATAGCTCTACGCTGAGGGGAATCTAAATCAAAACCATATGGCTCTATACGGCCAATAATAGGTACAGATCTTTGGTATTTTGTTATGTTTGTTGTTGTAACAAATACAATTGGAAACATTTTAGTTTAGCTCATAGAAGCAATATAAGTCTTTTGAGTTCAGGCCTTCTCTCAGGAAGTGAGACAGAGAGAGTATGGGCCTAGTCAACACGTGTGCCCACCGAGCATTAGCAATTTTAAGTGCTGAGGTATGTGAACACATCAGAAATTCTGGTTTCCCCACGATATTTTCCTTCACGGTTAGCAAGTTTAGCTTACAATACGTTTGAATCGATATCAACCCTTATATGTCCTCCCCACTCCTGGGGCACGGGTCTCTTCCTGCATATCAGGAAGGTTAGGCCATACTACACCACGGGGGCCAAGTCCGGGTTGGTGAAGGATTGTTAGGCAGCGACGGCCCTTACTGTCAGAAGTTATCAAGCCGCCCGTAAGGCCTCTGGCACGGCTTAACGACTGACATTACATGACAGCCGGCACCAACGACTTAACGTGCCTTGCGAAGCATGGAAGCGCTCGGAAAAATGCCACTAGCAGTAGCTCAGATCATAGAAAGAAGCGGGAAGGTCACCCATCCCGCACCTGACCGCGCCTGTTGTTGCTAAACTCAGGTGAATGATTCTAGTCACTCAGTTTAACTAGGCCACGAGCGGTAAAATAAATAAAACGAATAAATTCATGCCAAAGAGTGAAAGGAACTAAGTTCTAACGCCCTTATTTATAAAAATACGATTCCACTAAAACAATTCCAGGGACGTTTTCTTTAATGTGTGGTTACGTATTTTCCTTCTCCCCACCAAATAATACTTCAATCGGCGTTTTAAGGATTTGTGTTTTTATAAATGAGACCGTAAGATTGTGTAAGGCTTCGTCATTTATTTTTACAGAGTTTGTTTTTCCAGGCTGCGTTGTACTGCTTAGGCCAAACAGTTTTCAAAGTACCTATGTTTTCATAACAAACATAAGCTTACATTAACCAATGTGTTTTCAATTCCAGCGATTTCAGACTTGAGCATTCCTTATAATGCATTTACTACAGGGTGAAATCACCTATGTGATTTGTAAATACGTAGGTATATAGTAAAACAATATCTGGAAGAAAGATTATTTTTACAAATCACGAGAAGTTATTTTGTTCCAATTGTAAAATAGGTTTTACATCGGAATGATATCGCTGTATCCAGATGATAATTTTGTTAGTGCAACAAAAATAATATAATCATGTGAGTACAGGATATCATTCCGATGTAAAACCTAACTGCAAATTAGGTACTCGGGGCTGCAAGTGATACAATTACTTCAGCCAGATGGCGCTGCCTGTAAATAATACTGTAAAGAGGTTCGAAATTTCGCTGGTACTTGCCCATTAGCTCAGTTGGGAGAGCGCTGGCACGAGTAGCCAGAGATCGCGGGTTCGAGTCCCGGCATGGGTGGAATTTTAAGCTTCTAAATAGGTTTTTAAAACTTTTACTACTTGAAAATTATGAAGTCAAAAAATATATCTGCTCCAAACATTTTAATGCCGCAGGCTGTAACTTTGTTACGCAACAAGGGTTATTAGTGAAATCATAATCATCATCATGCTAGATTACTTAATCCACTGCTGGACATAGTACTAATGTCCATAATGTCTTTAGCTTGCCACATGCAGCATCTGCCTATTATTATTAGTAAAATAGCAAAATTTATTCGTTTTGATGAATCGTACTCTCTACGAGTATCTATCTAACTACTATTCATTTTTAGAGATTTTGTTACACCCTATTTAAAAAAATCTATACCAGATAGGTACATTTTTTATACTGGTTAATATAATTTTCGCAAGTCAATGATTGTTTGGAATTTTTAGCCTCTAAATAGGTTATTAAAATTGTCCTTAGCACGGGTTAGTGCATTAAATAATAATAATAATAATAAAAATTCAATTGAATGTGGTAAATAGTTAGGTACCACATTCAATTGAACTTTTTCACCTTGAAATAGGGTCCAAACCCAATAAAAAAATTACACTACAAATGCCCTATTAAAGGTGCAGTATGACATTAATATTATAAAGGCGAAAGTTTGTGAGTATGAATGTTTGTTACTTTACGTCAAAACGCTGGAGCGATTTTTGTAACATTTCGTATAGAGTTACCTGACACCCTGAATTAACACATAGGCTACTTTTTGCTGCGGGAAAAAAAATTATTCCCATAGGAAAATCGAGAAAGAGCGGGGCACAGCTAGTATTTATATATTTGAAACAGTGGCGCAGCTGCTTTATGCTGTGTATATTGCAGAGGCTATGGCAAAACTAGTCATAAAAGGCAAAGCATTCAGCATTAGCTTTTATAACATAACTCGGCTACTATCGGATAGAATCGGATATATTCGTGTAATAGAAATATCGGAACTAATATGACACTTCGAAATCAGAACTCGATCATCACTACTAAAATCGGCGAAAATTGGCGAAAACCGAAGCCTACTTTAGAGTCCGAGGTATATGCTAAAAGCTAACAGACTATATGTAGCAGAGGCTATGGCAAAACTAGTCAGTCATGAAAGGCAAAGCATTCAGCATACCTACATAGATGCTGTTTGGCCATGCATTCTATTCGTGGTATCAGCTTATAGATAAGTCTAGCGTAGTTCAGCTAATGCCGGCTGCCCAGGTATCGGTCTACATCCGTATTCCTTGTAAACATATCCTGTGACTTCCGGCTCGGATACACTGAACCATTATATTATTATCTACCTTAATTAGATAAGCTGCTTAATTGCTTTATTACATAGCTTCCTCAGAACAGATATTTTGGGATCTACCTTATTATTTACTAAACAGTCTGCTTCGTCACATAGCTTATAATAAACAGATATTTTGGGATCAGTCTATGAGTTTTTTTATTTTTTTATGTAACAGACAATGATGTATAATCTGCCTATTATTATTATTATTAACGTAACATAACAACATAACATACAGGCATGTAAACTTCCAAGGTCTGGGGCTTTTTTTGTCCTCAGCCGGGGTTCGAACCCGGGATCTCTCGCATGGTAGGCAGATGCGCACAGAAGTTGTAAAATTTTGTTCATACACTATCAGCTCCATGTTGATGTGTGTATATCTTATTACATCACTTTATTAATATATCTGCTATACGAGTATAATCTGCTTCATTACATAGCTTCCGTAGAATAAAGAGGTATTGTACGGTGTACCATTTCTTTGGAAAGTTAATTGTTGTGCCTGTCATGAACTCCAACATCAACGACACAAATATACCTATTGCGTCACTACTTTACGAAATATATATTTTTTAATTTCTCTATTTACTACTCATTTAGGGCCGAAACCCACAAGCGTTGACTTAACATGCGGTCGAAAAACAAACTTTGGCATTTGCATTGTAATTCTTATTACTGTTAATTCTTTATTGCACAAAAGATAATGTACAAAGGATAGAATTAATCTTGCATCTGCGTGATAAACCGCTCGTGGCCTACGAGAAGCGCTCGTGACCTAGTCGAACCGAGTGATTGGAATCAATCACTGGAGTTAAGCAACAGCTCAGGTGCAGGATGGGTGACCGTCCCGTAACTACCGCTAGTGGCATTTTTCCGAGCGCTTCCGTACTTCGCAGGGCACGTTAAGCCGTTGGTGCCAGCTGTCATGAAATGGCAGTAGTTAAGCCGCGTCAGAGGCCTAATGGGCTGTTTGATAACTTCTGACAGTAAGACCCGCCACTAACTTACAATCCTCCAGCAACGTGGACTTCCACGGTGGAATAAGGTCTAACCTTCCTGCGATGCAGGAAGAGACCCGGGCCCCAGCAATGGGGATATTAAAGGGTTGACATCGTACCTACGTGATGAGATAGCTAGCGGCTATTAGCAGCTTCACTTATACTAGATGGGTAAAGGGACAACTCATTAGATGGAGTAGGCGGTCAACTGTTCATAGATTTTTATAGAGTGTATAAAATATACTGAAGCACATTTTAGTTTGTAGCACGCTCATGAAGGGACTGCGCTCACGTTTTTGCTAGATTGCCCTCAAGTGCGCTCAGCCCCTTACACCGAACAAAATCCAATACTGGAGCAATTTGACTCAAAACACAGTCTTTAATTCCGTTCATTTTAGGAGAACAAGTTGGAATGGCCCGGTAATGGAGGGCGATGTAAGTCCCCGACCGCCCTCGCCTTATCAGATCTTAGCACGCGCTTTTTGAATCAAGCACCGAGTTGGTACACTGCGCCACCTAGCCGGGCAGCGTTATTATAGGCACGAACGTTTTATCATGGTGTTAGGGATTTTAAATTGTTACAAAACTATTAAAACTGTACTCAGTCGTGTTGCAAAGTACTAAATTACGGTCGTAAGAAATAAAACTTACTGTTCCTGCAATTTTTAAGCCTATCAGTTGTCTTCTCGTCGTCTTCTAAAACTGGGATGCGGCCAACTTTCCCTATTTTAAAATTATTAGATTTACATAGGAGACAAGATTAATCTGAATAAATGTTTATTCAGATTAATCTTGTCTATAATCAACATATAATCAAATCGGTCAGTCAAATTTTAAGTCACCAAAATACTATTTATATTTCACTGTCGCCTCTCTATTAGGACGAAGGTTAAATTTCGAAGCTTGAATCTCGTTTATGACGTCAAGATGACTGATGACCACTAATGAATCAAGAGAACAACTAACACAGGCCTACATCTGTACTCTTAACTAAAGAAATTATTGTGTAATTTAAATTTTTATGTACAAATGTTCTCTATCTAACTAACGTATCATTTATCTATTCTGTACTAGCTGTGCCCCGCGATGTTACCCGCGGTTATCGATTTTCCCATGGGAATAAGATATTTTCCCGCAGCAAAACGTAGCCTATGTGTCTGCTCTTTACACTATTCTCTGTACGTAATACAGAGAATAGTGTAAAGAGGTTCGAAATTTCACTTATGCCGGTGAGTCGCCCATTGGCTCAGTTGGAAAGAGCGCGGCACGGATAGCCAGAGGTCGCGGGTTCGAATCCCGGCATGGGTGAAATTTTTAGCCTCTAAATAGGTTTTTAAAATTGTCCTTAGCACGGTTTAGTGCATTAAAAATAAAAATAGTATAATCATGTGGGTAAAGTGATATCATTCCGATGTAAAAACCTAACTGCAAAGTAGGTAGTCGGGGCTGTAAGTGATGCAATTTACTTAAGCCAGATGTCGCTGCCTGTACGTAATACAGAGAATAGTGTAAAGAGGTTCGAAATTTCACTGATGCCGGTGAGTCGCCCATTGGCTCAGTTGGAAAGAGCGCTGGCACGGATAGCCAGAGGTCGCGGGTTCGAGTCCCGGCATGGGTGTAATTTTTAGCCTCTAAATAGGTTTTTAAAATACTCTAAATAAATGTCTACATATACATACATAAATAGTGTCTTATAACAAGTATGTTATATGAACAAGAAAACAAAGAAAAGAACCCAGAATATTCACCGCAGCCCGCAGGACGTTTTCTTGAAAGCGGCGGAACTCTCGCCCAAGCTCAGACTTAATTATTTCCTCACAAAGGTGAGTGTTTTTGTGCATCAAATGTAAGTAACTAAGTAGGAGCGGTTATGTAGATGTCAGCCTTCCAGAACATGTTCGCACTAAGTAAGAGCGTTCGTAGTCAATTTGCATGAGAAGCAAGCGGAACTGCACTCTAGAACCGCCCGACTCTATGGTGGAAATATTTAAATTCCCTCCTCATAAGCTTGCTGCGGGGAGAAACTATTTCCTACGTTTCTTTTGTCTGTTATGGAGTTATTTAAGCGAGAATTATTTTCACTAACCCACGTCTTTGTTAGAAGCGTTTTTACAGCAATCTTTCATTTGTCTAAGAAGGCACGTTATAATTATTATTACACTCGAAAGGAACCAACGTAAATTATTTGATGAATTTGTAGCAGTAATTTTGATTGAGTAAGAGTCGGCTTTTGACCTGAGGATTTTACTTGGCAGTAAAGTATAGCCCGAACTCGATTTTTCGGAGATGTTTGATAGGTACTTAAGTATTTCATTTGTAAACCTCTAAACGGTGGTTGAATTGAATAAGTCAAATAACTTGTAACATTTACGAATTGTAAAAGTACTAGAGAATGATCAGTACCTACGTATAATATACAACAGTTAATCTAATATCCGTTTTCAGATACGTAGACGTCCACTTATGACAGCTATTGACAAGCATCCTTCGGGATTAGTTTCCAATTAACAGGAATAACGTGGGTGTTAGCTTGCCGCTCTAGAGATTACTCAATTGGAGAAGGTAAGACAACTATAACTAACTAACACTATTGTAAAATGCTGTGAAGTTTCCTTCATCTTAAGTCGTTTTAGAGATCTATCATTGTTCAGGTATATAAGGGATTTCTGAAATTAAACCAATTGTACTAATATTAACATTAATAGTTATTTAAAAACCTATTTAGAGGCTAAAAATTTCACCCATGCCGGGATTCGAACCCGCAACCTCTGGCTATCCGTACCAGCGCTCTACCGATTGAGCCAATGGGCGACTCACGGCATCAGTGAAATTTCGAACCTCTTTACAATAATCACTGTATTACGTACAGGCAGCGACATCTGACTTAAGCAAATTGCATTACTTACAGCCCCGACTACCTACTTTGCAGTTAGGTTTAACATCGGAACGATATCACTGTACCCACATGATTACACTATTTTTATTTTTAATGCACTAACCCGTGCTAAGGAACAAATTTAAAAACCTATTTAGAGGCTAAAAAACTAACTAACCAATAGGCTAACTGCAAAGTAGGTAGTCGGGGCTGTAAGTAATGCAATTTGCTTAAGTCAGATGTCGCTGCCTGTACATAATACAGAGAATATTGTAAAGAGGTTCGAAATTTCACTGATGCCGTGAGTCGCCCATTGGCTCAATTAGTAGAGCGCTAGTACGGATAGCCAGAGGTTGCGGGTTCGAATCCCGGCATGGGTGAAATTTTTAGCCTCTAAATAGGTTTTTTAAATTTGTTCCTTAGCACGGGTTAGTGCATTAAAAATAAAAATAGTGTAATCATGTGGGTACAGTGATATCGTTCCGATGTTAAACCTAACTGCAAAGTAGGTAGTCGGGGCTGTAAGTAATGCAATTTGCTTAAGTCAGATGTCGCTGCCTGTACGTAATACAGAGAATATTGTAAAGAGGTTCGAAATTTCACTGATGCCGTGAGTCGCCCATTGGCTCAATTGGTAGAGCGCTGGTACGGATAGCCAGAGGTTGCGGGTTCGAATCCCGGCATGGGTGAAATTTTTAGCCTCTAAGTAGGTTTTTAAATTTGTTCCCTAGCACGGGTTAGTGCATTAAAAATAAAAATAGTGTAATTAATAGTTATTTTATAAAGTAACTGGCGGACTTCGCCATTTTATTAACTTTTGTATCATCTATGAGTTCTATCCATCCTAAGGTTGGATTTCGGTTTTAACGAAAAGACCGCAAGTTGTATATGGCGAAACTTAGGTTATCCTTTTAAAGTATTATATTTTCTGGTGTTTAAAATAAATAGTTCTAATGCAATCTAATGTAATCTAAAGCAAATCATCTATATCTATAATAAACAATTCATACATAGTTCGAATATGTATGTCTGGTAGGTCTTATGTCGTAGGTTCATTAATACGACAAAACAACGTTTGCCGGGGTCAGTTAGTAAAATATGAAAAAGGAAAATTTAAAAACTTATTCTTGGGCCTAATTCGAGCAACAACACTTCTCATAAATCAAGCAAAACAGGCACCCAAGTAAATAAGCCGAAGTAGGTCTTGGAGCTGAAACTTGGTGGAATCAGGTAACTTTGGCGAGCGACCGCAGCTGATTGTAGTTATCGGAAAACGGCCTATACATAGGAGCAAAGTTGGCGGTCCAGTCCATTGTCATTTCTGAAGCCAGCAGAAAACTTGTACGGTCAACGTTGCTACGCTGCCGGCAATAACCACGGTGTTGCCCGCGTTAATTTTCAGGCAACAATGTTCGTACTCTAAGTAAGCCGGAGCACAAGGAAAAGTACAAATTTACGGAAAAGATTAGAAATCGGAAGTCGGTGTATCGATGTTTATCGAATAGTTTTATCGACTACTCAGTCTATTTACATACACGTACGTGGGACACTCAGAAAGTTTTGAGAAACAAAAAACTAACTACTATGAAAAAAATATTTTTATTAAATCTTTTCAAAGAACTCTCCACCAGCCTCTTTACAAAGTTTCATGCGTCTGAACCAATTTTCAAAACATTTTTCCAGTCCTCCGCAGACACCTCTTCCACGGCCTTCTCAAATGTTGCTAGCGCTTCTTCCGGCGATGAAACTTGTATCCCTTTGAGCTGATTTTTAATTTTGAGGAATAAAAAGAAGTCACACGGAGCCAAATCAGGACTGTAAGAAGGGTGTCCCAAGACTCTGACCAGCGTGGAGTCCAGGAAGTCCCTCGTTTTGATCGCAGAGTGCGCGGGCGCGTTGTCGTGGTGAAGAAGGACCCCGCGGAGCCCGGTGTTCGGTCGCTTGTTGCTCAATTCAGAAAAAAAACTTCTGGCAGGCAATTTGTGCTATACCATTCAACGTTGATGTTGCTTTGGTCTTAAAGTGGAATTGAAATTAGGTACCCCGTCAAAGTGAAGAAACTAGCGATCAAAATTTTTCCTGCGCTCCTCGATCGCTTCACTTTCGTAGGCGTTGGTTCATTTTGAAACAGCCAAACTGTCGACTGACGCTTTGTTTCAGGATCATATTGATAAATCCAGGATTCGTCTCCTGTCACAATGTCGTAAACGCGCCGTGACGAGCCAGCATCAAATTTTTGTAACATATCACGGCACCAATCCAAACGGGCCTGCTTCTAAGCTTCGGTGAGGTTGTACGGCACCCAACGGGAAACTATTCTCCTTACGCGAAGATGCTCGTGCAAAATCTTGTGAACACTTCCTGAACCAATCTGCAGTGTATGTTGAATCTCTTCGTACGTAATTCGTCTGTTTTTTTGAATTATTTTTTTTACTGCCAGCACACTTTCTTCGGTGACAGCCGCCGTAGGACGACCACTCCTTTGTTCATCCCCCAAAGTAAGACGACCGCGATTGAACTCGCTATACCAGCGGTAGATGGTTGCTTTTGAAGGTCCTACATACATAAAAGCAATTCGAAGTCTACGCATGTTACGTATGTGGATGTAGCCGTAGGCCACGAATAGAACAATATTCATATACACGGTAATTTTTGAAGCATTGGCAACACTGACGCAGTACCAATGGCCGGCTTTGCTGACCACCTAGTTCGTGTAGATGAAAAATGGTTAAAGATTTACAACCTTATTTATAAAAACACGATTCTTTTAAAGCACTCCTTAGAGTCTCATAATTTAATTTGTGAATACACCTTTTCCTAATTTTAGCCAGCGTTTATGGGGCGTGTTTTTATAAATCAGGCCGCTAATCTGTGTAAAAAACTTTTGACTCACTTCCCACAAGAGACAAGGGTGGCAAATCTTCTAAAGACGGGGTTTTAATATTTGGATAATTCACCATGCACATTAACCGCATAAAAATGGCAGGCTTGTTTGACAGGGACGAGGTTTTTTTGGCTACCAAATTAAACTAGCCTTTGTTTCTCTATTTGCGTAGGAAGCCGATAAAAAGAATATTATGTAATCTCATGATATCCTATACACACGCCCCGGTAGATGATAGACAAATATTCGCCCGATCTCGCGCTTACGTAGCTGATGATAGATAGATAGATAAAACATTTATTCACATAAGACACACACACGTATACAAAGCAAAGTAATACAAAACCAAATACAAGTCACAGCACGAACAAAGCATATAACAAAAAAATAGCATACATAAAAAACAAAAACACACAGAAGATTAGGCATATACGGTACGGTAATGTACCTAGGCAATGTACTGGACTGGTGATCAACGTAGGTGTGGCAAATGTGAATGGGCTCCGACTCAGCACGCCAATGAGAGTGGGATATTGTAAGTCTTTATCTTTTACTTGCGAGTGATATAGAGTTATGCCACCGAGGCAGTTCTACTTTTGGGATAAATAATCCCTTAGGGCCAGGTTTTGAATTGAAAATTTCGCTAAGTATTAATAGTTAAATGTGCTGTCTCTTCGATTTTCCCAGAAAAGAAGGTGACGAAACGTTACTTAAGTATCTACTTAGTGAAATTCTCAATTCAGAAAAATGCACTTAATCTCTCATTTCTATCCATTCTAAGGGTGTGAACTCTACTTCAGAATTTCATAATGACTCGCGAGGCTTATAAATAGTTATCATATTGGGTCTAATCCAGTTTTTCTCCATTCTAAATCTCATAAAATTAAATGTCTTTTAAAGTCAAATTTAAGACAGACACGAAGGCCGTCTTAAGCCGTGTAGTTAATCCATTAAATTTCGATTATATATACTGCTTCTCAATGAACAAAATGTAACAAAAACCCTTTATCTATCCCAAGAGTAAGGGTTCTACACACTGGTGATAATTTGAAAGTTACAATTTAGTTACAATATATAGCTGGTATTAAACTACGGCATTAAATAAATTACCATATGAATTAAACCATTTATTAGATATAAAATTTTGTTTTACACTTTGTTTCTTTAAGCTATATTGAATCTCTGCACTATGAATTTTGCCTAGACATTGCAAAATAAACGTGCCTTAACAACGTACATATATCGAACACTCTAGTTTGTTTTGTTTTTGACCAAATAGGGGATGTATTAGCAAAGGGGAAGATAAAAAGTACCCGGAATGGGTGCATGCAACGACTTATGAACGTTGATGAAGCGAACGTGATCTGTCAAGATCGTGACAAGTGGCAGTCCGTGGTCTCTGCCTAACCCTCTGGGATACAGGCGTGAGGTTATGTATGTATGCATGTTTTTTTTGTTTTGAAGGCAATTTCTAATAATATCTCTGCACAAACTCGGAAATGAGAACCATTAGAAGCCATGCGTGCCACGCGTCTGCGGGTCATTGGTCTGATAGATGAAGAGGCAGTACTTATTGTTTGTGAATTTTGAAAACGAGATTTTTCAACTCGATTTCTTTTTATTTACGTCTATACTTAATGTAATAGTGTAAAAACATGAAATAATTAATTACTCATTAAATAACCACGGTTTTAAAAGCACCCAGATTGCAATGTGTGTATATGCCTAACTAAAGCGAAACTAAAGTTCTTCCTCCAAAATATACGGACATGATTGAATTTCTAGCTAGTCTGTCTGGTCCAACCCTCTCAATTAAGTTATCCTTCTCGGGCATATGAAATCTAAGCGGTTTAGTTTTCGCGTTACGAAATAACGAGTGTTTCCCAGAAGGCTCCAGTGTCTGAGATGAATATTGACCAATTTTCTCGTGCCTTCGGGGGCTACAAAATATCGTATTTCAACGCACAAAAGGAAGACTACAATAATACATTCCGCCGTGAATTGTAACTTCATATTCCTTCTAAGAAATATAACGTTCACATATAATAATATATGAAAACGTTTGCCTATTCAGGTGTACTATGTAGTTTTTTATGCTTTTTCCTGCATAAATAGTAGTTCCTTTCACTCTGAGTTGATAGATAAATACTTTGCTGATGGATCATTACTTCGCAAAAATGGAACTACTAAATGTATCCACATAAAATTATATTAGTGTAACAAACCTCTGTACAGCAACAAAATACAATTGTCTTAAATTCTAAATACACTTGGTTGGCGTGGAGTTGTATTATTGTGTTTTCACGTCACAAACCATAATAGGAGAGCCTGTATCGTGACTTTTTTAAAAACCTACTTAGAGGCTAAAAATTCCACCCATGCCGGGACTCGAACCCGGCATCCGTGTAGGAGGCCGGGTTCGGAAGCATTAGCTCAATTGGGAGAGCGCTGGCACGGTTAGCCAGAGTTCACGGGTTTGAGTCCTGGCATGGGTGGAATTTTTAGCCTCTAAATAGGTTTTTAAAATTGTCCTTAGCACGGGTTAGTCCATTAAAAAGAATATAATCTGTATCATGACTTCCAATGCCACTCATCGAGTTATAGATTCACTGTTGCGGACATGTTGATAAAATTACATGTGCCGAAACATTAATAAATTTGTATTTACATATTTAGAAAACGGGTTAGTTTAATTTCCGTCAAAATCAAATCTCTATAATAATACACCCTAAAAACACTGGTAAAACAAATAAGGTTTGTTTGGGTGCGATCAAATTAAAATATTAGGTTGTTGCTAAGCCTATCCGGTACATTAGTCAAGTGCTACACTCAAGCCGGATTGTGGCACTAATGTAGTGAATACCGGAGTACCGGAAGGACAGGCAGGAATGACCAAGTGCTCGACGGAGTTGGGCGCTAAAGGTTCCGTACAAATTTGCAGATAGGTACTTATTTACTATAAATAGTTTAGGAATTGAGTCTCGCAGATTTTTCCACGCTAAAGTTCAAAAACATTTTTTATGATTTAATTACAAGTGTATAGTTTTCAGATTTTTCCTATACGAGTATAAGATCATATGATTTTAATTAATATTACTTAAGTAATATTACTTGCCGAACTTAATAGTTCTAGGTCAACGGGAAGTACCTTATGCATATTTAATTCCCTTATAAACGGCCGTAATTTTTTTCGTCAACTTAAAAGTTTGATTTTTTCACAAGCATACACGGCTTTTATTTTAACTCGATACATGCGTTTTGAGAAAGAGAGTCTTGACAGGCAGACGTAGTGACGGACGAACAACAAAGTGATCCTATAAGTACAGAACCCTAAAAATATATCCATCAGACAATACAACAATATACTAGTAATATCACTTCTGTTCCTAATTTTACTTTATATATTATCGATATCAACCCTTGCATATCCCCACTGCTGGGGCACGGGTCTCTTCCTGCATGGTAGGAAGATTAGGCCATACTCCACCACAAGGGCCAAGTCCGGGTTGGTGGAGCATTGTAAGACAGTGTCGGGTCTTACTGTCATAAGTTATCAAGCCGCTCATAAGGCCTCTGACATGGCTTGACGACAGCTAGTACATGACAGCCGGCACCAACGGCTAGACGAGCATTGCGAAGCACGGAGCGCTCTGAAAAAATGCCACTAGCGGCAGTCACGGGACGGTCACCCATCCTGCGCCTGACCGCGCCTGTTGTTGCTTAACTCAAGTGATTGATTCCAATTACTCGGTTCGACTAGGCCACGAGCGCTTTATATATTAAGTTTGTCTATATCCATCTGAAAGAATATCAATGAACGAGGTTTAATGCACAGAAGTAAAATTAATAGATTTGTACAAACAGATTTACAGAGTAAGCTACAAAGTAGAAAGACGTTCATGACGATCATAAAAACATAAACCTACCAAGACTGTAGACAAATTTTTTCATACAAATTACACACCACCTAAAAGATGAACCTCTTAGGTATCATCTCAACTCACCATCAACAGAAACCTAATGGCAAATTCGAGGCTTAGTTATGATGAAAGAAAAATCTATTTAGGTATTCTACTCTAACTTGCCTAAGCTCACTTTTTTTTTATCCTCAGTAAAGGTCTACTTACATCAAACGGGGCCGTACGGGCGTCACGATATCAATCTAAATACTAATTTCAGTTTCCGTTTCTTCTTTTCCGTCGATGGTTGTCTGGAAGAAATCACTTTTATTAATAAGGCCGCCACTTGTACTGTACTGTTATTTTATAAGTCTCTTATATAATCCCTGGTGTAAATGCAATAAAGAATATTCTATCTATATATCTATCTAAAATGAAGCCATAGTCACAACCTTTTTTACAACTTAATTATAAGAAACAGAAGGAACGAAAAATTATGGAAGAGGAGTTTGCTCAGCTGCGGGACACGAACTCGGCTAAAAAATTTTTTAATAAATAACAATTTCAAGCCTCAACTACATCATTTTAAAGAATAATTGTCAAAACTCTCCAAACTTAATAATTTTGGTTCATGTCCTGCTGTTAGAATTCTAAATCTAAAACCTAGGTAGTACTAACGCATTGAACTAACTTTATTTCCAAACATCTTTATTATTTAAAAAAAAAAAATAGGCTGCCCGCTTTAAAATTAGGAAAGAACTTTACCGTTTTTTTGTCGTATATGTTTTGAAATTTCGCAGTGTAGCTTTTTTGTACAAATGAATCGGATCAGTTCCTTCTACAGAACAAATGGGCATAATATTTGTTGAATAACCCTTATGAACCTTTAAGTTTTAGACTAACTAGCAAAGCCTAGAAAGGCTACCAACACCAATCTCTACTCTAATCGCTAAATTGATTATAGATAATAAATTAATGAGGGCGTTTATTTAATAATTAACCCAAAAAAGCCTTTAGTTCGATATCAATCCTTGTATGTCCCCGGGGGCACGGGTCTCTTCCTGCACCGCAGGAAGGTTAAGCCATACTTCACCAAGGGGGCCAAGTCCGGCTTGGTAGAGGATTGTAAGGCAGTGGCGGGTCTTGCTGTCAGAAGTTACCAAGCCGCCCACAAGGCCTCTGGCATGGCTTAACGACTGCCATTACACGACAGCCGGCTCCAACGGCTTAAGAAAATAGAACAATGCCACTAGCGGTAGTCACGGGTCGGTCACCCATGCTGCACCTGACCGCGTCTGTTGTTGTGTAACTCAAGTGATTGATTCCAATCACTCGGTTCGACTAGGCCACGAGCGCTTTAGTGACCGATGTCACGGATCGCTTCAGTTACGATAGTTACCGATGCTCTATGGTTTCAATATTTATAACACTGAGTCGTTATTACTAACATCAATTTTAACACAATAACGTGGAAAGTAAAAAGGCGGGACAGGTAACCGGGACGGGCTTAGACTGAAATTGGTCACGTTTATTAGTTCCCAACCTTATTACCAGTGTACACGGATGATATTAGATTTATATGATTGTGCTTGAACGGTTCTCGGCTCGACGTAATATGGATAGACCTTAACGCACTCCGCCAGTCTATGAGATACTTATTTACTCCATTCTGTACTCAAAGCAAGTGCTAGTTTAAAAGGAAAGTTTTGGCGGCTTGAATATTTAAAAGAGTTTCGTTTTGCTTCACAAATCAAAAAATATTTAAAAAGCAAGTTTTTACTTGTAGATACTTTAGATTAATTTAATGTGTGTGGGTGTATGTGTGTGTGTGTGTATTTTTAAGTATGTATGTATTATATGCTTCGTGTGCAATAAAGCATAATTAATTTTGTATTATGTGTGAGTGTGTGTGTGTGAGTATAAAATCTTTGTTGATAAGGGACTTGTGTATACATATATGACCAAAGTCTTGGTAAAATGTGTTGATCATTGTATAGAGCAAATTTAAGAGCGAAAAAATTAAGCCTTCATTGTAAAGAAAGGTAAATGAAATAAATATTATCAAAGATTAAAACATTTATTACTAATAATTTAATATTAGTTTATAATTTCTACTTTTTCCACTATATTTTCTTCTTATTTTTTTTGTAGCTTTAGTAGCTTTTAATAGTAAATTTGTTTAATTCTTTCGTTTAAAGTTCTTAAGCGTGTGTGTGTTTGTTTGTTTGTTTGTGTGTGTTGTGTGTGTGTGTTTGTATGCGTGTGTGTTAAAAGAGGTGAAGATCACACAAAAATATACGTTGCTGGGTATGTTATTTATTTTGAAAATATTCTGACATATTATGATTGGAAATTACAGTTTAAAATTGTTTAACATTACTTATCCCACTCGCGGTTAATTCCACTCTGCTCCGAAACACACTTCCATGGAGGGTTTCCGGCAGCTATACACTCAGAGACTGCTTGTTCGCCGTTTGTCGCAGTTGCACCTACATTTGTGCTGCCGATCACTGCAAAATATTAGTTTCTCTCATTTCGCCACGATAAAAGCATTAGTTTAATACAAAGTAGTTTCAACACACGTAAATTTAGCAAATTTATACTAGATTTACAGTTACAAAAAAAAAACGATTAAATGTAGTATATACGAAAAAAAATCTTGTTCTGGCCTAAATTACTCTAGAGATTCAACGGTATATAGATGTATAAGTGCGAGTGTGAGCTAGAAATCCGTGTCGACCCGAATCTAGACTCTCCTTTTAAGAACTCCTATACACGTTGTTTGTATAATATATAAATTAATCATATTTATTATATATATAATAGGCTTTGTTTATGTATTTATTAAATATATATGAATATTAGTTGTAAGTTAGTTTATCATCTAAATATTGTCTGCTTCTTAAAATGCACTCTTGCAAACGGAACCTTAGATTTGCAAATACGCGAGAGCAAACCACCGCCGCTAAATTAATTCTTGTTAATTAACGGCGGATATGATTGCCTTGTTTGTTTTGCGGTTAACAAGCTTGACGTCAGTTTGATTCCCACGCCAAGCCCAGTTAAGTTAAGTCGGAGGCCTTAGGGCAGTTTGAAAATTTCTGACAGTAATACCAGCCACTAGTCTTGCACAAGCCTACACCAATCCGGACTTGGCCCCCGTGGTGGAGTATGGCCTATACGTTCCTCAAGGAAGAGACCCATGCCCATCGGTGGGGACACAATGGATTGATGAATGATGATGATCATAAAATATTGAACAATTCGTTTAGTGTTAATAGATTAGGCTATCACAAAACAAAATTATCTTACCTAAACTACGTTAGTCTAAAGTATGTGGTAAATTGCATTTCAGAAATTGAAAAGTATCTAAATTTTTCTAAGACCCGTAGGGATACATCGAATCGATGGCTCTTCTTCTTCAGGCTATATTAGTCCACTGCTTGTCATAGCCCTCCCATAATGAGCGCAAGGTTGTGCCATCATTAAGGGTAGAAGTATGGGGGGAATCGATGGTTTTTTCACCAAAATTCTTTTAGAAAATGGTTGACGATTTCCGAGTCTTGTTATAAGTAAGTGACTAGTTTGATATAAAAACGGTTAAAACTTTTCACAGAGGGATTGTTAAGATAGGATTTATTAATCCAATTTTACAAGATACATGTTACAATAGTAGGTAGGTACATAAGGAAGTCATTTAACTTACTGTAGTCTGTGCTCCTTTTCCTCTGAATGGCCTAAAACAAAAGATTGAACAATAAGTCCTGGATATAAAAGAAAATTGTTACAGAGAAAATCGCACGCTTGACGAGCGAAAACTGAATCAAACTTTCTAGTTTCTACCCAATATCAGTCAATTGACAAGGTAATTTTGTAATCATTAGTTTTCTAGCTTTCTAACTTTTTTAGTTTTTAGCTTTCTAACTCTATCTTTACATTGAAAAAAGAGTATTTCAAATTATTTATCGGTAATAAAATAATATATTTGTTAATATTATTGATTTCTTATCTTTTCCTCGAAGCTGCGAATCAAAATTCAAGGGTAAATTCAAATAAAAAAATATTTTCTTTGATGATAAAAAACAGTTAAGTTGGCCGACGCCAACCACAGACGCTCAAGCCATAGCTTTTTTTCCATTTTTATAAATTTTTATCCTGCTTTTGTTTGTACAGACAAATAATATCAGGATTAAGTAAAGTAATTATGAGTTACAAACAAAAAATATTAGACGCCGATTTTTTTAAGCCTCATGTTACTAAGTCATAGTTAGAATGTCCCCATAATTTTATTCAACGGAAGTAATTTTTATTTTATTCACTCGCTTAAAATAAATAATCCGACTTACCCTACACTGTTCGTAGTAGAAAATCGCTAGTGCAATCGTTATAATTGCTAAAATCTTCATTGTTATCACCACAATTTGTATCGAAAATTTTACAAAGAATGTCTTCAAGTAATAATAATAATTATTACTATTGACAGCGTAGTCCCCCACACACCTGTCGCAATAAACCCAACAATGGATATGTTAATGCGACCTAAAACGGAACGCTATTCTCAAAGTTATATCAACTCATGAATATATCGAATTACTTAAGTCGGGTGAAATGGATGATGTCGTTAACAAACTGGTTTTATACTATTTTTATTTTTAATGCACTAACCCGTGCTAAGGACAAATTTAAAAACCTATTTAGAGGCTCAATTTAGTGATAAATTTAGTTTAATTTAAAATTTTGTGATTTCGTTCCGATGTAAAACCTAACTGCAAAGTAGGTAGTCGGGGCTGTAAGTGATGCAATTTTCTTAAGCCAGATGTCGCTGCCTGTACGTAATACAGAGAATAGTGTAAAGAGGTTCGAAATTTCACTGATGCCGGTGAGTCTCCCATTGGCTCAATTGATAGAGCGCTGGCACGGATAGCCAGAGATTGCGGGTTGGAATCCCGGCATGGGTGAAATTTTTAGCCTCTAAATAGGTTTTTAAAACTGGTTTTATTTTACACTGGCTAGTGCCCGCGACTTCGTCTGCGCAGGATTACAGGGATATCAACATTTTAGATCTTTGTCTATCTGCAATCCAAGTTTCAAATAAATGATTGAGTAAGAAACATCCAAACATCTTCACAAACTTTCACATTCATAATATAATATTAGGATTATTACATACGCTGTTGGCGCAGCGGTAGCGCATTTCCCTACCATGCAAGAGGTCCCGGGTTCGAACCCCAGCTGGGGCCAAAAAAACCCCAGGTCTTGGATGTTTACATGTTTGTGATGTCGATGTTTCTGGTTCCCACGACACAGGGTATCCTAGTGTGGGGTCAGAAGCAATGTATGTGCCTGTATGTAAATGTTATGTTATTTTATTGTAAGTATCTTTGTTACAAAACAATGCAGTAAATATAATCTGTCTATAAAAGGTTGATTTTATCTAGGACCTTTCATTTGTTAGCTCACATATAGGTTTTGTTGAAATAGCTAAGACATAATGAAGATAGTATTGAGTAACGGAAGCGCTTGTGGCCTAGCGGAACCTAGTGATCGGAATCAATCACTAGGGTTATACAACAACAGGCGCGGTCAAGTGCGGAATGGGTGGCCATCCTGTGACTACCGCTAGTGGCATTTTTTCCGAGCGCTTCCATGCTTTGCAAGCCACGTTCAAGCCGATGGTGCCGGATGTCATGTAATCGCAGTCGTTAAGACATGTCTGCAATATAAGCGGCTTAATAACTTCTGACAGTAAGGCCCTTACAAAAGAATAAGGCCAATTGCAAAAAATGGCGGCCTTATTGCTGATAGACATCTGCCAGGCAACCCTATATCAGATTACCGAAGCATAAATTATTTAAAAAAAATATATTAGTTACTCATTTATAATAAAGTAGTAATTTAAAATATATATTCTTTAATTTTTGTTATTTAAATTTTACATTGCACCTAGCTGAATGGCTGTACAGTAAGTTGAAACATAGTTTAAGACAAATGTGAAAATAAAACTTTTTTTATTTGCCCTGTTAGTTGAAAACGGTTCTCCCTAGGGCTGAAAAGTATTACATTCAACCCGCTCCTTAGGCACCTTCTGACCTGCTATCCAAGTATGAATAAAGAAAAATTAATTGTTTGTGACGTAAATCGTGTATTGTATGTCTCTTGCTTAAGCATTTTAACATTTGGGGAGTTGTTTGCATGCTGGCGGCTCGTTAAATTACGTAATTAATAACCACGAGTCAAGTCGCTTTACGTCGATTTAAACGTTAGCCACGTCTTTGCTATTCACGGAACCCCACATTGTAATTTTCAGTGACCATAAGATGTTATCTCACTCAATTATGGCCCATTGGATGTAATGGCTTCATAGTAAATCTCGAGTTGGCACGACACACTTTTCTTGTTGTTGAATAAATGAGGTTAAATTGTTGTAAAGTATTAAAGCTATTGGGGTTTAACTCTTGTGGAAATATTTCTTCTTCTCCAGGCTATATTAGTCCACTGCTGGATTTAGCCCTCCCCTAATGATTGCCATAGCACAAGGTTGTGCCATCATTGGGGGTTATGCCCATAATCACCACGCTGGGCATGCGGGTTGGGGATCGCAGATTGGTGGAATTGTACTGCAGGGGGCGCTGCTGCCCACCCCAAGGTTTGTGTCCCTTAGTCACCTTTTACGGCACCCGCGGGAAGAATTTGGGTTGGTGCTATTCTCTAGGCCGACACCACACAGCAAATATTTGCTTAATATATTTTATATTTTTTATATTGCACTAACCCGCGCTAAGAACAATTTTAAAAACCTGTTAGAGGCTTAAAATTCCACCCATGTGGTTCAAAATTTAGTTAATTGTAGTTGCCCATTAGCTCACAAGCCCAGAGGTCACGGGTTCGAGTCCCGGCATGGGTGGAATTCTTAGCCTCTAAATAGGTTTTTTTATATATATTTTATCCCATTTTAAGTATTATTCTTGTTCAGGATTACTTAAATATCCAATTCATGCAATACGTCGGCTTCGGCCACTTTTCAGCCAGAGTTCGTTTTCGCTGAATAATCTTTAATGTTATAGTTAGCACATTTTTGACCCAAAGTGTATTTTATACATTCTTTGCACCGCGTTTCGTTTGCGAAGCTCTATCTCTAAAGTGCAATTTTTTTGCCGAGTATGGTGTCTCCTCCCCTCTCCTGGGAAAAATGATGGTCGTAGCATAATTTGATATCATTTGTATGTCCCCACTGCTGGGGCACGGGTCTCATCCTACATCGCAGGGAGGTTATGTATATAGCATATAATATACTTAAAAGAAAATTGTCACGGCTAAGCTTTACAACTTACGCGCTTAAATAGTAACAGACGATAGGCGAAAAGTAACAAGTAATAGGCGACCAACTTATAAAAGAAAAATCTTATATAAAATTCATTGAAAGTTAGATTGATGAAGTTGTTAGTTCTGTATAGCAGATAAAAGTCCCTCTTTCCACAGAACCCTATATTGTACGTGGCCCGACACGCACTTGACCGGTTTTTAACACAAGTTGATCGCGACAAGTTTAATTGTTATCGACAATTAAAGCACTTTGAAAAGCAAAAGTTTCCTTATTATCGCCGAAGAAACGACTTTTGAGTCTTGTGTTATTTCAGTAATGCTGGTACATTGTACTTGTATATGTATATATATACAGTAGTAATATGTTGTACCCTAATTCAAGGCAAAAGAACGAGCGTGAGGTTTGCGTGATTTGTATTATTACAGTAGGCCGAAATATGGAACTAAATTGACAAGGTGTGTGTTTTGTATTGAGTATTTATTAGATTGTATCACTTTCCCTATTCGTTTAGCCGTAATGTTAGTTTATTTGTTACATTGTTGACCGTTTCATTTAAGTGAATATTTTACCGTACACGCTATAGGAACTTAGCACCGGGTACTTGTTTTTCAAGCCATCCAGAAACATTACACCAGCTGGTAACTGCCACCGTGTCATCATCATCAACCTATTATATCCCCAATGACATAGACATAGACATAGACATAGACATCATTTATTGGTAATATTCATATTACCATATTATATATTCTATATATTATATATTATGTATTCAATGAGGGGCACGGGTCTTTTCCCTGAGAAAGGTATACGCCATACTCTACCACGGAGGCCAAGTCCGGATTCGTGGAGGCTTGCAAAACCAGTGGCTGGTCTTATTGTCAGAACTTTTCAAGCCGCCCTAAGGCCTCTGACTTGGCTTAACTGGGCTTGGCTTGGGAATCGAACCCACGTCAAGCTTGTTAACCACTAAACCAACAAGGCAATCATATCCGCCGTTAATTAACAAGAATTGATTTAGCGGCGGTGGTTTGTTCCCGCGTATTTGCAAATCTAAGGTTCCGTTTGCAGGAATGCATTTAAAGAAGCAGACAATATTTAGATGATATTGTCTTTTAAATTTAAAATGTACATTGATTGACTATAATTTATGAAAATAAAAACCGGCCAAGTGCAAATCGAACTCGGACAAAATTAATGTAATAGTCAGGTGGACTATTAGACGGACGGAAAACACAGCGATCGTATAAGGTTTCCGTTTTTACTTTTGAGGTAAGGAACCTTAACAGATTTAGATATTAGCTTTTCTGTGCTAAAAATACAATTAACAATTATATCTACGAATAATCGCGAAAGTTTCACCAAAAATATGTACCTTATATTGTAGGTACATTTAAATTAAACTACAGAGCAATCCTCGGTTCCCTGAAATTTGTTTGTATATTTGAGCATCTCAATTCCGGAAAAAAACATTAACTAAATGGTGGCGTTATTTTTCATTTCCAATTGAGATGTAGCAAAGAAAGAATTTGCGTCAAACGTACAGGTAGACATTTTATGGGGCCACGATTATTCGCTTTACATTATTCATGAAGAGTCGGTATCTTCCTAACGAGTCGGTTTGAGAGCGAAACCCCGCCGATGATAATGAACTAAGTAAGTTTTTTGTTCAGCAATTCAATTCTGCGTCTTAAATTTTGAATACAAAGCTTAAATTTTTGCAGCGCTAGGCGATTGTTACTGATCTAATTTTTAGGGTTCTGTATGATGGAACCCTTATAGGTTCACCATGACCGTTCGTCTATCTGTGTCCGCCGATTAGTTCAGAGACAATTAACACTAAAAAAGTAATATTTGGCACACGGTCTTACTGAAGTTCTCAAGCCGCCCTAAGGCCTCTGACTTGGCTTAACGACTGCCATCTATCAACGGCAGCCGGCACCAACTGGCTTGACGTGCCTTGCGAAGCACGGAACCGCTCGGGAAATTCTACTAGCGTTAGTCATAGACGGTCACCCATCCATGCACTGCACGCGCCCAATGTTGCTCAACATTCGTGATCGTTTAAGATCACTCAGGCAGCCGGGGCTACGAGCGATTCCATTTGAGGATCCGTTTATACAATACGTAGCGCAATTTTTTGTTACAGTAGGGGGCGTCCGCCCCGCTGGCTAAGCAATTGATTTTAAGAACGTGAGAAAATTAAGGGCAGTAGCACATGTAATGAAATTAAAAGAAAAATTATCACGGCTAGCAAGACTTCACAAGTTAACGAGTAATATTCGAGCAACTTATAAACTCCGTACAAATTTCATTGAAAATTACTTTGATGAAGTGGTTACATGTGTAAAGCAGGTAACTAGTTAATACTCTTATAAGTTAAAGAAAATCCTCATATTTATCGAAAAGTCTTCTTTCGAAGTTTCTGTATTTTCTAGCCTAACCGATTATAAGCGTGCCGGGACATTTTTGACGTGCATGAGCATAGCTGAGATTTGTTATTGAAAAAAATAAAAGTTTATGCGTAGTCTGATAAAAAATCTAGTCTAATCTAAATAAACTGTACAAGAAACTACCGTAAAAATTATTTGTGTTGGACTTTTGGAACAAAAACAAAATGTTAATCGTAATATTGTCCGTGGTAGAATTTATTTTTACCGAGAAGCAACACTGCCTCGTCTATTAGTCTTGACAGATGACATTCCTTCTTGTTATCGCGCTATGCGCTAAAAGCCTTCCAACTCAATTTACTTTATGGTGATGATTCTTTCCGTCGGGTTTGGTCACGGCGGCGGACTGTTACAGCTGGCCGTATGTCTAATTTCATTTGTTTTAATTCCTCTTTAACAGACACCGTTAAATACTTTGTTGCATTGTTCTGTAAAACTACTGAGTTGCATCATTCCATATTTAAGTAGGTAATCGTTAGCTTACGTACGACAAAATACTTTGAATGGCACGTATTATAACACATTCAAAGAGTACAATGACGGACCTTACTGCAAAAAAAAAAAATTGCAACTGTACTGATTGTCTTCTATATTTTATTTAATACACATGCCTTATTATTATGTAATCAATACTGCTCTTTTTTCATACATTAAGGTATAGTCGAGAGCATATCAAACTTTACAGAAGTGCAACGCCGTAGCCTAACGGCGTTTAGCACAACTAAAATATAGATGGACGGACAGACACACAGAACGGATCGAACGGTGGACGGCGGCGTAGTAATTAATCCAGTACTCTACGCCAGGGTACCAAACTTTGCGTACGGATCCCCACACGCCATGCTCACATAAGTTCTACGAAAAGACTACTTTTTGCCCGCTTCAATCTAAATTTAATCGCGTTCCGTGTTTGCTGTAGGTAATAGATTTTCGAGTAGGAATCTGTAATATACCGGTTCGTCTCTAAAATAGTCCGTTCGTACAATCGATGGCATAATATCATCTTTCACATGCGTGCACTCTATATAGTCTCATTACGGGTAACTTTGCAATTAGAATATTGAAGTGTTATGAATAAATCGTTTTGGGCCAGTTAGAGGGCAGACGAGCGAGAGGCAGAACACCAATGCGCTGGTCCGATGCCATAAAGAAGGCAGCTGGGGGATCCATTCAGCACGCCATTGCGCATATGACCGAGACAAATGGAGAACTATTGTATAAGGTCACGATCCTCAGAATTGAGGGACCGATTAAAAAGAAAAGAAGAATGAATAAATGAATTAAAGTTTTTAGATTTTAAAATGGTCATTTTCATCGTCATCATAAATCATTTATGCCCCTAGCAATGGGCACGGATCTGGCCATACTCCACTCCGGGGGCCAAGTCCGGATTGGCGGATGCTTGCAAGACTAGTGGCGGGTCTTACTGTCAAAAGTTTTCAAGGCGCCCTAAGGCCTCTGACATGGCTTAACGACTGCGCTTAATGACGCTTAACGACACCAACCTGCTTAACGTGCCATGCAAAGCACGGAACCGCTCAGAAAAACGCCATTAGCGTTAGTCATAGACGGTCACCCTTCCATGCACTGAACGCGTCCTATTTTGCTAAGCCTTCATGATCGTTTAATATCATTGCAGTTGGGGCTACGAGCGATCCAATTTTGATTTGCATTGAAATAAATATTTTTGTAATGAATGAATGATTTATTGCCACAAACAAATATGCTTACACAATAATATTTATAAAATAGAGTACGTGTGACAATGATACAATAGTATCACGAGTGGACAAAAATCTCAACTTGTTTTAAAATACGTTTTTAAACGTGTTGATGCTCACTTTTTGAAAAAAACGTATTATAAAACAAGCTATAAATTTTACTTAATTGGTGGGGCTAGTTAGCTCCCCAAAGCGCCTTAATTGTTTTCTCTATGACTAAGACTGTTCTTAATGTGACCTGTTGAAAATTCATTATGTACCACGTGACTAGTCACGGGCCATAATAAAACAAGCCATACTTTTTTTTTATATAGAGTAACTTTCCATTTCGGCCCCGTAATAGACCAAAAAAATTGTCTTGGCTTTATTTTCAAAGCTATCTTTATGCTTTCTACGTCATCTACGTTATAAAAGCAATGCCACTTCAATCTAAGTTTGACGCAACTTCCCCATCGCTCAGAGAAACTGCGATAGATATAGAAAAGCTCAGATTAGTTTTCCTTATTAGTTTCCAAGACTCAGAAATGTCGTGCGAAATCAACTTTGCCCCTTCGCGTTAAAACGCAGATTGATTGATTCCACTCAATCAATGTTTGTTTGTGGGAGTTTAAAGTGTAAATTAAAGCCTCTAGGAACCGACCTAGCATACCCAAGTTGTTCATTTTAAAGAGCTTTTACTGTAAACTTACCAAAGAGCTTTTAGCAGACAAAATACCTAGTTCTGGGGATTACGCTTCTGTACCTACGAATTAACTCTTGTGTACCGGCTTTGTGAATCAATTTACTTATTAATCTTACTTTCAACTTGAATGTAATTTGTATTTTTTTGGTACAAACCATGCATAAAGCCGCGTTTTTGCGATCTTGGTAGGCTCATGCAGAGTGGCCTATATTTAGTAACCAAAAAAGACTATTCGGTCGGCTGACTTATAATATAATTATCCTAGTTTGGGACCAGAACAATTGCATCAATTATTGTGTTGTGTGAAAGGCTACTACATCTAAAACAATATGTAAGACAATGCACCGTCTGAGTGGTCCCTTCACGTGTGATTGAAGATGTCACTGCACGCTGTATAAATCATCTCATTACGTACATGCAAAGGTTTCTGTGTTGTGTGGAAGGTATCATGGTTTTTATTATTAAACTTTTGTGAGTATTTTACCCATAATTTCTCTCTCTCCCAAAGGGAGAATGGCTGTGCCCTACAGTGGGACGTGCATAGGCTACATTATAACAATAACATAACATTTACATACAGGCACATACATTGCTTCTGTCCTCACACTAGGATACCCTGTATCGCGGGTACCAGGAACAACGACATCACAAACATGTAAACATCCAAGACCTGGGGTTTTTCTTGTCCTCAGTCGGGGTTCGAACCCGGGACCTCTCGCATGGTAAACCGATGCGCTACCGCTAGCCTCAAAGGCCGAGTATAAGTTACCAAAACTTCAAATAAAAAAACGACTGCTTTGAGTTTTAAAAGTCAGCAAGTGTGCCAGACTATTTAGACTATTTTGTAAGGTCCGCCCTGCTGAACTTACAGATTCAATGGATGCCTTGAATTTGAAAGTTCAGCATCTCTTTAGGCCTTGAAAAAACTTTAATTATACTTTATAGCACATGGAACATTAAACAAGATATTACATAAGAAATGACATGTACAAAGGCGAGCTTCAGAAACAAATCGGATTTTATGTTTTAAAATATGAAGATTCTTTTACTATTGGCGAGAAACCTCATACATGGCTATGAGAAATCTCTTGGACACGTTATTGTATTCAGGGCAGATGGTATTAAAGAATAGGCCTTCAATATTTGCTTAGGCTAGGAGGCTGTCTTCCTCGGGGTAAATATTTGAAACTGCTGATGACAAAAAGGCTCGTGCGTGTGTCATTGATGGCGCCCAAATAAATTCTATGAACCGCTTGCGATGAATACAACGTGATTTATGCTTAGGTATAGTTTATTTCGTGATTTATGGCCTGTGAAGGGAAAACGGACGCCGATATCTTTATTTTCAACTGTGTGCCTTTTTAGGGTTCCCCACGGCAATGCTAACCATGCAACAATTCGTTCACTATAACTTGTCCCTAGCCACTGTCAATTTTGCACCTTATGGCGGGCCACAGAATACTTTATTATACTGGATGGGGACTTCTAATGGGGAATCAACTGTGTTCCTGCAGAGTCTGTCACACATAATGAATGCCTTCAGTCTTCACTTTCGTTTATGTCTATGGTCTTTTTAACGGTCTATTGTGTTGTATCATCTTACGTTTCTAAGTATGTCGCCTAATTTATTTATTTTCTTTGTTTATTTTTTCTTTTAAATACCTAGAGGATTTTTTTTGTTAATTATCGTACATTTCAATTGTTACCCTATCTTAAATCCGTCCTTAGTAATTTAAGAAATATTAGAGGCACCTAGACCGTTGAAAGCACTATACAATATCCTTTTTTGCTGTATGATCTATCCTTTATGTATCCTTTTTTGCTGTATGATTTTGCTGTATGATGTTTGAGTGTAATGTCATCAAATAAATGTATGTTCTTTTTTCTTTTAAATACCTCGAGGCGTTTTTTGTCAGTAATGGTACCTTTCAGACGTTTCACTATAATTAAACCCCTCTTCAGTTCATTAAATTAATGTTGCTTGACAACTTTAAAACATAGCCGGCGATCGCAAACTAAATGTGATTTTTATTGTATTTAACTTCGTTGAGGCACGATTTCGCCCACAAAACATCAGCGCCAGCTCGACATGCGGCAAAAACGTCGACACCTCTCGTCGACAAGTGTCGAAGTCTGCAGTTGGCACACTGTCGCCCGTGTATAAGGGCCCTATGGGCCGGTTTCTGAATTGAGAATTACACTAAGTAAATACCTCCGTAACGTTTCGTCACGCTCTTTTCTGATAAATTCGAAGAGAGCACTACATTTAACTATTTACTTCGGAATCCTCAAATCAGAAATTGGTCTTGTGTCTTACAGAATACATTTAAGAAATAGCATAAACAAATAAAAGGTACCTATTTAAAATCAGAAAATATGCTGTTTCCTTGAAAGTCTTATTATTTGCTTCAAAATGTTGTTATAATTTCTTAATTCAAATTCAAATGTTCGTAATAAATTATATATTATACTATTTTTATTTTTAATGCACTAACCAGTGCTAAGGACAATTTTAAAAACCTATTAAAACCTATATAAAAAAAGCATGGGCTGAATTTTTAGCCTCTAAATAAGTTTTTAAAATATATTATATAGTTATAAAATTCTGATGGATGATCCGGATGTGCTATTCAGTCGGCGATTCTAAAGGTAAGTTAAATTAGAATCGACAGCTGGTGTTTACATTAGTTTTAGTTGGGCATAAGAAAAAGCATAAGCATTGCAGTGCGATGCACTCTCTCCGGTGGCCTTCTGTGACACGCAGAGAGAAAATACGAAGGGCACACAAAGACATTCCATGCCAGTATCGCGATATACAGCGATCCTCGCTCTCTTCTCCAACCAACACCAACAAAGGTAATATCATCATCATCAAACCATTATGTCCATAATATAATACTAACTTTAAGTTGAGCAAACGTTTTTTTTGTATAAATGTTTGTTTTCTCTAATAAAATAAAGAAAAATTAAATAAGGACATAATACATAAGGACCTAACATAATTATCGACTAATGGAATTAGTGTGTAAACGTATGTAGAGCCCTTCTAGGCAGCATGGGTTTGTTTGTTAAGGCTGTTGACATTACACCACGGATTTGCAAGTGCTAAGTAGAGGGTCCGCGAATCAACATTCGACACAAGACCAAGCCGTCGTGTGATTCTGAACAACATTAGAGCTAACAACCTAACAAAAGTACTACTTACTATGCAGCCCTATAGGTCCCACTGTAGGGCACACGCCTTATTTTAGAGATAGAGTTCGGACTTAATCGCCTTGCGTGCTCAACGCGGATTCGCAATTTCAAGTGCCGACGTAGGTAAACACCTGAGATACTCGGGTTTCCTCACGATGTTCTCCTAAATTGTTAAATAGTGGTATTGTTGCTATAACTACAGGAATGTACATAACATAGGAAACGAAGTCATTGGTACTACGTAATTGATAAAACACATTTTAGGATCAAGTTAAAAATTAAGAAAGGAAAATCCATTGATTAAACTATTTTTATTTTTAATGCACTAACCCGTGCTAAGGACAATTTTAAAATCCTATTTAGAGGCTAAAAATTTAGCCTCTAAATAGGTTTTCAAAATCCATTGGTCAATTAAAATATAACGTAAGGTATTACTGTAAATAATTTGCATGTATAAATTTTTGTACATTTTCGTATAAAATATTAACAATATGCGAGATCAATAAATTCACTTTCGTTTCACGAGTAAACTATATTTATTTTGATTCTAAAGCGACGTGTTACTGACTCTCAGTATTGACAAATACACATATAATCTGCCTATAAATCAATAAACGAGCTAAAAAATCCTTTTTATAAATTATTTATTTATAACAACACAATTAAAACAATCCAAAAACGCTCACTAAAATAGGGGGTTTATTGGTGGAGATTTAACAAGTATAAGACGTACCCACAGATTGACTGAAACGCCTCTAAAAGTGTTCTAATGAAATCGTTTTTATAATAATAACACCGATAGAGTTTTACATTATTCTCCTTACATTTCTTAGCAAAGCAAAGAAGTGTAACGGTGCAAACCTCTTCAAACCATTTTTATTTCTTTTTCTATCTATCATTTTCAAATATTTAAATTACGTCACACATTCTTCGATTTCCCTCATTTTCATCACTACTACTTTACCCTTTGACCAGATCTGACTTTTTTAACTGCTTCTCCGATTTTATCCAGTTATCTGTTTTACTAATCTACAAATAAAACCACACCTGAAGTCGTTCCAGTGTTATTTATTATTATAAAAGTTATACAACCTTTCAAAGTGTTTTAATTCAATTCAATTCATTTATTTCAAATATAAAAAAATCATATAGATTTGTTAGTAATCTTATTCTAGTGTTAGTACATATTGTTCTTTTAACCATAACTATAGGGCACTGTCATTGCTTGCCACTTGAAGACGGCAACAATGGTTTATGTAGGCACAATCTACCTTATCGGCGAGCATAGCCAGGATGGTGTTGCGACTGGCCCGCACCCTGCGCACGAGTGACGCGCCGCGCTTGCGCATTATCGCGTAAAAGTCGTCAGTGCGCGCGTCAGCGAACATGCCCGATGCGCTGCAATAGCGGGGCAGCCGCAACAACGCCCGGAGTGCATTGTTGTATTGCACGCGGAGAGCCCCAATCGATTTTCGCGTATAGTTCATCCACAGGCAGCATGAAATCGTTAATTAAATCGTTTATTATAATAATAATGCCGATAGAGTTTCATATTATTCTGCTTACATTTCTTAGCAAAGCAAAGGAGAATGAAGTTATGGGTACTGTTATAATATAATCAAGATGAAGTTTGGATAAGGGATACCGACCACTTACATTGATAAAGATGGAAAATAAATATTTACCTACGAAGAATGACAATTCAATGAGAAATAAGCATCAAGACGTGGGAAAACCATTTTTCTCTGTTCTCGGCACTGACGAGAAACGTCCATCGCGGGATTCGTGTACCCATCACTGTAGCGCATTCCTTGGAGGGTTATATGAGGGCTTTGTCATGTAAATCAGTCACTCAGATCCCCAAGTAGGAAGGAACCTTTAAAATTCAAATATCATAAATATTTAAGTAGGTAGTACAATCATCGACAAAGGGTCCTACCTACTACGAGTTCAACGTGTTATTGAATATATTGCGTGAAGTAATCCAAGCGTGTTTTCTATTAAAATCTTTATGTGCTGCTGTGACAGTGCTGCAACTAGGTATATCTACGTTAAATAAAACTTATTTCTAACACAATCATACAGCGTTTTACACATTGTACATCACAACTTGTACGCGTGCGTCGTCTACAATCATCATCATGACCCTTTATTGCACACGAAACATTTAACAGTAGGTAGGTGGGTAAGGTAGCACGTGCATAATATAGGCACTATATTTTAATTTTAATTATATTGTAACGAGTTAGCCTCCGTTATATAGGCATGTAATACATGAACTTATTATCTTTGTATATATGTTTGGTTATATTTATTGCACATATAGTAAATATTGTTTAATTTTAGAAGATAATAACATACAAATACCATGTCACTGTTTGGCACTACCCCCACCTTCACCACGTCACCTGTTGGTTGGTTGGAAAAATACTATTTAGTATTAAGCTCGCCAATTGTACAATATTTACTGGTACAATAAAGAATTTATTAATAACTAGCTGTCCCAGCGAACTTCGTACCGCCTAACTGTCGATTTTTTAATTTTTTTTATTTTTCTCTTCGTAAGAACCATCCTCGTACTTCAAGGAATGTTCTAGAAAAAGAATTAACGGAATCGGTTCAGCTGCTCTCGAGATTTGCGCTTACCAACACATTCAGCGATTCATTTTTATGTTGTAGACTAGCTGACCCAGCGAACCTCGTACCGCCTAACAGTCGATTTTTTATTTTATTTTCTCTCCGTAAGAACCATCCTCGCACTTCAAGGAATACTCTAAAAAAAGAATTAGTGAAATCGGTTCAGCTGCTCTCGAGATTTGCGCTTACCAACACATTCAACGATTTGTTTTATATTATAGAGAAGATAAAGATAATGATACAGTGCATATTAAGAACAATCTACAAAACACACATTAGAGCAGGCCCTGAGGGCTGCCCTAATGCAATTCCCATACAAACGTAGTTTAGTTTTTATTTACAAACGAAATGCCGGATCGCAATGAAACTTTGGTCAATACGTTAAGACGACATAAATCGAGGTTTGATTGTACTTTTATCTGTATAACAGATTAAAAAAGAAATTATAGCATTGTAAGGCCCAGCAGGGCGTTAAAGAATTAAAACCAAACGACAATTGTATGGGAAATGCTCTCTGAGACGCCGTCTTAAGTGATAAATTACCGTAATAACAACAACGTACCATATTATAATTATTTATTTACAATTACACTAAATAAAATAGAAAAAAATCCTATAACTATGTACAATATTAATATCTAACAGGATTTACATATTTACAAAACAAAAGCTTTAAATAAAAAAGTCTACACTGCTGTCGATGGGGAGAGTTATCAAGACGCTGGCATCATTCCCTCTCTGAATGGCCAGGCTGATGCGCTGGCCGAGGTAACTACCAGCTCTTGGGTCACCAAATAAAAGGATGAGGCGCGTCGTTATTTCTTTTTGAAGATTATGCGTCTCGGGCCCCCACAACGTACCTATGTAAAATTTATATTTTTTCAGTACAAGTCTCAAAATCCCTTATTACGTTATCTGGATCGCGATTATAGATCTAAGTTTTCCACTTGGATAAACATGACCATCGCAAGCTGGCCAAACACGTACTTGCGGTAAGCTTTTACGACGGTGTTCCTTACGGAAGGCCGCATGCATTGGAAACAACAAATGCTGGCGGAACACTGTTAATTGTTGCTCACCATACAATTGATTCGTTTGAGAATGATTTTATATGATTCCTAAACGTTGTTTCGTCGTATTAATTAAGCTACAACCTAATGTCAGACCTGCCAAATAACACAAAAAGATATGATAACTTGATAAGATAAGATAAGATGAGACGAGACGAGACGAGACGAGACGAGACGAGACGAGACGAGACGAGACGAGACGTGACGTGAGGTGACGTGACGTGACGTGACGTGACGTGACGTGACGTGACGTGACGTGACGTGACGTGACGTGACGTGACGTGACGTGACGTGACGTGACGTGTTTGCTTGTGCCAACCCTTCAATATTTTAGCAATTATTTTTCAATTTACCCAGTGATTGCTAAATATTTAACGATTTAATTACTTTGTCTATCCTAAAATTGTATGAAGACATCCAAATTTATCAATTATTTATTATATTGTATCTTATAAGGAATTCAAAGTGAACCATTATAAGTTGTAAAAAGATATCTGCTAACGTGTTTTAGGAACGAAAGCGGCCGATTATCTCCCCATATCTGCCAAGCCGCCGCGCGCCGGTAACTATACTTACGGCCGCAGCTGCAATACAACACTGCGCGCCCGGCCGCGGTCGCGGCCCCGAGGTGTTTGCGTGAGATCTTTGATTCTTATCACTTTGATTCCTTAGATTAAACAAATCTTATATAACTATGGCAAGCTTGAAAGAATTAGTGACCAAGCGAGCTTCCATTAAAGGGCGCTTGACTAAATTTAAAAATCACCTCTAGCTCGTAAAAAATATTTCTACGTTGAGTTCGATTCAATTAACGGAACTTTCACTAAAACTCAGTCAAATAGAAGCGCTCATGAGCACTATTGATAACGTGCAAACCCAGATTGAGGAAATAAATTCTGAAACTGTGGACAGTGAGACGGACGAGCGGATTCAGGTTGAGGATAGTTTTATATCAGCCATTGCCCTGTCTCAAGAATTAATTTCAAAACACAAGGCTTCCAAATCAGCTGAGACGTATGAGTCTGGTCGTTCCTCCCCGTCACATGGCCCACAGTCGCAGTGTAACCATGGCTTTAAATTGCCTCAAATCGAAATACCGAAGTTTGATGGTTCCTATTTTCACTGGCTGGAGTTCCGCGATACTTATATGTCACTTATACACAATAATGAGCACATACAAGCAATACACAAGTTTCATTATTTACTCTCCTACTTGCGGGTAGATGGTGCTCGCGTGGTTTCTAATATTGAAGTATCACAGGCTAATTACCAAAACGCGTGGCGCCTACTTTGTGATCGCTACGACAACAAAAGACAGCTGATGAACTATCATCTCACTTTATTGCTCAGCATCGAATCAATGCAACGTGAGTCATTTAATGTAAACAAAAATCTAAGAGCGTTGTCGAGCCTCGGTCAGCCCACGGATAAATGGGATATTTTAATAATCCATATAATTGCGTCTAAATTAGATAGCAACACTCTTACAAAATGGGAAGAGCACCGCAGCTCTCTTGGTGATGATGGACCTACTCTTCACGATTTTGACAAGTTTTTGTCGAGTAGGGCGGATGTACTTGAGTTAATGCCACCAAAAAATACGAACTGCACAAATGCTAATTACAAATTAAACAGCAACACAAAATCGCAATCACAGAATTCTCGCTCAGTAATGCACACTAATAGACAAACACAATCCTTTGCGTCATTAGACTCTGAAACGCCTGCGCTTGCTAGCACCACCACTCCCGTGTGCACTTTTTGCAACGGTTCTCACCGAGTGTACGATTGTCAATCTTTTATAGCGAAGAGCGTTGAGGAGCGTATTACTGAAGCACGTAATCGAAAACTATGTTTGAATTGCCTTCGGCCAGGTCACCGCACGCGCGTATGTCGCCTCGGACCTTGCAATTCATGTAAGAAACGGCACAATACTTTACTGCATCGGCCTATTCTAGTGGGAACTCAGTAGATGAGTCTCTCTCTACCAATGCACTGACAACCGATTGCAACAATTCCAATGTAAACAACCAGATTATACTGTCCACTGCAATAATCGACATGTATAATCCCAATACGAACCAAACCGAATCAGTACGCGCGTTACTTGATTGTGGGAGCCAATTTAAAAACCTATTATATCCTTAGCACGGGTTAGTGCATTAAAAATAAAAATAGTGTAATCATGTGGGAGCCAGTCCAGTTATATGACGGCTTCCCTAAAAAATAAATTAGGCTTACATGCGCACAACACGAATGTAAAGATTGTAGGTATTGGAAACAACACCAGTCAATGCGTCGAGTCCTGTGTAGCACAGATTCAATCAAAAGAAAAAGATTTCCAAGCCACACTTACGTTCTTGTTGCTGCCTACTTTGACCGGTTACATACCTAAATACAAAATTAGCACTGAGTTATTTACTATTCCCAACTCAGTCAGATTAGCCGATCCCCTTTTCGATGAACCAGCGCCTGTGGACGTCATACTTGGCGCAGACATTTTCTGGGACATTCTTGGCTCCAAACAAATCAATCTTGGCGAAAATTTGCCCAAGCTAAGGTCCTCCCGACTAGGATGGTTGATCGCGGGTTCAAGCACAGATACACTCACTCTGTTCGGACGGTCACACGACGTATACAAATTTTAGTTCGCGTCTGGCAGCGATGAATTCAATTTGACAGAATTCTGGGAATGCGAGGAACTACCCTGTCCTAAAAACCGAGATATAATGCATATAACCTTGTTTGCAAAATTGCACTACGTCAGGCCTTTTCCAAAGAATACAATTCCTTACTGAATCGGCCGGTCTTGGAGCCCCAAGTCCGATATTTTAAAATTTTCCCATTTCATTGACGAAAACCAATTGATACGCGTAGGTAGCAGACTAGATGCTTCTCATTACCACTTTGACAAGAAGCATCCTATTTTATTACATGGATCGCACCAACTCACGAAGCTTATTTTTGCCCATGAACATATAAAGCATATGCATGCTGGTCCTCAATTATTATTAGCGTGCGTTCGTGAGTATGTGTGGCCAGTTAACGGTAGGCACGTTGCGCGACGAACTTGTCATAGATGTGTTGTCTGTACTCGATTGAGAGGCAGAACACTTCATCCTATTATGGGCAATCTTCCCAATCAGAGAGTTGTGGCTGACTTTCCATTCATTTCCGTGGGCATCGATTTTGCAGGTCCTTTTCTTACAATTAATAAAAGGGGCCGAGGCGCGAGAACGGTCAAATCCTACATGTGTTTGTTTTTCTGTCTAAGATATAGATGCATACATTTAGAAGCGGTTTCCGACCTTACAAAAGAGGCTTTTCTATCCGCACTGCGGCGCTTCATAGCACGCAGAGGGAAACCTCGGGAGATTTTTTGCGACAACGGAAAAATCTTGGTTGGTGCTGCCAGGGAAATAGGCACCTTCATCAAATCTAATCAGTCGCCGATATCTGGTTTTGCTGTCGAAGAAGGAATCAAATTTATTTTTTCTCCCACGCATGCTCCTCACTTCGGCGGTATATAAGAAGCTGGCGTAAAATCAGCCAAATTTCACATTAAAAGGGTCATTGGTAATACTTATGTAACATTTGAGGAGCTCACTACTCTTTTGGCACAAGTGGAGGCTATTTTGAACAGTCGTCCTTTATGTCCCCTATCTCCTTCTCCCGACGACTACCATTTCCTGTCTCCGGGGCACTTCTTGATTGGCCGATCGCTCTGGAAGACCATAACCCTACAAGCCTCAAACGGCATCAACGGCTGGAACAAATAAGGCAACATTTCTGGAGGCGCTGGCAGAAAGAATGCATAGCTGAAATGCAACAACGCTCTAAATGGCGAACCAACTATGCTCAATTGAAGATTGGTGATCTTGTCCTGTTGCAAGAAGATAACCTATCTCCACTATGCTGGCGCTTGGGCAGAGTCACAAGATTATTTCACGGAGGCGACCACGTAGCGCGTGTCGCTGATGTCAGGACTGCAACCGGAATATTCAGAAGACCCTTTGTAAAAATTTGCCCTTTATTTCCAGAAACAATAAATTAGCTTTGTGTACATATATATATTTTCCTACCTAAAACTAAATGTTTTCTGATAATGTGCAATTTAACTACAGTTTTATGAATATTTTAAATGATTTGTATTTAAGTTATATAAGTATCCCATAACTTAATTTCTACTATGTTGTATATATAGCTATAGATTTTGCATTAATATTGTTTGAAATTATTATTTCAAGGCCGGGGAAGATGTTTGCGCCTGCCATAAAGTATGCAACCTCCTTGCTACTTGAAACTTATTCTTTTTCTATAAGTCGTCTTTTGTTTTTTCTTCCTGTAAAAATATTTGCGCAAGCAACACCCTTTTGAAAATAAACACTGATTCTATTGAAAAGTCGTCGTATTTATTCTGCGAGGATTTGCAAAAGAGATAAATCTCTTCATTGCTGATAGCAATTTCTTCCAGGCAACCTTAAATCGGAAAGATTGCTGAAGGAGAAATTGAAAAAATTCAAGCGGGAATTAATCTGCGACGTAGAATCCGCGACGTACCTACAACTTCATTCGCTTTTGCTTTAAAAAAATGTAGTCGAAATAATTCACACGATATGTATTTTATCTACCTTGAACTGCTTAATTAACTTACTGCTCTTGAAGCTCCGCTTAAAATCCTCGTCTGATTTAAATGTGAAGTTGTAAAAGGTTTTAAAAATAATAAACTGGAACGACTTCAACTCTATGTTCTATTTGTACTGATAAACAGAAAAAAATCTTGAAAAAAACGGGAATAAGCAGGTAAAGGACGAATTATGTGGTCCGGTGTAGTTCAAATGTAAAGTGGTAATGTCAAAAAATCAAGGAAATTTCAAAAATGAGTGGCGTAATATTGAATTTTGAAAATGGTAGACAGAATTAATGAAATATCAAAAAAGTGGTATAAAGAGGTTTGCACCGTTACAATTGTATCTAATGGTAACTCAGTTTAAAATTGTTAAATTTAAGTTATACCTACATACAGAGGATATTTGAACAATGTTATATACTGGTATATAGAGTCTACCAAATTCATCTAAATTCTACGAAAATAGCGAATTCTAGGCATGTTTTAGATATTGGTCAATTACTATGGTGATAACTTCAAAATCTTAAACAGTATCATGCCATTCGTAGTACCTACAAATACAATCCATATGCGAAATAAAAACCACCTTCAAACCGGCGTGCATGCATGCAACGACTAATAAATGTTGATGAATCGAAAGAAATCGAAAGAGATGTCAGCATTGTAGCAGACCCTGGTATTTGCCTACCCCTCCGGGCTGCAGACGTAAGTTGAGCGTGACAGGCACTGACAGAAAGTCAGAGCTGAGGAATGCTTAGCAGTATGTTGAGTCAGCTGCATATATACCAGCAGCAGCGATACACCGCCACCGTTAACTGTAAATGTTTTGATGAGTATTCTGTTTTGCATTCTGTGTCTCGTATGTCTAATGTGTAACTGTACAGCTGTAACAAATGTGTTTTCTTCTTCTCCTATATTATGATGTGTTACAATACATGTACCTCGCATTAAAAATTATGGAATTTTGGATGTTTTACACGACACAAAGCAGTAGTAAAAACATCGTATTCGAAAATTTTTCCCTATTCATCAATTTTGTTACATTCTTTACTTTCCCAATAAATAAACTGTATAATTGAATTTGTTCTAGCTTTAATTTCAACGTCCCAGCTAAAATAATGTATGCGAATTTGACGATACTGGTTTCGTGTTTCAGATCCACATACGACCACAATTCCCGTCTATTGCAGACCATTGAACAGCGAATGAATATGTAGCGCGAAAAGCATGTGTGTTTGCGGTCTATACGCACTAAAACACAATAATATACCGGTAAAACAATGCCATCCAAATGAAAAGCTCACACAGTGCATTACGGAATTGCTTTGACAATTGGGCTTAAAGCATTTAGGGTGCTACCTCATAATGAGGCTAAGAGTTAAAGAGGACACTCTTCTTCTTAGAGTGTCGATTGCAAGCCATCGTGATTAAAGGATTTGCCAATCAGTTGGAGCGAGGATATTCGCAAAGAGGTGGGCAGTGACTGGAAGAGGAGAGCCGAAGATCGGGCTCAGTGGCGTGTCTTGGGAGAGGTCTATGCCCAGGGTACGCCAGACGTACAGGCTTAGTGAGTACGTCGTTCGTAGAGGCTCCTTGTGTCCACCCCAAAAGATAAGATATTAAGACTTCGACAAAGAAATATTTGGACTAAAATTTTCCAAAAAAATTTTAAAAAAAAATTGTTCTTGTTATGCAATAAAGTGTTCTCTATCTATCTAAACATTTCACTATATTCACTATCTAACATTAAACCAATCATACACTTAACGTCGAGTTGGTCTAAATGAAATTACTAACTTTTAGCTATATAAGACCGCCAAACGCGCTTTGTATATTTCCATGGTTTTTATATCGTGTGCTCTGGTGTACAATAAAGAATATGTACGTACAATTTTTTTTTTATTTTTATAATTTTGTGCTTTCTTTTTTTTTATGTGTACAATAAAGTACAAAGTACAGTATTTTTTTTATCTATCTAAACGTAACGTTATGTCACGCTTTTTTCTGAGAAATTCGAGGAGACGGCTACTGTTAACTTTTTACTTAGCGAAATTCTTAATTTAGAAACTGGCCCATAGACTAGATCCTTGGTATCCTAGAC
The DNA here is from genome assembly GCA_934045075.1 of Yponomeuta sedellus. Classification (NCBI taxonomy): domain Eukaryota; kingdom Metazoa; phylum Arthropoda; class Insecta; order Lepidoptera; family Yponomeutidae; genus Yponomeuta; species Yponomeuta sedellus. Next base: position 15,098,365 of record OW203726.1, on the reverse strand, counting down.
AAAGTTATGTTTTAAGGAGTTCCGAATCCACTTAAACTGTACCCATATTATGTAAACCTCATTGATGATATTGATATCAACCCTTTGTATGCCCCCACTGCTGGGGCACAGGTCTCTTTTTGCATACACCGCCAAGTGGGTCAAGTCGTAAATGTTTTGTGTAAACCTAAATATATAAAATGAAATAGTTACAACAATTATTATAAACATCGTATTAAGAAAGTAAAAGGTCCGATCTCTCAGTCTTACTAAACACAATCACTTATCCTGTCCCCGAACAGAATACCCTGTAACAAGGCAAGGGCATCACAAACATGGAATTACGTCCAGACTATAGCCATTTGTACAAATGTACGGCCCCCATTGGGAATCGTATGGTAATCAGACGTGATACCCCGCGCCCTACGAGGCAGGAAATGGATATTCGAATCAAATTGAATCTAATTGCAGACAGCAAGGTAGGCTCTCTTCAACAGTCTCGAAAAGTCTCGAGACTAAGTGCGGAAACCTGAAGTATAACTACTCTACTAGCTGATTCAAATCAATTTATTATTATTAGTTTATACAGAAACAGCTTTTAGCTGATGCGTGTTAATCACTTCCTTGCACTTCGTTATCAACCCTTGTATGTCCCCACTGCTGGGGCACGGCTCTCTTCCTGCATCGCAGGAAGATTAGGCCATACTCCACCGCGGGGGCAAAGTCCGGGTTGGTAGAGGATTGTAAGACAGTGGCGGGCCTTACTGTCAGAAGTTATCAAGCCGCCCATAAGGCCTCTGACTTCGCTTAACGACTGCCATTATATGACAGCCGGCACCAACGGCTTAACGTGCCTTACGAAGCACGGAAGCGCTTGGAAAAATGCCACTAGCGGTAGTCACGGGACGCTCACCCACCCTGTACCTGACCGAAACTTCGAACCTCTTTACAATATTCTCTGTATTACGTACAAATAATGTAATCAAGTGATTGATTCCAATCACTCGGTTCGCCTAGGCCACGAGCGCTTCATATTATTAGTTAATACAAAAGCAGCTTTAAGCTGATGCGTGTATAAAACTTCCGTGCAGTTGTTAAATGTTTATCTAGTCGGATTTAAATGAGTTCACTGAAGGAGCGCTGATACTGTCTCTGGTAGTTTATTCCACGTACCTATTCACTACACGATTCTGAAAGAATAGTTCGCAAATGTTTCATATCTAGGTTTGTCTTTTTTCTCCTGTATTAAAATATTTAATAACTCTTTTTTTATAGATATTATATCAGCCGACCCAGCGAACTCCGTACCGCCTAACAGTCGATTCTTTATTTTACTCTCCGTAAGAACCATCCTCGTGCTTCAAGGAATATAAAAAAAAGAATTAGCGAAATCGGTTCAGCTGCTCTCGAGATTTGCGCTTACTAACACATTCACCGATTAATTTTTATACTATACATATATTTATATATTGTAGTTTAATCAACAATACGACGAGGAGCAACTATGACATTAGTTAAACAGCATGTGTACCTTTACATTTTAATTGCATAGTCACCCGTAACTGTAACCGATTTGAGTGCACGGATTTAAGGGTGACGTGCGGTCAGCTATACCTAGGCCGTTATTCGGCTCATTAGTGTTAAGAGAATGTTGTCGGGGCACTATAATGCAACGTACAGTGGCATGTAGCCTAATGATGGTGGGAGAGTATGCGTTTGAGTACTGGCAGAAACGCATGGTTGTGCTCTATAGAATTGTATATACTACAAAGCAAACAGGGATACCATTTCGTATCGGTTTGATATGCGAATCCGCGGAGACGCGTGGCAATTTAACACAAACCAGTGACTATTGCAGTAATATAGTCATGATCTACCCTTATTTCTCTGGCTTCATGAATTTACTGTACGGGCTTACTGTCAGAAGTTTTCAAGCCGCTCATAAGGCCTCTGACATGGTTTAACGACTGCCATTGCATTACAGCCGCTACCAGTGGCTTAACGCGCCTTGCGAAGCACGGAAGCGCTAGGAAAAATGCCACTAGCGGTAGTCACGGGACGGTCACCCATCCTGCACCTGACTGTTGACTGTTCGCCTAGGCCACGAGCGCTTCTAGCGAGCGCAAGCGAGCGGGTTCTAACGAGCGAGCGAAAGTCTATTACTCGAACAAATATTAAGAACTGACAATACGGTGTGGCTAAAGTAAAACAGACTCAGGAAATCAATAGCATCAAAAAAGCCTAGACTAAAAACGGGGCTCGGCGCGCGCTATACTCCCGGGCGAAATTCACAAATGTATCACGGTAATGGCCTAATAAATCTATAGATAGCCATCAGTGCACCTCGCTGCTAGGTCAGCTGGCCAGTGATAGCTCTCCACTGCTGGCACTACTGCGGTTTTGTTCCGATTTCGCGTCCGAAACATGCATAATTGTTATGCGAGTCTATTTAACATAGACCATTTGGACCGTGTTACGCAGAAACGTTCCAATCCACGATACGTAACTAGCGAGAATAATGCTTTTTACATGACTGTGGTGAAGCCCAAAAGGAGCGTAATGTATTTGGCTGGTATATATGTATGTATGTATCGCCGATTCTATGTTCCGTCATAGCTCCTTAAGCAATCGTCAGATTTTGACAAATAACATCTCAATCGATTTGTCATAGGGTATATACATCTGCATTTACGTAATGACATGATTTATACAAAGTCCAGTGGCGTAATTACTCACACTAGATGGGTGAAGGGATCACGCGGACGCTGTAGTGCCTGGGACATGGTTTCAGATGGTGTAGGCTTACCCAGCATAGGTGCTGGGTAAGCCTACACCAGGGTAAGCCTAGTCTTTCCTGTGGGCTAGGCCTATACATATATATCAGGATAGTATAGGTCTACCTATACTATCCTGACAGCTTAATCGGCCTAGCCCACAGGAAAGACTAGGCAATACTTGCGGAGAGTGTGGTATTGCGACTACAAATTCGCAAATGTAAGTAACTGTTATTATTATTATTTTGTATTATATATAAATTAAACACAGTCAAGTACATCTTGACAATATGTGTACATACGTATATGTATTATGAGTTAAAAGATTGTAGTAGGTAATCTGGCTCCGTAATTACTTAATTAGCGGTCACCTTATTGCTGGTTCATCATGAATTTTTGATTGATTTTATATTAATATCCATTTATAAACATAAAATTGCGCCTAGATTTCCTATGTGTCACCTGCCACTATGACAATAAAATATTAATATACATCTAATTTAGTCTGAGAGAAGGCTTAAAATAATATATATATATATATATATATATATATATATATATATATATATATATATATATATATATATATATATATATATATATATATATATGGGGGTTTGGAGTTTCAATATATTCAGCGACTTCTTCATGCCGGCAGATCATTATCATCACCATAATCAGCCGGTGTCAGTCCACTGCTGGACGTAGGCTTCTCCCAAGATACGCCACCGAGTCCGATCTCCGGCTCTCCTCTTCCTGCCACTGCCCACAGTTTTGTGAATGGTGTCGCTCCCCCTGGTCACAGGAGGTCCTACGCTGCGTTTGTCGATTCGGGGTCTAACCAGTCTACCCCGACGGTTATCTGTCCTGCGGCGAATAACTGTATCAAAATCTGCGCAGTCAGGATATATATATATATATATATATATATATATATATATCCAATACCAATATATATATATATCCAATACCATGTGTGGCTAGACTAGAGATAATTAACATTGAAATCATTGTTTGCAATATATATATATATGTTATTGCAAACAATGATTTCAATGTTAATTATCTCTAGTCTAGCCACAAATGGTATTGGAGGTGTGATACATAATTTCTAGCCACTGATGACATCGCAAAGTGGCGAAGTAGGTATCTATACATGTACCTATACTTATGTAGATACTTCGCCACGCTTAACAAATGTTTATATTTTCTATGTACTTAGTGGTATGATGCCCGACAAATAGCTTAAGCATAACTTTTACTAAAGTCATAATTTTTAATTCGCATGGGCGAATTTTGGGGTATTGGTGGGGAACGATGAATGTGATTCTTCGGATATTAGTTGAGTCAAATTAACAAACAATAAAAAATGCTTTTATAGGTATTTCCATCGCGAACTTATCCTGACTGCGCAGATTTTGATACAGTTATTCGCCGCAGGACAGATAACCGTCGGGGTAGACTGGTTCTTGAGGTGAGACCCCGAATCGACAAACGCAGCGTAGGACCTCCTGTGACCAGGGGGAGCGACACCATTCACAAAACTGTGGGCAGTGACAGGAAGAGGAGAGCCGGAGATCGGACTCGGTGGCGTATCTTGGGAGAAGCCTACGTCCAGCAGTGGACTGACACCGGCTGATTATGGTGATGATAATGATCTGCCGGCATGAAGAAGTCGCTGAATATATTGAAACTCCAAACCCCAGCTACTAAGTATTACATAACGACACTTTACCGAGAAATTCCCTCTACTAAACTGTTTGTGTAAAATACAATTATGTTATTATGCTACATAAAAAAATGTTATTATGAAGCGGTCGTGGCCTAGGCAAACCGAGTGATTGGAATCAATCACTTGAGTTAAGCAACAACAGGCGCGGTCAGAAGCAGGATGGGTGACCGTCCCGTGACTACCGCTAGTGGCATTTTTCCGAGCGCTTCCGTGCTTTGCAAAGCACGTTAAGCCGTTGGTGCCGGCTGTCATGTAATGGCAGTCGTTAAGCCATGTCAGAGGCCTTATGGGCGACTTGATAACTTCTGACAGTAAGGCCCGTCACTGTCTTACATTCCTCCACCAACCCGGACTTGGCCCCCGTGGTGGAGTATGGTCTAAACTTCCTGCGATGTCGGAAGAGACCCATGCCCCAGCAGCGGGGACATGCAAGGGTTGATATTGTATCGTATCATATCATGATTCTAGGTCAAATGGAGGTACCGTAAAGGAATTAATTCCCCTAAGAGTTCCCTTGCCGTTTCTTTAAATACGAGATTCTTTGGCTTACAATTTTAATTTTTTTCGTAGCATCAAGAGATTGCACGCTTGATTATTTCAAATCAATTTCAACGCGAATGTTCCAATGCGATCTTGAATAAAAAAATATTTCGACAGGCAGACGCCTGTAAAAGGGACCCTAAGGGTTCCGTTTTTTCCGCTTGAGAAACAGAACCCAAAAAATTATCCTAGTCATAAAAAGCTGAGAGTTGATAAGTGATTACGTCACTAAGGATGAAAAATGGCCTGAAATCCGGAGGGCACTCTGCGTTCTCGTGGCTCTATCTCCATTAAAACGAATAGTTAAAAATGACAGCGACATTTAACTAAATTATCTACTCCATAAATCGTACTAACATAATCTAAGGTTTAAAAACCTATTTAGAGGCTAAAAATTTCACCCATGCCGGGATTCGAACCCGCAACCTCTGGCTATCCGTGAAATTTTTAGCCTCTAAATAGGTTTTTAAATTTGTTCCTTAGCACGGGTTAGTGCATTAAAAATAAAAATAGTGTAATAATCTAAGGTTATTTATGCTTGAACAAGGTTAAAAACTAACTGACCCATGCCCCAGCAGTGGGGACATACAAGGGTTGATAACGATAACGACATATATAGATATTTCACTACTTACACTATTATTATAAAAACGGAACTAAACATAAAACCTATATTGTAATTGAAATAAAATTTTGTAAAAAACAATGTTCCACAGTATTGTTACGTATTCGTTCAAACGAAATCCTTTGGCTTTTTTTGGGAGACTCCGCGCTATAATGAAGTAGTACATGTTCTACGAGTATAAGTATTACACTCTTACACTCGTAATATAACTGATAGTAGCAATATTTTTTTTAGTTTACTTTTTTACCCGTTACATGTTGGCATAACATTATTATTTAAGGTTGCGAAATTATTAAAGTCCTTAGCGCGCAGTAGACAGTAACGTTTCATGTTTTCATCGCACGGAACGTACACAGAGTGACAATGTCCAGGTTTGCCACTGGCCTTGATTCCGACAAACCCCTTGCTCTTTACCCACAGAACATAAATTTTCATAAATATTAACATAAATGTTCTGTATCTTTACCAACATTCATTAGTCGTTTGTTGGTAAAGATACACCCCCAGCTTTCGTCCGTTTTAACTTGCCATTCGACCTCAATTTGGTCAAAGTTTGTTGATATGGATCTTCCTTTACCGCTCCCACCCCTCTCACGGCTAAATAGATTTTAGCGTGAAACAAATTATATCCGAAGGTCTCGGGTTCGATTCCCGGCCGGGTCAAACTAGGAAACGATCTTTTCTAGTTTGTCTCGGGTCTTGGATGTTATCTATGTATTTATTGTATTAAATATATCGTCGAGTCAGCACCTATAACACAAGTCATTTAGTTGTACTTAGTATAGGGCTAACGAGATCTGTGTAATATCTCCATGAATATTTAATATTTATTATTTATTCTGTAAAAAATATAAAAACTCCTTCTTTAAAACCTATTTAGAGGCTAAAAAATCCAAATAGATTTTTAAAATTGTCCTTAGCATGGGTTAGTGCATTAAAAAAAGAATATGAAACTCTTTCTTCTATGAAACTCTACACAGTGCGTAGCCCAACACGTACTTTATCAGTTTTTTTTAAGCTCCTTGTAAAGATGTGTTTGTTTTAAGATGCTCGATGCTTTTCTGCGAAAATACACAAACGAAGTGTACGACTTTGTAACTCGATATTTACTAAGCCTTGTTATTTATTTGATTTTCTTTTGGGAATAACGTCTGTTGTCAAATAGGTAGTGTGTGGCCATTGGAAAGTGTTTGGAAAGCTTTGGAAAGTACACCTGCCTAACATCCGATATACCTGTTAATTCATCATGGGTGTTATTTTAATGGTTAGCATAGTATTAGTATTTTTGACAGAAGAAAAATATTATCTGTCAGCAGAAATAGCTAATTGGTCAGCAACTCATGGCCAGCAAACATTTCAAAATCAATCAGCAATTTATGTCATTCTGGATGGCTGTAATTATTTTTGTACTGCATATTAATTATATAAGCAGCCATAAGCTGTTAATGTTTTATTTCAGAGAGGAAGCAAAATAATTCATTTTGTGCTGAATATAAACGTAGCACAAATACCTTTTTTCCCCTATGGGAATATTTGTAGCTTCAAGTGGGGGAACATACTTTAAGCGAATCGCCAAACCAATCACGTGCTTGCATATATATGTTACAGTCAAAACTCTTAAACGGTGAAAACTAGTTTTGACTGCTAAAATCAGTCAAAACTAGTTTTGACTGCAGAAAAATAAAATAAAATTCTAATATGTATCCAACAATGTCGAGTTGGTTTTCGGTCTTACATGTTCAACCTAACACGCTCCTTCGCGCTCCGCTACGCTACGCGCTTCGTCGCACCTATATTTTTGCTGTCGCAGATTGAGCGATGCATCATTTTAGGTATTTTTACCATTTGGTATTTCAAATATAAGCTTTGGACAAAAGTACTTTTGACTGATTTTAGCAGTCAAAACTAGTTTCAACAAAACGCAATCCAATTAGTTATTTTGCTTACCATGTTTAAAATGTGCATACCAATTAAATATAATGCATATAGACATGTTTTCTCTGCTGATCAATCATAAAATCTTGCTGACCAAGTAATTATTTTGCGGATTTATTATGCTGACTAAATAATTTCAATGCTGGTTTGGGTGGGCTCACCAAATTTTATAATTGCGTATCATTTAATTACTTATCAGGCTTCATACTTTGTGATGCCATAACCGGCCTCTGTGAGGTTAAAAATTTTACTGTTTTACGATTCTAATGTGATTTCTAAAAAAAAACGAGTCGCCGCTGGGATACAGGCGTGATTTTGTGCATGCATGCATTCTAAAAGAAACGGGAAACTAAATCTAATCAGCTAGGCGGCCTTTGCATTCTATGCTTTGCGGTCTTTGTTGATTTCTTCTCCACATGATCTATAATTTGTGAAACTAACAGTAAGCCAGTCATATCGTACAAATAAAAAGGTTGAAATAGACATAATTGCGGTAAACTTGCACTTTTCGTATGTTGTTTGGATATATCTAGATAGTATTTATCCAGATTTGGCGCAGTTTGAAATTCTGGCGCGCTCAGTAGTTGCTGAAAAACCACAATTGTTTTTCGGATTGGATTTGTTCTGGAAATAAATATTATTATTATTATTATTCTCTTTTTTTTAATTTTGTGCCGAAAAACGACATTGGAAGGCTCTGACGACAAAGGTCACTATTACTGTTTTAAAGAATACAAAATTCCTGACAGTTGGAGCCCTAATTCAATTGTGTAGGTCTAATAGGTCACACGATACAAGGTTCCCAATGTTCACTATTTTTCTCAAAATGTTGGAAAATAGGAACTGTGAGAATTTCAGACTGCTGCAAATCTGGATAAATACTATCTAGATAGACCCAAACAACATACCAAAAGTACAAGTTTACCGCAATTATGTCTATTTCGAATGTAACATATGACTGGCCTACAGCTTTGACGATTAAGTAAACATGTTGTTTTTATAAAGAATAAAATTATTTTGGCGCGCGTGTCCTAGTCGAACCGAGTGATTGGAATCAATCACTTGCGTTAAGCAACGACAGGCGTGGTCAAATACAGCATGGGTGACCGTCCCGTGACTACCGTTTGTGGCATTTTTGGCATTTTTTAGTAGCACGCTAAGCCGGTTGGTGCTGGCTGTCATGTGATGGCAGTCTTTAAGCCATGTCAGAGGCCTTATGGGCGGCTTGATAATTCTGACAGTAAGGCCCGCCACTGTCTTAAAATCCTCCACCAACCCGGACTTGGCCCCCGTGGTGGTGTATGACCTAACCTTTCTGCGATGCAGGAAGAGACCCGTGCCCCGGCAGTGGGGACATCAAAATGTTGATATTGATGGAAAATTCTTTTGACTTTTACTTTATAGTTACTCCTAATGTGACCAAATAGCGAGCATGCATGTAGTGGTGGGCTTGCTGTTGACTGTACTTTAACATATATTTTTTTTATTGTTATCGAGTAGCAAAAAAATGTGCTAAAAGAGTGCATTTAATTCGCAAACACAAACAGTTCAGCGAATCACATCACACTTCACACTAATATTATAAAGGTGAAAGTTTGTGAGTGTGTATGTTTAAAAACCTATTTAGAGGCCAAAAATTTCACGGATTTCTGGCACGGATAGCCAGAGGTTGCGGGTTCGAATCCCGGTATGGGTGAAATTTTTGGCCTCTAAATAGGTTTTTAAATTTATTCCTTAGCACGGGTTAGTGCATTAAAAATAAAAATAATATAATCGTGTGTATGTTTGTTACTTCTTCATGTCTAAACGGCTGGAGCGATTTTGATAAAATTTGGTATGGAGTTAGCTAACACCCTGAATTAACACATAGAGTACATTTTACAGCAGGAAACTATCTTATTCCCATGGAAAAATCGATAAACCGCGGGACACAGCTAGTAATTTATAAAACTAAAAAGTCTGCGATAGAAACTTAAGTCACTAAAAGAAATAAAGTAAAAGATGACAAAATAATTGGGTAGACCACTTGCCCGTTGGAGGGATGACATTAAAAAAGCGGCCGGGGGTCAGTGGTCGAGATTGGCTAGGGACCGGGAGAGTTGGCGTGAAATGGAAGAGGCCTATACCCAGCAGTGGGCTTCATTCATGGGCTGGATAGATAGATAGATATATAGATAGACAGACAGACAGACAGACAGACAGACAGACAGACAGACAGACAGACAGACAGACAGACAGACAGACAGACAGACAGACAGACAGACAGACAGACAGACAGACAGACAGACAGACAGACAGACAGACAGACAGACAGACAGACAGACAGACAGACAGACAGACAGACAGACAGACAGACAGACAGACAGACAGACAGACAGACAGACAGACAGACAGACAGACAGACAGACAGACAGACAGACAGACAGACAGACAGACAGACAGACAGACAGACAGACAGACAGACAGACAGACAGACAGACAGACAGACAGACAGACAGACAGACAGACAGACAGACAGACAGACAGACAGACAGACAGACAGACAGACAGACAGACAGACAGACAGACAGACAGACAGACAGACAGACAGACAGACAGACAGACAGACAGACAGACAGACAGACAGACAGACAGACAGACAGACAGACAGACAGACAGACAGACAGACAGACAGACAGACAGACAGACAGACAGACAGACAGACAGACAGACAGACAGACAGACAGACAGACAGACAGACAGACAGACAGACAGACAGACAGACAGACAGACAGACAGACAGACAGACAGACAGACAGACAGACAGACAGACAGACAGACAGACAGACAGACAGACAGACAGACAGACAGACAGACAGACAGACAGACAGACAGACAGACAGACAGACAGACAGACAGACAGACAGACAGACAGACAGACAGACAGACAGACAGACAGACAGACAGACAGACAGACAGACAGACAGACAGACAGACAGACAGACAGACAGACAGACAGACAGACAGACAGACAGACAGACAGACAGACAGACAGACAGACAGACAGACAGACAGACAGACAGACAGACAGACAGACAGACAGACAGACAGACAGACAGACAGACAGACAGACAGACAGACAGACAGACAGACAGACAGACAGACAGACAGACAGACAGACAGACAGACAGACAGACAGACAGACAGACAGACAGACAGACAGACAGACAGACAGACAGACAGACAGACAGACAGACAGACAGACAGACAGACAGACAGACAGACAGACAGACAGACAGACAGACAGACAGACAGACAGACAGACAGACAGACAGACAGACAGACAGACAGACAGACAGACAGACAGACAGACAGACAGACAGACAGACAGACAGACAGACAGACAGACAGACAGACAGACAGACAGACAGACAGACAGACAGACAGACAGACAGACAGACAGACAGACAGACAGACAGACAGACAGACAGACAGACAGACAGACAGACAGACAGACAGACAGACAGACAGACAGACAGACAGACAGACAGACAGACAGACAGACAGACAGACAGACAGACAGACAGACAGACAGACAGACAGACAGACAGACAGACAGACAGACAGACAGACAGACAGACAGACAGACAGACAGACAGACAGACAGACAGACAGACAGACAGACAGACAGACAGACAGACAGACAGACAGACAGACAGACAGACAGACAGACAGACAGACAGACAGACAGACAGACAGACAGACAGACAGACAGACAGACAGACAGACAGACAGACAGACAGACAGACAGACAGACAGACAGACAGACAGACAGACAGACAGACAGACAGACAGACAGACAGACAGACAGACAGACAGACAGACAGACAGACAGACAGACAGACAGACAGACAGACAGACAGACAGACAGACAGACAGACAGACAGACAGACAGACAGACAGACAGACAGACAGACAGACAGACAGACAGACAGACAGACAGACAGACAGACAGACAGACAGACAGACAGACAGACAGACAGACAGACAGACAGACAGACAGACAGACAGACAGACAGACAGACAGACAGACAGACAGACAGACAGACAGACAGACAGACAGACAGACAGACAGACAGACAGACAGACAGACAGACAGACAGACAGACAGACAGACAGACAGACAGACAGACAGACAGACAGACAGACAGACAGACAGACAGACAGACAGACAGACAGACAGACAGACAGACAGACAGACAGACAGACAGACAGACAGACAGACAGACAGACAGACAGACAGACAGACAGACAGACAGACAGACAGACAGACAGACAGACAGACAGACAGACAGACAGACAGACAGACAGACAGACAGACAGACAGACAGACAGACAGACAGACAGACAGACAGACAGACAGACAGACAGACAGACAGACAGACAGACAGACAGACAGACAGACAGACAGACAGACAGACAGACAGACAGACAGACAGACAGACAGACAGACAGACAGACAGACAGACAGACAGACAGACAGACAGACAGACAGACAGACAGACAGACAGACAGACAGACAGACAGACAGACAGACAGACAGACAGACAGACAGACAGACAGACAGACAGACAGACAGACAGACAGACAGACAGACAGACAGACAGACAGACAGACAGACAGACAGACAGACAGACAGACAGACAGACAGACAGACAGACAGACAGACAGACAGACAGACAGACAGACAGACAGACAGACAGACAGACAGACAGACAGACAGACAGACAGACAGACAGACAGACAGACAGACAGACAGACAGACAGACAGACAGACAGACAGACAGACAGACAGACAGACAGACAGACAGACAGACAGACAGACAGACAGACAGACAGACAGACAGACAGACAGACAGACAGACAGACAGACAGACAGACAGACAGACAGACAGACAGACAGACAGACAGACAGACAGACAGACAGACAGACAGACAGACAGACAGACAGACAGACAGACAGACAGACAGACAGACAGACAGACAGACAGACAGACAGACAGACAGACAGACAGACAGACAGACAGACAGACAGACAGACAGACAGACAGACAGACAGACAGACAGACAGACAGACAGACAGACAGACAGACAGACAGACAGACAGACAGACAGACAGACAGACAGACAGACAGACAGACAGACAGACAGACAGACAGACAGACAGACAGACAGACAGACAGACAGACAGACAGACAGACAGACAGACAGACAGACAGACAGACAGACAGACAGACAGACAGACAGACAGACAGACAGACAGACAGACAGACAGACAGACAGACAGACAGACAGACAGACAGACAGACAGACAGACAGACAGACAGACAGACAGACAGACAGACAGACAGACAGACAGACAGACAGACAGACAGACAGACAGACAGACAGACAGACAGACAGACAGACAGACAGACAGACAGACAGACAGACAGACAGACAGACAGACAGACAGACAGACAGACAGACAGACAGACAGACAGACAGACAGACAGACAGACAGACAGACAGACAGACAGACAGACAGACAGACAGACAGACAGACAGACAGACAGACAGACAGACAGACAGACAGACAGACAGACAGACAGACAGACAGACAGACAGACAGACAGACAGACAGACAGACAGACAGACAGACAGACAGACAGACAGACAGACAGACAGACAGACAGACAGACAGACAGACAGACAGACAGACAGACAGACAGACAGACAGACAGACAGACAGACAGACAGACAGACAGACAGACAGACAGACAGACAGACAGACAGACAGACAGACAGACAGACAGACAGACAGACAGACAGACAGACAGACAGACAGACAGACAGACAGACAGACAGACAGACAGACAGACAGACAGACAGACAGACAGACAGACAGACAGACAGACAGACAGACAGACAGACAGACAGACAGACAGACAGACAGACAGACAGACAGACAGACAGACAGACAGACAGACAGACAGACAGACAGACAGACAGACAGACAGACAGACAGACAGACAGACAGACAGACAGACAGACAGACAGACAGACAGACAGACAGACAGACAGACAGACAGACAGACAGACAGACAGACAGACAGACAGACAGACAGACAGACAGACAGACAGACAGACAGACAGACAGACAGACAGACAGACAGACAGACAGACAGACAGACAGACAGACAGACAGACAGACAGACAGACAGACAGACAGACAGACAGACAGACAGACAGACAGACAGACAGACAGACAGACAGACAGACAGACAGACAGACAGACAGACAGACAGACAGACAGACAGACAGACAGACAGACAGACAGACAGACAGACAGACAGACAGACAGACAGACAGACAGACAGACAGACAGACAGACAGACAGACAGACAGACAGACAGACAGACAGACAGACAGACAGACAGACAGACAGACAGACAGACAGACAGACAGACAGACAGACAGACAGACAGACAGACAGACAGACAGACAGACAGACAGACAGACAGACAGACAGACAGACAGACAGACAGACAGACAGACAGACAGACAGACAGACAGACAGACAGACAGACAGACAGACAGACAGACAGACAGACAGACAGACAGACAGACAGACAGACAGACAGACAGACAGACAGACAGACAGACAGACAGACAGACAGACAGACAGACAGACAGACAGACAGACAGACAGACAGACAGACAGACAGACAGACAGACAGACAGACAGACAGACAGACAGACAGACAGACAGACAGACAGACAGACAGACAGACAGACAGACAGACAGACAGACAGACAGACAGACAGACAGACAGACAGACAGACAGACAGACAGACAGACAGACAGACAGACAGACAGACAGACAGACAGACAGACAGACAGACAGACAGACAGACAGACAGACAGACAGACAGACAGACAGACAGACAGACAGACAGACAGACAGACAGACAGACAGACAGACAGACAGACAGACAGACAGACAGACAGACAGACAGACAGACAGACAGACAGACAGATAGATAGATAGATGATAAAATAAATAAGATCAACAACAACAGTCAGCGAAAATGTCATTAGGCTAATCGAAAAATAATTACTGTGGTCAGCAGACAAATAACAAATCAAACTATGACGGCAAATTAATTTATTAATTTAGTTAATCCGGATAATATGTAGTGCATACACAAGTTGGAGAGTTAAGTTCGAAAGTTTTGTTTTAGTTAAAATTAATTAAGTTCAAATTATTAATTAAGGATTTTCGGCCAATTATTTGGTTTTCCGTCGACCACAATAATGCGTTTAGAAACTTTCATCGTTTAAAGAAAATATTTTATCGCTGCTCAAAACCGTCTTTATTTTTTTGGATCTTTGAAATAACGTATTTGGATACACTATGTAGTTGAGTTAAAAGTGTTGGTAGTAGAGCGGTAGAACGCTGGTTTCTCATTCGGAAGGTCGTGGGTTATAAACTCGTCATGTGCCAATCAACGACTTTGTTTTTAAGTTACGTACATTAAAGAACTTATAGTAGCAATAATACGGTTTTATTTTGGCTTTCTTCGTGCTGTAACTTGTATTTAGATTTCTACGGCTTCACTTTGTATACGTGTGTGTGTCTTATGTGAATAAATAATTTATCTATCTATCTAGCAATATCGTTCGCTAACAGTGAAGAACAACATCGTGAGGAAATCAGAGTGTCTGTGGTGTTCACATACCTTCGCGCTTGAAATCGCCAATCCGCGGTGGGCACGCGTGGTGATGAAGCCCATTCTCTCTCTCTGAGAGAAGCCCAGTGCCCTACAGTGGGACGTATATAGGCTGGATTATAAAAAGTTGAGACTACGGATTGCATCACAAAGCGGGTTCAGTACGCTAGAGCTGTCACAGATTTTCATAATCTCATTAGCTGCGTGGTAAATTGATTTGCTGACATTCCAAACCTATAACACAACGTTAAACGTAACGGTCAATTATTACGCAGTGATACATCATGATGAATGACGATATGAAGACAGTCTAATGGCTTGTTACTATCTCACTCGAGCAGTGCTAACAATGCACACAAATCATCAATAGATTATATATAATTTGTCAGCGCCTAATGAAGCAAGTTTGTACTAACTACAGCGTGCTCTCATGCAAATTAGCGTTTGATAATTAGCTTGGAGATAAGCAATCGCTTTGTTTTCTAAGTGACGTACATTTGTGGCCCTGTAGTACCAATAGTAACACTCGATATCTGTGAACACATCGTGAGAAAACCCGAATAACCGAAGTGATCACATTCCTATAGTCGTTATCAACCCTTGTATGTCCCCACTGCTGGGGCACCCGACCCGTTACCATTCCTATAGTATAGCGCGTGAAATCGCCAATACACGGTGGGCACGGGTTAAGCCCATTCTGAAGTATGTGGGTTGAATTATTTTATTGGTGTAGACAGGTCCTCCACCAGATGGTCTGCCGACTTGGTTACGAAGGCAAGAAGTTGCTGGATGCCCACGGCACAAGACTGTGAAGCTTGAAAAACCACGAGGGAGGTCTATGTTCTAGGATCTATGCAGTGGGCGTCAAATGGCTTATGATGATAAAACAAGAAAAGATTAATTTGAGAACCAAAGTTATCGACATAGCTTAACCCTTAAGTGGGCACGAGGAAAATAGTTCCCACGTTAAATTGAACTTTATCTTGAAATAAAGTCCAAAACCAATAAAAAAATCATACCACCCATGCCTTATTAAGGGTTAAAGAATAGCGAGCTGAAGTGGCAGTGGGCTGGCCATATCTCGCAAAAAACCGACAACCGTTGGAATAAACGTGTTCTTGAGGGGAGACCGCGACTCGGCGAACGTAGTGTAGGACGCCCACTGACTATGTGGGATGACGATCTGCGAAAAACTGCCGGCAGATCCTGGATGCGGTAAGCTGAAGACAGGGCGCTATGGGGAGGGCTAGGTCCAGCAGTGGACTAATATATAGCCTGAAGAAGAAGTTTTCCATTTTGTTCATTTGCCATAGTTTTTCACTGCATAATCAGGCGTCGTTGCTTTTTCCTAGAAAAGAAAAAGTAATTTCTTGGATATTTATAAGTCGTTCAACACGCCAGCGAGGCCATAAATCTTTGCCGTGTTGAATATTGTTTGCATTATTATGTAAACTCGAGTGCACGAGACAGTAGAGTGTGAATAAAGTGTTGCTGTATCAACAAACATATGGCTTTGAGATTTTAATCGATATCAACCCTTGTATGTCCCCACTGCTGGGGCACGGGTCTCTTCCTGTATCGCAAGAAGGTTAGGCCATCCAAGTTAGGCCAAGATTAGGACTCCACCACGGGGGCCAAGTCCGGGTTGATGGAGGATTATAAGGCAGTGGCGGATCTTACTGTCATAAGTTATCAAGCCGCCCAGAAGGCCTCTGATATGGTTTAACGACTGCCATTACACGACAGCCGGCACCAACGGCATAGCAAAGCACGGAAGCGTTCGGAAAAATGCCACGAGCGGTAGTCACGGGATGGTCACCCATCCAGCGCCTGTTGTTGCTTAACCGTAGTGATTGATTCCAACCACTCGGTTCCACTAGGCCACGAGCGCTTCGTTTACGAGATTTTAATACATTCGTTCAATTGAATTCTATAAGAACGATCGAATTAAAATAATCTGGCAGCAAGTGATGCAGTAATTTGCATCACTTGCAGCCAGATGTCGCTGCTTGTACGTTACAGAGAATAGAGTAAAGAGGTTCGAAATTTCACTGATGCCGGTGAGTCCCCCATTAGCTCAGTTGGATAGAGCGCTGGCACGGATAGCCAGAGGTCGCGGGTTCGAATCCCGGCATGGGTGGAATTTTTAGCCTCTAAATAGGTTTTTAAAATTTGTCCTTAGCACGGGTTAGTGCAATAAAAATAAAAATAGTATAAACTCTTTTAGTTTTGGACTTTGAAAAGACTAAGTTTGGAGTTGTTTTTTGTTCATTATTTTTCCAAAATGAACTAGATTTTGAAATGGACACCCAGTTTGACTTATAACGTTCGTTAAGCAGCAGTTTCGGTGCTACTTTGAATAAAACCTATTTCATTTAATTCACTTATAAATTGATATTGTGGATTATCTTGGTAAATATTTTTATCTATCTATGTAGATAAAAACATTTCTTTATCCGCGCAATACTCTCTACAGTCCACTGTTTATGCCTAAGTAAGCGGTTTATTGACTTTAAGCAGGATGAGATCACAAACACAAATAAAATGTGTTTTGAGAAAAGTATTATGATATTTAATTATACTTTACAAACAAAGCGAAGGATTTCCTTTCCCCGCCTTTGACTAAATAGGTAGATAAAAAAGGAGCTCAAAAATGAGAATTTGGCGCGTTTCTTTGCATTGCGTCGAAGTAAAAAAAATATTCGAACAAGCTTGTGAAAAAAGATCTCCTCGTGAGAAACAATAAGCAAAATAAGCAAAATAAGCAATTTATGAAAGGTATACTCATTGAAGTTGAATAGAATGTCTGTTCGGAAGTTTTACCAGACAATTCGGTATAACGACTTTTTACCGCCTTCATTTTAAAACTTTGCGAAGTAAGGTATCCCTCGATAAGGTTGGCAGTGCAGTTGCGGCAAATTGGAAATAATAAGCCACTGACAAAAAAAAACAACGCGGCAGTGGACTTCCTTCTCGCTGCTTGAGTCGTTTCATAAAGGCTGAAAATGAGGCCAACGTAGGCTCACCAAAATTACCTTAGAAATTAAGACCAATCAAGTAAAATAACAAAAATAACTTCCATAGTACAAAATCACTTTAAAAATCACCCCAGCAGTGGGGACATCAACCTTTGTATATCCCTATTGCTGGGGCACGGGTCTCTTAATTCATCGCAAGAAAGTTCCACCTAGGGGGCTAAGTCTGGGTTGGTGGAGGATTTTAACATGGAGGCCCTCACTGTCAGAAGTTATCAAGCCGCCCATAAGGCCTCTGAAATGGCTTAACGACTGCCATTACATGACAGCCGGCACCAACGACTTAACTTTGACTTACCTTTGGAAAGCACGAAAGCGCTCGGAAAAATGCCACTAGCGGTAGTCATGGGAAGGTCACCCATCCTGCACTAAGCCGCGCCTGTTGTTACTTAAGCCAAGTGCATCACAAACATAGTTTATTATTTATTGCACACATAAAATCATAAAAAATCACATAATTATAAAAGTAATTAAAAAATGTTATATTCTTTAATTGATACTTAAAATTTATTTGCAATTAAAATTTATAAAGAGTAAAATAAACGCCACTTAAGCCATACTTAAGAAATTGGTGCAAGACAGCCTTGTTACAAGTACGTTACAAACACATATTATTTAAAAAGATTATACTATTTTTATTTTTTAATGCACTAACCCGTGCTAAGGACAAATTTAAAAACCTATTTAGAGGCTAAAAATTTCACCCATGCCGGGATTCGAACCCGCAACCTCTGGCTATCCGTGCCAGCGCTCTACCAATTGAGCCAATGGGCGACTCACGGCATCAGTGAAATTGTGCATCGGCACCCGGCATGGGTGAAATTTTTAGCCTCTAAATAGGTTTTTATATTTAAAAAGATTTCAAGTCTTTTATGAGGGTACATCAAAATCAATAACACTTACAAAGTACGATTTCTGGCTTCCTCCGCACTAGACAAACCTGTAGTTCTAGAACTTGAAGTGTTTCTGACTAATAGCTTATAATAGTGGCGCCATCTTGAATGCAATAACGGCTAGAGTGGGTTGATCAAGCATTGTTAATGTGGCTCCTTCGCGAAATGCGAAGATTGTCCCTTGGTCGCAGCGCGAGGCAGCCGTTTTTACACTTCTGTATGTAGCAGTTCGTCGAGAATCTTTGTATTAGTCGTTTGAAAACACTGTAAGTGAAAAAAACCCACGTCTCGACTTACCGATCTGTTTGCGAAATATGATGCTTTATGGTGCATTATTATATCGAGTAGTGCGTCTCCTCCCTCTCCGGCTAAGCGGTTGATATAGAAACGTAACAAAAACAGGGCAATTGACCACATTTAATTTTTTTAGCAAACGTATTTTACTGTCTTAAAGGAAAGTACTCGTAGATACGAAATAAAACGACCCACATTTTTTTTATTTTCGGAAATTCGATTATTTTCATTCATAATTTTCTGTTTGAATTTCGTCTTATTCTAAAAGGACGTCACCGCCAAATTACGTCACACATACTGCTTAATAATACTAACACCCTTGCCGCCTTTTTAAAAACCATTGGAATTAAGGAAAGGAAAAGTAATTTCTCCGACATGACATTTGAATGAAATTGAAAATGACATCTGTCATATCATTTTTAATATTGGGCAACGCTACTTCCTCGTTCCACGGTATGTGTGACGTCATCCGACAATTTTTGGTTTTTATTTATTTTCTCTAAAATTAAGCAATAATAAAAATTCTAAATATTTTTTTCGTAATCAAGATTGCAAAATTAAGAAGCGGTATTTTCAGTTTTGCGCGTTGTAAAATATGAAATGTTGTTAATTACAAATGTAATGCCCTGTTTTGTAATGTTTTCCTTGTAAGCTTACAATTACTATTACTACTAAGTAATAGCGCGGGTGGAGCCTATTCTACACTTCTACATGTAGTAGTTGGACCTGAGATTTCCGCACTTAGCTTCATAGTTGGGCCATTGTACGTAGCAAGCGCTGAAGTATTTTAACACGTCAGACACTCTGGTTTCCTCGCAATGATTTCTTTTACGTATAGCGAGTGGTATTGTTATAATGTCACGAATGTAATCTTATTACCACACAACTTAACTTAACATACATAACTTAAAATCGCTCGTAGCCGCGGCTGCCTGAGTGATGTTAAACGATCACGAAGGTTATGCAACGTAGGGCGCGTCCAGTGCATGGATGAGTGCCCTTCTATGACTAACGCTGGCATTTTTCCGAGCGGTTCCGTGCTTCGCAAGGCACGTACAGCTTGGTTTTTGGTGCCGGCTGCCGTCAATAGATGGCAGACTTTAAGCCTAGTCAGTGGCCTTAGGGCCGGGCGGCTTGGAAACTTCTGACAGTAAGACCAGCCACTAGTCTTGCCAGCCTCCACCAATCCGGACTTGGCCCCTGTGGTGGAGTATGGCCTATATGTTCCTCAGGGAAGAGACCCGTGCCCCTCGGTAGGGACATAATAGGTTGATGATGATGATGACATAACTTAGAAAACAAAGTCATAGGTGCATGCCGGGATTCGAATCCACGACCTCCCGTTTAAGAAGCCTTCGTTCTACCACTCTGCTACCACCGCTCTTCATTACACTTCTACATTTGCAAGGCAATAAGTTATAACCGAGCGTAATAAAGTTACGTGTGCGCTCCACTGGTTGTAAAGACCGAAGGTGTGCACTAAGTAAGAATTGCAAGTTCCCATTAACAAAATCAGGCCCGGACTTAGAGACTAGGGGACCCTTGGCACTTTAAATTTGGAGGCATCTAAATTCAAAACTATTACACTATTTTTATTTTTAATGCACTAACCCGTGCTCTAAATAGGTTTTTAAATTTGTTCCTTAGCACGGGTTAGTGCATTAAAAATAAAAATAGTGTAATCATGTGGGTACAGTGATATCGTTCCGATGTTAAAACCTAACTGCAAAGTGGGTGGTCGGGGCTGTAAGTAATGCAATTTGCTTAAGTCAGATGTCGCTGCCTGTACGTAATACAGAGAATATTGTAAAGAGGTTCGAAATTTCACTGATGCCGTGAGTCGCCCATTGGCTCAATTGGTAGAGCGCTGGTACGGATAGCCAGAAGTAGCGGGTTCGAATCCCGGCATGGGTGGAATTTTTAGCCTCTAAGTAGGTTTTTAAATTCAAAACTATTACAGTGCAGTGCAACTTATTAGCAGTGTATTACAAAAAATATATTTTTTCAAACAACTTTCTTGACATTTTTTTTTCTTCCTAAACAATTAAATTACAGATTTAAGATGAGTTCTTTAGTTTTACACCACTGAAAAACCTCAATGAAGTAAAATTGAGACAGACTGAGACTATGTTAAATAAATGTTTTTTTTATTTGAATTATTATTATTTTAAATTACTTCAATTGAATATTTTTCAATAGAAATTAGAAAAAAAAAATTATTTGCCCGTGGGGCCTTTTTGGGTTGGGAAGAAATCCGGGCCTGAACAAAACCAATGTATTTACTTGTACGATTTTACACTATCGTTACTGACAATAGGAAGCACAACCGGGGCTAGTTTATAACTCGATAACATTGTGCAACAACCTACAAATTCTATTGAAGACAGGTATAGTCCCGAGCACCGCTTCCGCACGCCCGTGTGTACAGTTGCTCGTAAAATCCACAAACCGGACATATCCTGTTATAAAGAACGCTTTCAATTGCAAATGGGCCGTGGGCCCGGAGAGACATCGAATTTATGACTCCGGATAGGAACACGTTATTTGGAGTCCACTGGAGGAAAAAATAGGGAAGAGAGAATTGAGCCATTAATATTTTTTCCTCTTAGTCCTTTCGCACTGCGTTGATAAAAGTTCACCCTTTCACTTAGGAGAGAGCTTATGGTAACATGTTATTAGCATCACGCGAAATCTGAAAGCCGTCTTTCTTTATCAGTACACTACATACTACACGGCTTAAAATATAAATAATATAAAATTTATTTTTAAAACCCATTGACCAAGATTGAACTTAAAACATGTTTTTTTAATAATAAAATCTTAATAATATCCTGTTGTCTGTCTTCAGGGACACAGGGTCTTTATAAAAGATTTCTACGAGCTGCGATTTTTGAGTGGCAACTGCGATGTCTTCCCATTCCAACCCAAGGGTTTTTGCCTCTGAAGTAGCTAATTGGCGCCAGGAGGTTCTTGGACTTCCCCTCTTTCTCACTATCTCATAACATAACGTGTAATAAAATTACATGTCATCTACGTCATCATCTGCCGTCATCATTAGGACATCAACAATTTTCACACTTTAATAATTGAAATGAGAAAAAATTATATGTCCTTTTCAGTCAGTCGTGTTTGTGTCCGGAGGGGTTGGCGTGAAAAAGAAGAGGCCTGTGCCCAATAGCGGGCTCTGTTTATGGGCTGATTAGATAGATAGTGTTTGTATCATACTGCTGGGTAAAGGCCTCTCCCGTAAGTTTCCACTCCTCAATGTCTTGTGCAGTCATTTCCCATCCGCTTAGAAATAGTCCCGCCATATGTCTTAATTTGTTTATTTATATCCCAAAAGTAAGTAGGAGCGGAAATAAGCCTTATAAGTCATACATACATAAACTCACGCCTGTATCTCCGGGGTATTCAAACCAGAATAACGGGGTTGAAGACAAGTGCATACTGTATCACAAAGATATTCAATATTGAATATTCTAAGATAATGATAAGAATATTCTTTATTGTAGAACCACAAAAAACCACAAATACAAACTAACTACAAAGGTACGTAGTACAAACGCCGGCCTCATTGCTAAAACTTATTTCTTCCAGACTACCTAATTACATTAAGAAATAGCTAAAATTAGAACAAGATGCCTTCCGAAGGAATCCTTCAAATTCAACTGTAAATCTAGCGCTAAATCTAGTCTAAAAAATTACTGCCCCGATTCAATTCGATAGAGGTAAAAATGCCGAAGGTTTTAGCTGGCCCGCCGTTACTCTCTGCGTAATGGGAAAACGGCGTATCCCTAATGGACAACGACAAAAGTACGCCAACGTCTGGATAATTAATGAATTTGCCACTTGAAAACGAAAACATACGATAAAACGGCACCACAAGGTAAAATACGGTAAAAACGACCAAAATATCACATTCTTACAATTCCTGATTCTAAAGCTGCAAATGGATTACTGTTACTATACTTCTACTGTCTGTCAGTTTAAGCTTTATATTATCTCAAACTCTAACAGGTGGAATTGATTTTTTAAAGTATATATGTGCATGCCGAGGTTAAGTTTGATCTTGATTCTTCTGCCTACGTCGTAGAGATTTATTCTGTTTGTAGCAGATTTCCCAACAAATTATAATAATACAAAAAGCCAATGTACCTGAGGTGAGGTACCCATAGTGCAGCCTCTATTAGTCTTCAAACAAATAATAATGAATTGTTTAAAGAAACAAAAACACCAAAAAGCGTAAATAAATGTAAATATAAGTAAATAGTTCATAGTGTAGTGTATAATAGTGCAACCCCCACAATTAAGACGTATCCAATGATACCTCTCAAGCTACAATCCAACAAGCTTTTAAGGCTACAGAGGCTACAGAGTGCAACAAAATATAAATACATGCATATACACGTACGTATATATACGTATGTATGTACATACGAGTACATACATACATACATACATACATACATACATACATACATACATACATACATACATACATACATACATACATACATACATACATACATACATACATACATACATACATACATACATACATACATACATACATACATACATACATACATACATACATACATACATACATACATACATACATACATACATACATACATACATACATACATACATACATACATACATACATACATACATACATACATACATACATACATACATACATACATACATACATACATACATACATACATACATACATACATACATACATACATACATACATACATACATACATACATACATACATACATACATACATACATACATACATACATACATACATGCATACATACTCGTACGAGTACGTACACTCCTACTGAGCAGTAAAAACTGACCAAATCTTTGCTAGAGTAAATAAAATAAAACAAATTTGTGCTAAACTGTAATATTTTATTTACAATGTTATATTTATAACTCATCTTTGCTGCTTCTTACTTGATTTGTAAAATAAATTATGCACTTCGGTTCATGAATGATCGTAACTTGAGGAGTGAAACGTTTCTAATTTAATGAAGGAAAAAAATATGTTGATGGTAAGCGAACGCTTTCAATCGACGTCATTTGTTCACGTAAATAACTCTCTTTCCCATCAAGGTCTGTTTGTTTACCCACTCGTTTTCAATTACATTGTTAACCATGCACGTTGGAAGTTAGAAAAAAGAAGAAAGTTTCAACGCTGAATAGAAATTTCAACTTAGTTTTCCAACAAGCATACTCGTAACAAGCACAAAAAATCCGGTTTTCTGTTTCCTTTTAACAAAGAAGTCACTTGTATGTATTCTTCACGCGTCACCCTTTTCTATTCTGAGAGTATTAATTTTTGTTTTGTTTACTCAATTCAGACGCTGAACCATACGTTTTGTTGTGAATTGGTTACACAACCCCTCAACCCTTTACCAGTGGAGTATTTACAATTATGTATTCCCTAGTTTAAATTATGAATGGTATAATTCTTTTAACACCGTGTTTTAACAAACACTTCTCATAAAATTGCACCGATATGGTTTAAGTAATAAATCACTAAGTCTTCTTCGATCTTACTTAACAGACAGAACTGTAAAAGTTGATATTAATAGAGTTAAATCCTCGGGTTCTGATGTAAAAGTAGGAGTCCCTCAAGTTCTATACTGGGTCCGTTCCTTTTTTTGGTATATATAAATGATTTGCCCTACCTAGTAGAAAAGCTTTCGCAGATAGTGTTGTTTGCAGATGATACTTCCTTAATTTTTAAAGTAAAGAGAGGTATAAGTAATGTAGACGATGTAAACAATGCATTATCTACTATTCTAAACTGGTTCACTATAAACAATCTGATGCTAAATGCAAAAAAGACAAAATGCATCAAATTCTCACTACCCAATGTTAAAAATGTTGACACGAGTTTAAAAATATCTGGTGAGAGGCTAGAGCTGGTAGAGTCCACGCTTTTTTTAGGCATAACGATAGACTCAAAACTGCAATGGGGTCAGCATATTGGAAAACTGTCGGGTCGGTTGAGTTCAGCAGCGTTTGCAGTCAGAAAAATTAGACAACTTACAGACGTGTCGACGGCGAGGCTGGTCTATTTTAGTTATTTTCACAGTGTCATGTCGTATGGTTTGTTATTATGGGGACGGGCAGCAGATATAGAAACCATATTTGTCTTGCAAAAAAGAGCAATAAGAGCTATTTACAACTTAAACAGTAGAGAATCGCTAAGGGAGCGTTTTAAAGAAATAGGCATTCTTACACTGGCTTGCCAATATATATTCGATAATATAATGTATGTCCGAAAAAATATAACAATGTTTAAATTAAATAGGGACGTTCATAACGTAAACACAAGGAATAGAAACAAGGTTGCTTGTACTAAATCCCGATTAGCCAAGGTAGGCACATCATTTGTAGGTTACTGCGTTCGTTTTTACAACAAAATTCCAGAACGTGTTCTATGCTTGTCTGAAAATAAATTTAAAACTTTCATTAAAAATTCGCTATGTAAAAAGGCATATTATAGAATAGACGACTATATAAACGATCCTAATCCGTGGTAGTAAACCAATTCCACTGCGATTTTATTGTTAAGTATAACTAAGTATAACATATTTTATAATACAAGTGTGTACAGACGACGTGATTGCATATTAATAACTATATGATACCTTATATAACTGACAAAAACTTAACTGCAAGTTTGCTAAAGGTCATTCGAATAGTAGCGTGGTGTTCGGGTCATCTATCTCCCTCCAAAATGGTTGAGACTGATGATGGCTGAGCACTGCGTTATGCTCGTGAACGAGTGCTGTTCGTGTGTCTGGCCGCAGCACTTATGTTTTCCCCTATTATTGTGAGACATTTGACTAATGCTTTGGCATTTAGGGTTGTTAATGGCAATCATGAAATCTTATTAGGTTTACATATGGCAACTGATGTATTTGGTTTTAAGATGATTTGAGAAAAGATGGTCAGAGTGGAGTTTTTTTTTCCGCTGCCTTTTTCTCCACTACAATTACGGCCCGAAGGCGGCGGCTTACACTTTACATTGTACATTGACATTCAGCAAATAGAATGTAAATTCTTTACGTTGAAATAAAATTATTTGAATTTGAATTTGAATTGAATTTGAAAAAGCTTCTTGGCTCCCTTATTTGACTGCCTTGTCTATGCAAAAAAAAAAAAAACAGATTTTTTTCTAAGGATTGAGTCGAGCTCTTGGTCATTTTGATAACATACATTTACATATTAGACCTACGAAGAGAAACGACTCAGTGCATGGGAAATATATTAATAATTATGATAACTTCATCATCATCAGACTATACTAGTCAACTGCTGGACATAGCCCTCCCCTAATGAGCGCCAAAGCGCCCTGTTTTCAGTTTGCCGCATCTAGCAACTGCCTGCAGTTTTTCGCAGACCGTCATCCCACCTGGTCGGAGGGCGTCCTACACATCATTTTCCGGATCGCTTGATAACTTACAGTACTAATAATATACTCTCTTGGCCTAACATATTTTAAACTTTCGCGACTTGTACACATAGAATATTTTCGGGGCTTAATCGCGTCGAGGTAAAATAGCAATAAATTACTACGCGATTAAGCCCCGAAAATATTCTCTTGTCTCAAACTAGGATACCCTGGTCTAATGTAACCAGCCAAGGACATTACAAACATGGAAATACCCAGACGCCGTACATAAGGGGACCCCCCCCTGGGAATGAAACTCACAACCTCCGGCATAGAGATCAAACTCACAACCTAAATGTCAATGTATCATACAGTCGACTACACATCAACGTTTACATCCCGGCTCTCTACTCTGTTCCTTACGGTGAATTGGGAATTAAGTGTATGTACGAGTAAATACCTATGTAATAAATTTAATTTAGTATAATTTAGGCCGAAAGGCCAAAGGAAAAGTAAAAGTAAAATTATGTGTAAAAACATTTTTTTATTGATCGATTGTTGAGTTGTTTTTACATCTAATACGAAAAAATAATTCCTTGGTCATAAATATAAACATGAACATAACTCTACAATGGACAGCCTTTCAAAAATTTACGAAACGTCGGCCTTTGGAATCACTCCGAATTGCGTGAAACTCTCCAATTGGAGAAAAAAAGAGAAAAAAGGTCTAGTAGCCCGTAACCCGTCACTCAAATATGATTTTCTCGGAGTCACAAACATTCGATTTCGGACTTAAGTGATTCGGATAGATAACGTAGATAGACTGGGGAAAAATATATATCATATTTTAGTTTCAACCTATTTTCGCCCAGAATTCTAAATATCTGTCGTATTATCAAATCAACGATCTCAAACCCGTTTTTGAAGTCTCCTAACTCTCCTGCATTTCTTAGCAACCATAATATTACGTTAGATACATCTCAACGTTTATCTCGAAATTATAGTTAAAGCATAAACCTATGTAACAATACAGTATTAATTTTCAATATTAACTTTGTATGTCCCCACTGCTAGGGCACAGGCCTCTTCCTTCATCGCAGGAAGGTTAAGCCATACTCCAACAAGGGGGCCAAGTCCGGGTTGGTGGAGGAGTGTAAGACAGCGGCGAGCCTTACTGTCAGAAGTTATCACGCCGCCCATAAGCCCACTGACATGGCTTAACGACTGCCATTACATGACAGCTTGCACCAACGGCTTAGCGTGGCTTGCGAAGCACAGAAGCGCTCGGAAAAATTGCCACTAGCGGTAGTCACGGGACAGTCACCCATCCAGCACCTGACAGCGCCTGTTGTTGCTTAACTCAAGTGATAGATTCCAATCACTCGGTTCGACTAGGCCACGAGCGCGAGCGTATTAATTTTGGGTAGTCTGTAATCCATAACAAAATTATCGTGTTTTAATTTAACTATACGTTGTGTGTTTTTTCAAAGGCCCTTCCCAATAATATCTCGATATGAACCTTTGGTAGCCAGCCAGAATGGTGCGTGCCGGTCCGCGGATCATCCTTCTTTTAGACGGAGTGGCTGTATTAATTGTTCACGAATATTCTGAAATAAGAATTCTTAACTTGAACAAGATATAGTTGGCGAGTAGCTTCATTATTACAATAAGTTTCACTTAATGCTTAAACTCAAATGTTTATGGGCGGCTTGATAACTTCGGACAGTAAGGCCCGCCACTGTCTTACAATCCTCCACCAACCCGGATTTCGCCCCCGTGGTGGAGTATGGCCTAACCTTCCTGCGATGCAGGAAGAGACGCGTGCCCCAGCAGTGGGGACATACAAGGATTGATAACGAACGATAATGTTTAAACTTGAATCGCTCGTAGCCTGGCTGGTTAAGTGATCTAAAACGATCACGAAGGTTAGGCAACATAGTGCGCGTTCAGAGCATGGATGGGAGACCGTCTACGACTAACGCTAGTGGCATTTCTTCGAGCAGTTCCGTGCTTCACAAGGCACGTTAAGCTGACTTTGTTGTTCGTGCCTGCTGCTGTCGATAGATGGCAGACGTTAAGCCGAGTCAGAGGTCGTAGGGCGGCTTGAAAACTTCTGACAGTAAGACCAGCCACTAGTCTTACAAGATTCCTCCAATCCGGGCTTGGCCCCGGTGATAAAGTATGGCCTAGGCCTTCCTTAGGAAAGACATCCGTAACCCTCGGTGGGGACATAATGGGTTCTTTTTCTTCTTCTCCAGGCTATATTAGTCCACTGCAGGACATAGCCCTCCCCTAATGAGCGCCATAGCGCCAGGTTGTGACATCATTTGGGGGGGGGGGGGGGGGTAATCCCCACAATCCCCACGCAGGGCATGAGGGTTGGCGGAATTTTACTGCAGGGG
Organism: Yponomeuta sedellus; assembly: GCA_934045075.1. Classification (NCBI taxonomy): domain Eukaryota; kingdom Metazoa; phylum Arthropoda; class Insecta; order Lepidoptera; family Yponomeutidae; genus Yponomeuta; species Yponomeuta sedellus. Next base: position 15,068,975 of record OW203726.1, on the reverse strand, counting down.
GCGCTGCTGCCCACCCCCTGGTTTGTGTCCAAGCAGACTGGTCTTGGCGTTTATACTTCACCTTTAAAAAACTATTTACAAAAACGCACCGTTATAGTCGCTGGACACACGCAGAGAGAGCGAAACAAGAAAAAATAACGTTATTCACTCATTCATTCGTCATTCACTCAGCTTCACTCATTGTTGCTGTATTGCCAACAAACGGTTAGCTTAAATATTATATACAGTCCTTTAGTGGCATTTCCATAATAACTGAGAATTTTATACCAATCACATTTCAGCGTGTAGAAGTCCCATTGTAGAGCATAAATTTTCTCGCACAGAGAGAGTATGGGGTGAATGATCACGTATGTCAACCATGGATTAGCGATTTCAAGCTGTTAGGTATGTGAACACCCCATCTCCTTTCCACAGGTTTTTTTTCACATTTACCAAGTGGTATTGCTACTACAAATTAACAAATTTACGTAGCTTACAAAACAAATTCATTAGTACTGTCTATTTAGGCTTACTTGTCTAATTCAGTAAACAAAATTGACATTGCATGGCAAAAATATAAATATTCTCGCCAGTTTCTGAACTTTGTTCATAAATTTGGCAGCGTGTTATCTACAATAGTGCCCCAGGTTTCTTCATTTATGGGAATATGGCAGTTTTCGACTAGTCGTACTATATCGGTTGAATCTTGTTAGTAAAATGGAAAAGTAAGGATAAATAATCGGTAGATGTTGTACGGAATCAGGCGTTACTTTGCGGAAATCCATTATAGCATTAAAATATGAAGGGCTCGTGGCCTAGGCGAACCGAGTGATTGGAATCAATCACTTGGTTAAGCAACAACAGGCGCGGTCAGGTACGGGATGGGTGAGCGTCCCGTGACTACCACTAGTGGCATTTTTCCGAGCGCTTCCGTGCTTCGCAAGGCACGGTAAGCCGTTGGTGCCGGCTGTCATATAATGGCAGTCGTTAAGCCATGTCAGAGGCCTTATGTGCGGCTTGATAACTTCTGACAGTGAGGCCCGCCACTGTCTCACAATCCTCCACCAACCCGGACTTGGCCCCCGTGGTGGAGTATGGCCTAACCTTCCTGCGATGCAGGAAGAGACCCGTGCCCCAGCAGTGGGGACATATAAGGGTTGATAACGATTAAAATGTGATAGTTACTTTGCTAAATTCGGCCAAGAATCTCACAAGCTCCATGCGGTTTATTAATGCACCGCCCTTCCTCCCACTTTTTCAAGCAGAAGCAAGACACGAACACACCACCAGTCGGTTCGATCGATGCGCGCGCGGCGGCAAATAGCGTGTGTACACAGTCACACACACAGGCGCAGCAGGTGACTCAATGTCGTGTCGTTGACCGTCGTCGGTTAGTGACCCGAAGCAATGTAAATAACCGACGTTTCAAAAAAGAACGATGGTTTTCATCAGTATTAGGCACTTTTCACATACACGAATACGATCAATTAATAACACAGACACTAAGCTTTCTTTTAATGTAAGTTTTACTTTAAAACTCTTGGTTATATTATTTTAATAACTGTTTAAACACGCAAGCAAGCGAATACACGTCTATATTTACTACTTCACACACGAATATCACATACATATAATTGGTTAACAAACTTACATTAATTTACAAACTGAGCGCGAGAGCTTAGACTTTATGTTAAGTTTGTAAATATATTACTCTACTCTAGCATAAAACTCTTGTGTAAGCTGATGAGGGCTTTTGAGCAAAGTTTTGAAACTGGCTTAATAATAAGATTGATTTCTGTATAACGGAAGAGTTAAAATAGTTGCTCTCTATGTGAAGTCACGTACATATCAGAATTTTTATACTGGTTAGACAATTATTATACTATTTTTATTTTTAATGCACTAACCCGTGCTAAGGACAATTTTAAAAACCTTTCTAGAGGCTAAAATTTCCACCCACCACTAATGTAAGTGATGCAATTTACTTAAGCCAGATGTCGCTGCCTGTACGTAATACAAAGAATAGTGTAAAGAGGTTCGAAATTTCACTGATGCCGTTGAGTCGCCCATTAGCTCAATTGGAAGAGCGCTAGCACGGATAGCCAGAGGTTGCGGGTTCGAATCCCGGCATGGGTGGAAGTTTTAGCCTCTAAATAGGTTTTTAGACAATTATTGTTAATTTCCGTTATAAACCAATTATATTTCTTACATAATCTTATTACTAGAGGTAATTTAAATCCTACAACACTATAAATATCTACGCTTTAGCTATTCTAATATTAGCAACAACACTATTACTCCCAATTTAAATCAGTTAATGAAGTTTTGGTAGCTGGTAGCGCTTACAAAAGGTAAATGGATACAGAAGGATCCACACAGTATCGTACAATATGAATAGTATATAATTTGTGTAATCGTCTTCCTTAATTATTAGGGATGTTTGATTGTCAGACGTGTAGGTTTTGTCAATAAACAAGACAAAATAGAAACAATTATTTGTATGGAATCAGGCGTTAATTTGTGGAAATCCATAATAGCATTAAAATGTGAAAAATTTCAGGCTCACAAGTGCAAGTGAGCCTGAAGATGCCTCGTGTAGAGGCGAAATGCGTCGCGTATCTTCTCACACAAGTATAATTGGTGTTGGTGTGTTCGTGTCATGCTTCTGCAAAGTGGAAAGGTGGGCGGTAACTGACCGCATGGTGCTTGTGATTTTTTTTGGTGGAATTTAGCAAAGTGATTTTCACATTTTTAATGCAACAATTATTTTATAAACAACATAACATAAACTCACGCCTGTTCCCCGGAGGGGTAGACAGAGATCAGGGTCTGCCATTTGCCACGAGCCTGACAGATATCTTTTGCTTCACCAACGTTAATTAGTTTTTATTTTGTTAAATACTGGCAAAATACCACTTGAAACGTCAAAACAACAAAACAATGACGTCCAACGACCGGTAAGTCTACGTTGGCACAGTGTTTCTCGAGAACTCATCGCAGGCTCTCGGGTCGTGGTGAGTGAATTGTAATAAAAACACAGTAAATACCAATTTAAACGTCTCACCGCGCAAAGCCGGGCACTTTTCTTATCTCGCGCCTAAATGGCACGACGCCCTGCGGTCGGTCACGCGAGACAGCGATTAGGCACCGCTGCTCACAAATAAAATACATAACGACTATTTTAATTATTTGCCCGCCGCCGTCCGTTCTAAGCTTGGCCGGAATAAAAGTGTAAAAGCGTCTACGAGTACCTTGAGACTTACTGGATCGTACAAATTTTACGCATCCACAAGACAATCTTTTTTTATTGGCGCATATCGGTAAAATTGTTTTTTGTAATTCAATAAGTAACAGTCGAATATTTTCAGCTTTTATATGGAAGAATGAAATGAATGAAATGAAGAAAGAAATGTTATATGGAAGCTGTGTGGTGTCGGCCTAGAGAATAGCACCAACCCAATTCTTCCCGCGTGTGTCGTAAAAAGCGACTAAGGGGCACAAACCGGGGGGTGGGCAGCAGCGCCCCCTGCAGTACAATTCCACCGAACTGCGATCCCCAACCCGCATGCCCAGCGTGGGGATTATGGGCATTACCCCTTATGATAGCACAACGTGGCGCTCTTAAGGGGAGGGCTATGTCCAGCAGTGGACTAGTATAGCCTAACGACGACGATATGGAAGAAATCGCTTTTTAGCAACAAGACCGTCCATACATACATAACCTTACGCCTGTATCCCAGAGGGGTAGGCAGAGACCAGGGACTGCCACTTCCCACGATCCTGACAGATCACCTTCGCTTCATCAACGTTCATAAGTTGTTGCGCGCACCCCAGTTCGGGTACTTTATATCTTCCCTTTTGCTAATACATCCCCTATTTGGTCAAAGTATGTCCGACTGGGACGTCCCTTACCAGCTTTTCCATTCATATTCGCAATACCTATATATTTATTTCGTCAATCTTTCTTCCTTCATCCTCCCCACATGTCCAAACCAACGCAACATTCCTTTTTCAATTCTAGTCACTACATCCTCTTTCAGTCCACATTCTGTCATTCAAAGTAAAACTACACATACTTCTCAAGGACGTCATTTCTACTGCATTAATTCTACTTTCATGCTTCTTTATAAAGGATTCAATATATTAATTACCTTATCTTTATAAATGACTGTTGTGCAATAAAGAGTTAGATATTTTTTTATAGAGTTATCATTATAGGCGTTGTATTTGTTACGGACGGTTTAAACAATGTCTAAGAGTTTTGCCATTTTGCGAATGACTAGAAAGGCCCTACTGCATGTAAGACAAATAAAACAATAGACTGACGTCGGGTCGGTAAAGGTTTGGTCCCTCCTGATTCTTTTGTCCTCCAGGGCCGAGTACCATACTTCATCGGAAGTCTTGCGGCCTCTACGAATTTAAGGTAATCAATGTAATATTTAAGCCATTATTTTATTTGAATTCAATAATCTTGAAGACTAGTCAAGCAGGAACGTATTGTACCTATGTTCAGTGAAAAAAATATCGGGAATGGATGATGTTTATGATTTCAAATTCTTTTTTTCTTATTTTGTTATTGTTACACTGGCACATCTGTTTTCCATTTTAGCGTCGAGTTTGAGTTGCATGTGTAATTTAAATTTTAAGCTATTTTTAGTTTTAAAATATATCTTATACTCTTTTTAATGCACTTACTTGTGCCAAGGACAATCTTAAAAACCTATTTAGAGGCTAAAAATTCCACCCATGCCGGGATTCGAACCCGCGACCTCTGGCTATCCGTGCCAGCGCTCTTTCCAACTGAGCTAATGGGCGACTCACCGGCATTAGTGAAATTTCGAACCTCTTTACAATATTCTCTGTATTACATATATATCATAATATATCTGGTGTATATTGTGTGAATTTCATACTCGGCAAAAAAATCGATAAAAAGAGTTTGTCTTAAATCTTGCATAGCTAATGAAATTTTGTGGTTGGAGTCACCAAAAATGTTGCAGAAGACTTACCGTGACTGGATTTTTTCACAAATACGTGCTTAGTAGTGGTACAAATCGTTCAAAAGCGGTCGAGATGTGTTGAAAGATTAGCCCCGCTCTCGTGCCTACCTATCCATCGGCGTGTGCAGCTATAAAGATGTACCAACAAACTGTATAAACAGTTTGGTACTATTTGATAGGATAAATTATAAAAAACTTATTTTGAGGATAAAAATTCCGCCCATGCCGGGACTCGAACCCGCAACCTCTGGCTAACCGTACCAGCGCTCTCCCAACTGAACGAATGGGCAAGTGCCAGCATCAGCGAAACTTCGATCCTCTTTACAATATTCTCTGTATTATTTAAAATATAGGATAAATTGTTCTGAACTCAGATCATAGAAAGAAGGTTGTGAATGATAAATTAAGAAAAATACGGAAGTTAACATCGCGAAAGTGAAGGACATAGATGCTGAAAGTCTTCATTCAAGTTTGATAGAGTAAGCCTCAGAACTTTCTGTGCCTCAAGCCGTTTTATATAATCACTTGAGTATGAAACATGCTGTCGTTCGGCTAGTCCCAAAAGATTTGAATCTTCTCCAAAAGCTCAACCGCATAAGAGTCATTGAGGACATGCTAGAAAGAGTCTTTTACCACTTAACAATCAAGTAATTGTCACTGGTGGCGAAACGTAGGTTTGACATGCAAACTAGTCAACAAATTAAAAAAAATGCCAAAGTCGATCAAAAATTATTATGTTGAGTGTTTTCATTGACTGTCGCGTTGTTGTGCTCTTGGAATAATTACCGCGCAACGTCGAATAATAAATAAAAATATTTGTGCTTAATAAGTTTAATAGAGCACATTTGACAAAAAAGGCCAGATTTATAAAAGAAAATTTTGGATTTTCACCACACTTATGCGCCTTATCATAAGGCCGTCATGATGAATAAAGTTTTGACCAAAACTGAACAAATACCGTTGAGAAACCACCTTATTCACCGGATATAGCTCCAACGGTTTTAAAAATTGTTATCACAGCGTCTAAAATTTCTAATGTTCACTTTTTGAAAAAAACGTGTTATGCAACAAGATAATTATATATTTCTTTCTTTTGGTGGCGCTAATTAGCACCGAGTAGCGCCTTAACTCAAACTATCACTTCGTGGCACCCAAAATTACAAAAAAAAAACCAGGTACTTTCTTGACACACAAACACCGTCCATATTATGATATTATGAAGAAGCAGTGAACGCTATGCTACGAATGCTACGATGCTACTAGCTCTACGCCGTAGCACATTTATCGTAGCGTGGTGTATGGGGAACTATGACGCGAATTCTTCAAATCCAAGGCTAATTTCAGATTTAAGAATATAAATAGAGATTATTTCGATCAAAATAAAACCCAATAACAACATCAGATCAACAGCAAGCTAAGACAAAACTTCGCGAATAAATACAAATAGCAATTTTGAACCTCTTAGAATTTTGATTCATTCATTTTATGAAAAGACATCGTAGCGGCTAATTCATCATTCGCGTGGCCTTCAACAAATTACTCGCAGTTTACCAAGTTGTCGGCTTGAATGTATAAGCTAGATCCAGCGGGTACGAGAAACGGCAGTCCCCTTTTTTGCCGGCACTCTATATCCGAAAGGCCCCGGAGGACGGCGGAATTATGCGACAAGTGTGCCAACTGCCAGCCGTTTTACAACACGAATGACGCCTCAAATCGGATTTGGATCACGTCTTCAAAACGGAGACAGTTGGGCGGCCGTACCGCCGTGCATACATTTGCAAGTTAAGCGATTTTCTGCTCAAGTGCCCGCGGCACATGTGTATGTAGATACAGCTTAAGCCTATTTACATATTATCTTTGACCTGTGAAAGTGAGGACCTGCCAGTATCGGTGAAAAGCGACCAGTCTTAGTAGCATGGAGGTAAATGTGACTTTTGTCTCCGTTTAAGCGGGATGTTAATGATGATGTTCCGTAAGCTAGAAAGAGACGCAAAACTGTAAGATAATCGTTGAATCTGCGCCTGTTTTGTCAGCCTGGTCGATGTAAGTATAAAAAGCTTATTCGCTGCAACACTTCATTAATGTCATTTTACATTTTAAATTAAATTATAAAAATACCTTGATAAAAACTATAGATTTATACTGAAAGTGGATTACTTAAATTTAAAATTAAATAACTTACTAAATCACTGAATTATGTATAAACTTAAAATTAACAGAGACGTTTAGCATCAGACCCAATACACATTGCCTAACTTCAGATAGAAACCTAAAGCAGTTTAGTATTATTTATAAGTTAATAGCTTAGCATCACAGCTTAGCGTAGTATTTATTGGTTAATATACATAATTTTATTAAAATGAATATTTTTTCAATCTACTAAGATTGAAAAAAATATTCATTTAATATTCATTTTTCATAAACTTAATCACTAATTTGTATTTTTTTATTAAAGGAAAAAATAATATTCGACTGTGTTTGCCGATATAAAATATTTATAATTTTTATTGTACATAAATAAAGAAACATGAAGAAAGGAAGAAATTGACACATGACAAGAAAGGAAAGACATACCACTTATCGTTGCTAATAAGGAAAAGAACAGTTGTGAGTAAATCAAAAATATTTTCAAATTCAAAAAGTATATATATAAGTAATTATGTGTATAACTACGAAAATTTTTAAAAAAAATTTGTGGTTTTTTCTTGCTCTATGTATCAAAAGCATTAAAATAAAATTTTACGGATCAGGTTCGAAGTAGCGTAAAACCATGGTTTACAAGTTTGGTTTATAAGTATTTACTTAGGAATTTTCTGTTTCAAAGTGGCTTAAAACCAGTGTTTATATGTTTAAACGCATTTGTAAAGTAGTAAGTAAAGTAAAATATTTTTTTCACATACGAGTACATCATCATTGATGACTTTAATGTGTAAAGAAGAACGCTGGACACGCTGCTATGTGGGACGGTAATTTACTTGAGCTTGCAACAATTTTAGAGCACGTAAAAAGCCGATTTTTATAAAAAATATGATTCCTGATATTTTACTGCCTCGTTGGTTTAGCGGTACCACATCTGATTACTATGCCGGAAGACGTGGGTTCGATTCCCACTGGGGGCAGCTTTACATTTGCACAAAGGGGCTTAGTCTGAGTGTATTTCCATGTTAGTGATGTCTTTGCTTACCTACCATAGCACAGGCTATCATAGTTTAGGACCAAGACAATGTGATTGTGTTGTGTGGAAGTTATTTATATTATTTCAAATGACAACAAAATAAAATCGGATTAAAAACTGTGGTCAAACACACACCCTCTCACTCAGAAATTGCCTATTTCAGACATAACCATGCTTATAATTATAACAAAACATCTTGAAAGAAAACATCGTGAGGAAACCTGATATGTTTACATACCTCCGCGCTTGGTGAATCCACCTAAGAGATGGCCCTTACACTGCAGTGAGACGTGTAATAGGCCACAATAAAAAGTACGTAAGACTATACAAATTGCTATGTTTTCTTTCTGTAGGCATTCAGAAATTTGTTTTTATTTCTTATTTCCATAGAATATGACAAAAGTGGTATGCCTTCGCCGGTCGGTCGGTCGGTGAAACCTAGGTCATATTGTAACATATGATGGATCAATCAATGGAGCGACGGGAGCTAACCTAATTTCACCGTGATATTCTAATTAGCAAACAAATTTTGTTTCCTTCATATTTCGGCTATCTTGGAATAGCCGAAATATGAAGGAAACAAAATTTTTACGCTCATACAAGGCCGCCGAAGTCATATCTCTCTCTCTTTCTCTCTCTCTCTCTTTCTCTCTCTAAGAAAAAGTTGGCCATTTTATGACTTATTAAAATAACAAACTGAACCTATACAAGGTAAAACATAATCCCCATTATACAAACAAAATGTGGGGTCTGCTCGTGGATAAAGAACTTTTACTAGAAAAAAATCGTAATCTTAAAAGAATTACACTATTTTTATTTTTAATGCACTAACCCGTGCTAAGGAACAAATTTAGAAACCTGTTTAGAGGCTAAAAATTTCACCCATGCCGGGATTCGAACCCGCAACCACTGGCTATCCGTACCAGCGCTCTACCAATTGAAAAAGAATTATCAACTATCCCGTATAGGTAAAAAACGATGGTAGCTCAGTGGTTAGAACAATGGACTCGCAAGCGAGACACCCAGGTTTGATCCACAGTGCGGGCATAAAGTAATTTAATTAAAAATTTTCGTACATTTGCGAATTTGTGTCACAATACCGCACGCTAACGGTGAAGGAAAACATTGTGACGAAATCCGCTGCTTGGTTGGCTCCGCAGGTAATGGCTAGTCTTTCCTGTGGGCTAGGCCGACTAAGCTGTCACTGTCAGGATGGCATAGGCGCTGGGCAAGCCTACACCATCTAAAACCATATCCGAGGCACTGCAGCATCCGAGGCACTGCAGCATCCGAGTGGTCCCTTCACCCATCTACTGTGAGTGAAAATGCCACTGGACCCTGTATAAATAATCTAGAGGCCAATCGGACATACAGGTAAAATACAAATTTCACCACCTGCATTTTTAACCAGCTGATAATTATTGAAGGTAATAATTTATTCCTTATAGTAAAAGTTGTTCGTTCTGTCACCTTTTGAGTGTGTACATTATTACCCTGGGGGTGAAAGTAACTTATTTAGCTCCGAGGCGGCGCCAATAGTTCGAGGAATTCAGTAAGAATTCCTCGAACTAAGAAGTCTTTGACCTGGAGTGAACACTGTGCTTTTCATTACAAACATAAGGATAGTATAAACAAAACTATAAGTCGAAAAAAACGAATGAGGATCAGATTTCCGCTTTCCCGCAATTTCTTTTTCTATTTCCGGCCAGATATTAATCCATTTTATTTTTCATTTTCGTTTTGAAAAAATTCAAAATATCTTGACCAAGCCTTTCTTCTTTTAAAGAAATAGTTGAAATTAAATTTTAGTAAATAAACTCATTACAATAATAATATATTCTGTAACTGATACTTGACTTTATATTAATCACTTTAACATCTTGCTCTAATTGAGTGGCTGTACCTGTATAGAAAGATAATAAACGTAGTTTTTTTTTAATAATTTTAAGAATTAAATAAGCCGTCAGTTAAAAAGTAAATAAATTTTAATAATAGTTTTAGATGCATGCTGCGACTACAACTACTATAAGTGGGGGACTAATTACCGTGTTACGTGTTTGAATGTGTTGTATTACCTGTCGGTTGTCCTTAATAAATACAATAAACATCTCGTGTAAACAACTTTGACATAATTCATTTATCTAATTTTAAAACTTATTCTGAGCAAAGACTCCCTTTGTTCAGAATAAGAATTAGCTCACGAAAGGCGCGTTATCGGGCGCGGCTCTGGATACGTGCCCCGAATGATCCACCGAAGGCAGCTCTGGGCAGCGCCGCCCGAGCAATCTTCAATACAAGATATGAATCGATTATTGAGGTTGTGTAACCATGACGGGAGACTGGCCTGCCGTGCGGCGTCGATTTGTCAACCAAAAAAGTAAAAGGATTTGTTTTTTTAACGCAAACGCGTTTTTAAGGCAAACGTAGTGTAGGACCCCCTTCGACCAGGTGGGATGACGATCTGCGAAAAACTGCCGGCAGATGCTGGATGCGGCAAGCTGGGCGCTATGGCGCTCATTAGGGGAGGGCTAGGTCCAGCAGTGAACAAATATAGCCTGAAGAAGTTTTTTACGCTTTATTGCACAAAATTAGGAAACAGAAAATAATCTTAAATAACAATTAAGTGTTGATGTACAAAGGCGGACTTATTTCAAATAAATATTTCTTCCAGACAGCGTAAAGGATTGACTGTGAAACAAGCTGTTTGATTCAAATGAATTCGTTGAGCAACAAAATATAAAAGCCTATGCAAACGAGAACACAATTAATACAACAGTTTAAGTACGTAATTTAAAACTAAATTCCTGGAATTGTAACCTGCATGGTGAATATAAACTAATAGTTAGTTAATATTACTATATTAACGAAGAAATATTGATAATCAAAGTTCGTTATAAAGTTGGCTTCGTTAGATTAGAACTCTTTATTGTACACCCCAGAAAACAAAATACATAAAAAGGCTTACATCTAAGCTATTGCCGTATACAATTGGCGCTATTATCGCTAAAAGCGATCTCTTCCAGACAACCTTGGGATGGATAGAACTGATAGATGAAGAGAGTAGGTAGGTAGGTAGATAGGTGTACATGAAGTATATTATTATAGGAAGAATATGTACATAAACTTATATACGTACATATATATATATACATATAAGTTACGTATATATGAACATACAACTTCATTAGTATTATTAATTTTACTATGTAAACGAAGAATAAGTTTATAAGGTTAAGTAAGTTTTCAAGTACTTAGCTTTTACTTTTTAGCTTTAGTATTAATTTGAAACTTAGCAATAATTTATTCAAAGATTTAATAAAATACGTGTATGTTTGTGTGATTCTGTGGTCAACAAACTTCCAAGTTTTTTGGATGGAAGAGATGACAGTGCCAAAATAAAACGAAACACTATAATAAGACGTCTTTTATAACTAAAGTTACTGATAGTAAAATTGTAGTGTCCATCGACTTAACACTGAAGGACCTGCTAACCCTGACAAAAGAAACATACCTATATATCTACAAATTAAAAGTCCACAGTTAGTACTGTAATATTGTAAAATACTCACACCTTTCTATCTTATGCATTCAAAGTGAAGAGAATACAGAATTGCACTCACGTATCATTCCGCCGAGTGAAGACGAAGATATTTTGAAGAACGACTTTAGTTTTAAACTCAAACGTTATTCGAGTCGAGGATGGATATTCAAATCATATTCACGGCTCGCAGACTTGCTGTAAGATAAGTGTGTGTACGAAGATACGGCGAAGGTACAATTATTACTTACATAGCACCTCTCGTAGCGTTTACTGACAAACCCGTTTATAAACCCACCACACATCTTCTCGGGTTAGCTTTGCTACCTTCAATTACTTTGTGCCAAAACTGTATTTGCTGTGTGGTGTCGGCCTAGAGAATAGCACCAACCCAAATAGGGGTGGGGAGCAGCGCTCCCTGCAGTATAAATTCATCAAACTGCGATCCCCAGCCCGCATGCCCAGCGTTCATTACCCCCCAATGATGGCACAACCTTGCGCTATGGCGCTCATTAGGGGAGGGCTGTGTCCAGCAGTGGACTTATATAGCCTGAAGAAGAAGAAAACTGTATATCAGCCATTTATACGGTTGAGGATACATCATCGTCAGTCAATGATTGTCCACTGTTAGACATAGGCGTCTCCCAAAATATGATATAAAGATATGATGGATGTCAGGTGTGCTTTATAAACACCAGGGTCTTGCCTGCCTCATTACGAACATTATTTCCAAAGAAATTTAAAACATACTTTTTGTTCCACAAAAAATTTTTTGCGCTATTATGTACTACAAACAACTATGGATATAAATTAGCGCTTCTCGTACTCATATGTTATGAGTGTTTCTATTTTCGTTCTTCGCAAGATTATTAACATTTATTATCTTTTCTTTTAATACGTTGTGTAACGGCTGAAATGGTCAACCCTTTCACCCTTACAGTTTTCAGCAACATTTCTAAATCGATACAAGTAACGCCACCTGTTATGGTCTTAAAGAACTATTCGACCTCGGAAGGGGATGATTTTAGTCCAAGGAAGTGACGCGCCGCCTATATTGGGTGTGGTTAAAAATTCAGAGTGTATAGGATCATGAGTCTTATACCCTCACTCATAAACTCTAGGATCGCAAGTGTCGTGTCAGCCGTGTCACACGTATACACACAGATGCAATAAAACCCATAAATGTCAACTAAAATTCGAAGAAAGTACAAGTGAGACGAACGTACGCTGTTATTTGACATGGCAACGCCAATCGTAAGTCACAGTAATAGGGGCGAGATTAGTGGAGCTCAAACCTCTTATCACAACATTACCATACAGCCCTGCTTACATCTATTCCAAATTTAGGGTCTCACAGTTCTCGAAAATAATAAATAACATTTATTATGGGCTCTGTAAGAGTCTCCTTCAAGAAACTCAACGAAATTTGAGCTGTATCGCCACATGTTGACGGATCATTCGAGTGGAATAGGTTTTATCCTCTTTCACCCATGCATTTTGTGAATAAAATTATATGGAAATTACCCCGTTTTGCATACTTTCTACAATGACTATTATTACTGTGTATCAGATAGATTATGTTAAGACTTAGTTTAATCAACAAACCACAATAATGTTGTAATTAAGACTTCATTATTTCAATAACGAATAGACGTACAATGATGTAACTGACAATATCCATTGTCAGGATTATTTTTAATGACTACAAATCCAGAGTTTACAGTTTTTCCATACATCGCCTTACAATCCGTAGTACTGCAGGGACCGATACGGAACACTCCGGCAAAAGTCAAAAAAATTTAGTCGTGTAAGTGGGTTTTCAAGAGTTTGGCGTTTTTGTGCCAGTTTTGGGTTCGTCCACTTCAGGCCATAAATTTAGATATTTTTTGTAGGTCATAAAATAGTTGATGAATGTATTCTTGGGGGTGGAGCCTAGCGTTTAACCGAGGAGAGCTGGGAAATCCGGGAGATGGCATGGGGAGTTCAGTCGCAGCTTTCAGAGAGGGAGGTAGTTCACCTGAACATTCGTCCGCGCGCGCAAACCTCTAAGACCTAGACCTAGGAGTCTACAAGTGATTTGTGAGGATAAGTCCTAAGTGAAGACTTCGCGAGTGCCTTAAGCTAGTCAGCACAGAATTCGTAAAGTGGAGAAAGAGTGCGTCGGTCCGTTTTCCGTGAAATAAAGGGTTTTCCGTCGAGGGGCGAATTTCCTCAGCCGAACAAACCGTTTTCCGAATTTCGCGACGCGTGTTTTATATAAATTTAATTTGTGTATTCTACTTTATATGTCTATTTATTTTATTATACATGTATAAAATGTTCTCCGCCAGTCTTAATTTCATTCTTCCAGTTCTATTTATAGATTTCCCACTAACTAGCGAGAGCAGAAGGCGCGGTGCTTCCCACAGGGGTTCTGCGTTTGTCTTTTGAACTTAGCTAGGAACTAGGAATCATCAACAGGAGCGGAGCACAATGTACAAGACAAAATAATTTGTCTTTAGGAGGAGGTTTTACTAACACTATTTCATCTGAATGGAGCTGCGATTTTGGAGAAACGACGGAGTTAATATCTTCTGTATTTATTACGACAAGCTGAGCTGCATTATCATGGATTACTTACATCATCACTACAAGGATTTTCTACATCATCATGGATCTACGTCACTACAAGGATTTTCTACATCATCATGGATCTACATCACTACAAGGATTTTCTACATCATCATGGATATTACAGGTTTCATCGGGAACGTTCTATCCGTTCTATCTTCACTTTAGCTAGGGTCGAATTGAGATTGTGTGATTTTAGGATTGTATGTCGTGTGTGTTCTAGTAGAGTTAAAGTAGTATCGTCACGGGTGTACAACTCGAGGTACATTTTGTGTCGATGATGTGACTATGGTTTTTACGGGTGTACGACTCAGCTTGATCGGCTAGCCTGAATCCCTGTCTTAAATGACGTGTGTAGGACGGTAGCCTGTTCCTTAGCCCGGAGGTCAAATGGGTAATACACTTGCAAAAACCGTAGGACATCTTGTTTTGTTTTTATTAAGAACCACGACAAAACATGGATGAATGATGTTTTCAGCGGATGTCGGGCGTTAAGTGAAGGTTTGAATGTGATGGGGTGATACGTTGCGTCCCGATGGATTTTGAAGGAGCGAGTTTCTTGTGGAAGCTCGTCGGGATGGGTGTAGCGTTGGAAGGGAGCCCATCGTCATCACGCTAGGGAAACAAAAGTTCTTCTAGATTTTCTTCTGAAAGTCTAGAACCCCTCCCATTTCCATTTATTCACAGGAAGGAGATTTGTTGTCTACAAACGCCGTGAATTTTCCCTTTTATTCCATTTGTAACGACATATTATTTGTATTTTGTCCTATTTTATATTATTTTATTCTATACGTTATTACCTATTTCGTGATTCGCGGGTGAAACTGACTAGGCGCGTGTGTCAAAAGTCTTACTAGAAAAACAACGGGCATGCATCGGCATGCATAATAAAGTGTACAGAAGGATAGCAGTGCTCACTCTCTCGCTAGTCGCGGGCATTGAGGCTGATCGAGTCTCGATGCTGTTTTTCCTGGGACGTTTACGATTACTGACCGAAGCTAAGTTGCATGTTTCTCTTATTTTAAACTGATTATGTGTACGGTTAATTAATTTGCAGATTTTATTTAAACCTTGTCTTTATTTCATTTTCTCTGGTTTTCAATTCACAACACAACGTATGGGTCTTTTATTATTTTTCTAGACGATCACGACTATTTTACTTGGCCAATTTGTTTTAAGATAATTTACAACCCTTCAGGTTATATTTTATATGTTTATATATTTTATTTCGTGACGAGGTGGCGTCTCGCATTAATTTTATTAAGAGGCCACACCCCGTTTATCACAGATGGTGCTCGTGACCAAAGGATTTGCGTCATTAAATTTTAAATACTTCGTTATTTAAAAACGCATAAAAAGAATCTGAGTTACTATGGTTTTAAAATTAGGCGAAAACGTTAAGTAAAGGCAAACCGTAGGGGCACAAGCCGTAGGGGCGTTTTAAAATTTTGATAAAAAAATTATAATGTACACAATAATTATTAAATCACTGGTGTTTCCAGACGAAATTAATGTGATTCTTTTGTTCTTATTTTATACGGTCGAAGGCGTTGGTGTTTAGAGTTCTGTTGCTTAAGTGTTACATAAACAACGAGCGCATAGAAAAAAATGGGTCGCGCGGCTCAAGCGGTTCTTTTTTGCGTTGTAATGTGGTCCCTGGTTGCTATGGTTGGGCGCTAATCACAAACTTTACTCCAATGCTTAGATTTCTATACCAAGATATTTTGTCAAATTCCTTATACAAAGAAGTGTATGCGTAAAGTTGAACTACTTTAATTTTGACTGTTTTTGTTTGAATTTGTTTTGTTTTCTATTATTTGATTTGGTTCGATTTATGCGATGCGAATGCACATTTTTGTTTTTCCTGCTTATGTGTGTTATTATTATTGGCTTGCGATCTTTTTTCTTGTGTGTTCATTTACCTTGCAAACACATTATTTGAGTCCGTGTAAGTAAATTTTGTGATAAGCGCCACCTGAGTTTCAAAAGTAGAACTAATGTAATCATAGATTTAAACAAACTAAATATTTAGATCCCGCTTGTTGTCCCTGTGACCCGGAATTAGTTTGTCGAGTATGCCATAGAGGGCGACGGTATCGGCCTTTTTTTTTTCAACTGTCAAAGTACACGTGTTTCTGTTTACGTTTCGTAACAATGTTAACGTTTTGTGTTCGGAAAATAGGGGCGTAGGGGCGTATTATTAATCACTAAAATATTTTTATCCCGGTAGCTTTTAAATTAGTCTTATGATTTTAAATTCTACTTCTGTTTGTTTACGTGTGTATTTCTTAAAGTGTCAATGTGTTTCGTTAAGCTTTAGTTGTTACAAAAAAAAGGGTATAGAGTAGAGCGCATAGAAAAAAAAAACAAGGGTCGTGTGCGCTTGCGTCGCATTTTCTGACGGGTTCATGTCGCGTGACTTTGCAGCAGGTAGAGCTTTGCGCACAAAGGTTGTTTCTATTTTTGGAAAGCCACAGGATAATGTTTCTGTTAACGAATTTTATTACAGGCGTAAATATATTATGCGTAAAATAATTTCGGTTAATTCCCTACGTTTACTATTATAATGTCGTGTTGATTTTCTCTTGACCTTTACAATGACATTTTGTGATATTTTCTTTCTTTTATTCTATAATAAGATAAGATAGGATAGGAATGTTCTTTGTTGTGCACCGGAGCGCATGTTGTGGAACATGTGGGTATGCAGAAGGCAGTTGGCGGCTTTATTAAATAAGTTGTTTCGTTACTAATTATGGAAGTACTGAGAAAATATTAATCTATTTTGAGTCAATTTCAGGAAATATTTTGTCATTTTGTTCGTTATTTTTGAGCATAAATGCACTAATTGTAAAAGTTGCAATTAATCGTTTAATGCAAATTTCATGTTCAGCGCCCTCTATACTCGAGTCTTAGAAGTTACTGTAAAAATAAATTTCGAGCAAATCAATTTATGACCCAATTCGATCTTCACGAACCACTTGAGAAATTAGTTCATGCTTTATGCTACAGAGGGCCTCAGTGTTAGCACCAGCTGATTCCGTGACAGTTGGCAGGGTGCACGTGTATTTGTTTACGTTTTATTCAGGGACCCAGTCAAAAAAAAAAAAAATTAGGGGCGCGGTTTTTCGTTCATTCATGTTACTAGCAGCTGACTTCCTAACGGGTGACTGTTTTTTTTTTTACCGTAAGCACAAGTGCCCTTAGCAGTTTCAGTCCATTTATAGTTCAATCAGCTGATCACCTAGGGGCGTGTGTTGTGTTTTTTCAGTGAATGTAGATGTTGTCTTTTGTTTAATTTTAATTGAGTTTAATCTTTTATTTAACTACAACATACTTATTGTCATGTTGATTTACTTCATACTTTAACTTCACTTATAATTTCAATACCTAGCTGTTCAATTTATCTGAATTCTTTAATAGATTGCTTTTTGAAAGGAAATAAATACTTAGTTAGACTGATTATTGTTTTTCGGTTTAGGGCAATTTAAGTAAGATAATTTGTGAATATGCGAGGAATTGAGCACTGCCTTCCAGTAGGGTCGACTCGTATTCGATTATTATTGCGACGGTATCGGTAAAATTATTACGTTACTCCCTTCTCTACTTTTAAGAGAAAATAAAATTATTGCTCTCTTCGATTCAACCAATTACTATAATCGAAATAAAATGCGACTTAGGGTTCATACGTAGCGAGTTAAGATTTAGCAATGATTTATTTCAACCCAGGCAGTGGATGGCTTTGATGATGATTGTTAATATTACGACTCCCTCTGCTTCGATTGCGGAGAAGTTAGTTTTCTAGTAATATTGAAGATAAGGACGCGGATGACAAGGGATATTGAGAGTTGACATGTGGTTAAAAGGGCCTGTGCCTAGCAGTAGTCGAAGATAGGCTAATGATGATAAAGGTGATAGTGAATGCTGAAAGAACTACGTAATTCACGCGTGGTGTTGCCTGGTACATGGTTAGAAAATTAACTGTGGTGGTCAGTACAGAGGGTGGATGAAGTAATGAGTAGAAAGGGCTACTCACCAACAGTGGATGGTTATTATTATTATTAAAATTCTTTATTGCACAAAAAAATTTGCACATAGGCGAGCTTAATGCTACTAAGCATTATCTAACAGCTAACCTATGGTTATGCCTATCAGCAGTGGATAGCTATGCGTACCAGCAGTGGATAGTTATGCCTGCCAGCAGTGGACGTGGTCAATGGAAGTTATGGTGGCTAATACCTAGAATACTAGCTCTTCTACCAGCAGTGGATAGGCATGCCAATCAGCACAGCTGTGGATCAGTATGTACATTACCAGTAGTGGAAAGGCATTACTACCAGCAGAGGATTGGGGAGGTAACAATATATAGTGATCAGTATCTAAAATGCCAGCAGTGGATATGGATGCCAACCAGCAGTGGATAAGCATGACATAGATCGACCACAAGGATATTTAATATTTATTATAAACCCCAAAAATTATATGCCAGCAGTGGATACAGGGGAACTACCAAAACTTTAAGTTGGTTTATCGGTTCACTATGATCTACACAGAAGGGGCATAATGGAAAGCTCACCGATCTTTATCGGAATACATAAGGTGGATGAAAACATCGAACTCTCATCGGAACAGTTTGTTATTGGTGAGGGAGAACTCGTGTTTGCTATTGTATTGTATCTGTTAAAACACTTCCTAGGTCTTGCAGGCAGACCTATGAGCCTAAAAAAATAAATATTTATTACAAATTATTTTATTATTTTACTTCTACAAATTTACTTCGATTATTCTACGAAGTATTTTCCGACTAAAATTATAAAATAATTTAGGGGCGTTCTGTAACGGCTGAAATGGTCAACCCTTTCACCCTTACAGTTTTCAGCAACATTTCTAAATCGATACAAGTAACGCCACCTGTTATGGTCTTAAAGAACTATTCGACCTCGGAAGGGGATGATTTTAGTCCAAGGAAGTGACGCGCCGCCTATATTGGGTGTGGTTAAAAATTCAGAGTGTATAGGATCATGAGTCTTATACCCTCACTCATAAACTCTAGGATCGCAAGTGTCGTGTCAGCCGTGTCACACGTATACACACAGATGCAATAAAACCCATAAATGTCAACTAAAATTCGAAGAAAGTACAAGTGAGACGAACGTACGCTGTTATTTGACATGGCAACGCCAATCGTAAGTCACAGTAATAGGGGCGAGATTAGTGGAGCTCAAACCTCTTATCACAACATTACCATACAGCCCTGCTTACATCTATTCCAAATTTAGGGTCTCACAGTTCTCGAAAATAATAAATAACATTTATTATGGGCTCTGTAAGAGTCTCCTTCAAGAAACTCAACGAAATTTGAGCTGTATCGCCACATGTTGACGGATCATTCGAGTGGAATAGGTTTTATCCTCTTTCACCCATGCATTTTGTGAATAAAATTATATGGAAATTACCCCGTTTTGCATACTTTCTACAATGACTATTATTACTGTGTATCAGATAGATTATGTTAAGACTTAGTTTAATCAACAAACCACAATAATGTTGTAATTAAGACTTCATTATTTCAATAACGAATAGACGTACAATGATGTAACTGACAATATCCATTGTCAGGATTATTTTTAATGACTACAAATCCAGAGTTTACAGTTTTTCCATACATCGCCTTACAATCCGTAGTACTGCAGGGACCGATACGGAACACTCCGGCAAAAGTCAAAAAAATTTAGTCGTGTAAGTGGGTTTTCAAGAGTTTGGCGTTTTTGTGCCAGTTTTGGGTTCGTCCACTTCAGGCCATAAATTTAGATATTTTTTGTAGGTCATAAAATAGTTGATGAATGTATTCTTGGGGGTGGAGCCTAGCGTTTAACCGAGGAGAGCTGGGAAATCCGGGAGATGGCATGGGGAGTTCAGTCGCAGCTTTCAGAGAGGGAGGTAGTTCACCTGAACATTCGTCCGCGCGCGCAAACCTCTAAGACCTAGACCTAGGAGTCTACAAGTGATTTGTGAGGATAAGTCCTAAGTGAAGACTTCGCGAGTGCCTTAAGCTAGTCAGCACAGAATTCGTAAAGTGGAGAAAGAGTGCGTCGGTCCGTTTTCCGTGAAATAAAGGGTTTTCCGTCGAGGGGCGAATTTCCTCAGCCGAACAAACCGTTTTCCGAATTTCGCGACGCGTGTTTTATATAAATTTAATTTGTGTATTCTACTTTATATGTCTATTTATTTTATTATACATGTATAAAATGTTCTCCGCCAGTCTTAATTTCATTCTTCCAGTTCTATTTATAGATTTCCCACTAACTAGCGAGAGCAGAAGGCGCGGTGCTTCCCACAGGGGTTCTGCGTTTGTCTTTTGAACTTAGCTAGGAACTAGGAATCATCAACAGGAGCGGAGCACAATGTACAAGACAAAATAATTTGTCTTTAGGAGGAGGTTTTACTAACACTATTTCATCTGAATGGAGCTGCGATTTTGGAGAAACGACGGAGTTAATATCTTCTGTATTTATTACGACAAGCTGAGCTGCATTATCATGGATTACTTACATCATCACTACAAGGATTTTCTACATCATCATGGATCTACGTCACTACAAGGATTTTCTACATCATCATGGATCTACATCACTACAAGGATTTTCTACATCATCATGGATATTACAGGTTTCATCGGGAACGTTCTATCCGTTCTATCTTCACTTTAGCTAGGGTCGAATTGAGATTGTGTGATTTTAGGATTGTATGTCGTGTGTGTTCTAGTAGAGTTAAAGTAGTATCGTCACGGGTGTACAACTCGAGGTACATTTTGTGTCGATGATGTGACTATGGTTTTCACGGGTGTACGACTCAGCTTGATCGGCTAGCCTGAATCCCTGTCTTAAATGACGTGTGTAGGACGGTAGCCTGTTCCTTAGCCCGGAGGTCAAATGGGTAATACACTTGCAAAAACCGTAGGACATCTTGTTTTGTTTTTATTAAGAACCACGACAAAACATGGATGAATGATGTTTTCAGCGGATGTCGGGCGTTAAGTGAAGGTTTGAATGTGATGGGGTGATACGTTGCGTCCCGATGGATTTTGAAGGAGCGAGTTTCTTGTGGAAGCTCGTCGGGATGGGTGTAGCGTTGGAAGGGAGCCCATCGTCATCACGCTAGGGAAACAAAAGTTCTTCTAGATTTTCTTCTGAAAGTCTAGAACCCCTCCCATTTCCATTTATTCACAGGAAGGAGATTTGTTGTCTACAAACGCCGTGAATTTTCCCTTTTATTCCATTTGTAACGACATATTATTTGTATTTTGTCCTATTTTATATTATTTTATTCTATACGTTATTACCTATTTCGTGATTCGCGGGTGAAACTGACTAGGCGCGTGTGTCAAAAGTCTTACTAGAAAAACAACGGGCATGCATCGGCATGCATAATAAAGTGTACAGAAGGATAGCAGTGCTCACTCTCTCGCTAGTCGCGGGCATTGAGGCTGATCGAGTCTCGATGCTGTTTTTCCTGGGACGTTTACGATTACTGACCGAAGCTAAGTTGCATGTTTCTCTTATTTTAAACTGATTATGTGTACGGTTAATTAATTTGCAGATTTTATTTAAACCTTGTCTTTATTTCATTTTCTCTGGTTTTCAATTCACAACACAACGTATGGGTCTTTTATTATTTTTCTAGACGATCACGACTATTTTACTTGGCCAATTTGTTTTAAGATAATTTACAACCCTTCAGGTTATATTTTATATGTTTATATATTTTATTTCGTGACGAGGTGGCGTCTCGCATTAATTTTATTAAGAGGCCACACCCCGTTTATCACAGTTGGATATTTCACTATGATGAAATGGGCGCCATATTAATTTTACGTGCGACACAATGAAATAAATATTTTTTTATCACTTTTGATATATGTACTTTTCAAATTTTTGTTTTGATATTATTAACGGACTTGTGTATTTTATTAAGCCACCGTTAATTTAAGATAATTACAGGAAAAAAAATAAGAAAAAATAATAGCTGCAAAACATATGTACGCAATAAAGAGAGTATTGTAAAGAGTTTCGAAATTTCACTGATGCCGGTGAGTCGCCCAATAGCTCAATTGGAAAGAGCGCTGGCACGGATAGCCAGAGGTTGCAGGTTCGAATCCCGGCATGGGTGGAACTTTTAGCCTCTAAATAGGTTTTTAAAATAGATGCAATGTAATGGAAATACTGTATGAACGTGAAACGAATAGTTGTTATGCAAAAATTGCCACGTGAATCACTATCACTTCCGGGTACAATTAATTAATATTAATTGTACCCGGAAACTGCGAAGTCACACATTTTGCATATGAAACTACACAAAAATATAAAAATATCCTATTTACCAAAACCATAGCGCGTATTATATATAAAAAGTATTTATGTACCTACTTTAAAAAAGTGTGGTCTCATTGCTTAGAGATATCCCTCCCATATGAAACAGGAAATTTTGTAGCTTCAGGGTCCTAAAGTACTGGCACCCTTGCCGAAAGCTATTAAACGAAAATAAACCACTTACTCTGTATTTTTGAAGTGAACTTTTGGCTTATTACAATATGCGTAGCTATCAGTGTTTTATGGGATTAAGCGTAACTATTATCCAGCGCTACGCTTGCTTAAGATTCCAATGTTTAAATACTTTCTTTTGTATTCAGCAATTCACCATTCAAATCAAAACCATGTCATACAAGCAAAGCGCTTAAATTTAGTCTTTGTAACATAAATCGCCGAAATTTCGTTGCGCCTTGCACGCTAATGTTGTTATGACAGTGCTTACCTGTTCGATATGAAAGAAAAATATTAACTTCCTGTCTTAAAAGTTTAGTTGATGTCTAGTTTACTTAACTTTTGGGTTGAATGTCTATTTTATAACAACCTGTGTATGGAGCTTTTAAAAATTTCCACTAGTTTTGTGCTCGAAACAAAATATTAACTAAAACAACATTACGAACAAACGGCTTGTTTGAAACGATGTAATTAGCCGAAGAAATACGAGTTGATTAATTTAACAATTGACTACAAATTTACTGCGTTTAAACAAACAAAACAAGCTCGTTGCGGAATAGGGAAGCGGCCCGAACTTTGTATTTGCCTAATTAACTACCTACAACATTCAGTCAGAGGTCTCTTTCATTACAATCACGTATTGGTAGGATCGAAACGGATCTGGATCAAGTTTCTTTTAGTTCAGTTTGGGCGAGTTAAAATAAACAGCCCTTGGGAATAATTGAGAGATTTATCGAACTTACTCCGAAGTTGTAGTTTCTATTGTGTAAGCTTTGTCAATTGTGTCCATACATATATCAGACAGAATCCCTCTTTGTCAAGTGACAATGAACTCTCTGAATATATTGCGTGAAATTATAGTGTGAATTACATTCAGACATACATACAAAGTCCGAGTTGGTGGAAGATTCCAAGACAGTGGCGGGCCTTACTATCAGAAGTTATCAAGCCGCCCATAAGGCCTCAGATATGGCTTAGCGACCCCGACGCTTGGCCCCCTTGGTGGAGTATGGTCTAACCTTCCTTCGATGCAGGAAGAGACCCATGCCCCAGCAGTGGGGACTTACAAGGGTTGATATCGAACTTTGATACAAAAATTGAACGCCAGAAACCAGTGTTTGCCAATTGGCACGACCTTGACAGACTTCTTCCGTTCCGTCTACGCTCGACGGTTTCTTTTACTTCTTTTTCTTTTTTAACCTATAGCCTATCTTAATGCTGAGTGTAAATCACTCCTAATGCACGCCATTAATATCGGTCTTGGGCTTTCCGAATCTAGTCTTTTCCTATCACTTTGACCAAGTGAAAGTGAGTGGAAAACATTTATTACTTTTGTAATACAAATAAACATAACACCAAAGTAAAACAAGAATTTGAAGAACAAAAGTCGTTGTTTCGTGTACTATATACTGGGTACAAATGTTTCACTTTGTCAGACGGTATTCACAGTCAAAACACTTTTATTTAGAAATTTAAGGTAATGAGATGTAATTTATTCTTAATAAATGCTAATCGAATCGAGAGTCGCAATCAGATAATACTGAATAATATCTGATTGCGACTCTCTACATAACCAGGTAATTTGTTAATCGTAAATGGCCTCTAACTAGTTTTATTTCATAAGTTTTCTTTGCATGTTAGACAACAGTACGCGCTTCCCGCTTTTACACTACCTGCCTTTACTAAAAGTAAGAAAATGTCCCATAAAACATATTACTCCATTCCCAAAATGATGTTTTATATTGTAAAACATAAAAATATTCATTATCTGTGCCTGTATTTTCACCAAATAAAATTGAATGACGTGCTCTTAGTTAAAGCCTAGTTTGGTGCAGCATTCTATATTCTAAATCTAAATTGTGCCTGAAACCATCAGTCAATTTAACAGCAGGCGTTGTCGCTGCACACGCGAACAAAGGTTAATTTAAAGTAACATGTAAACGAAGTGCGGAGTCGACGCTCGCCGACGCGCCGCGGCCGCATTGAATGCTCGCTAATGAAGCAAACGGTTTGAGCTTTCAAAATATACCCAAATCCAAAGCAAAAATAAACCTTCACTGCTATATTTGGACATTTAAAATCTAAATAATTGGAACAGTACATTTTTTAACAGAATTTCTCTAATCTGTCCGTCAGTACGGAACTTAGAGACGTTCTGGCAAATCTCAAAAAAGTTCAAGACACGTAGATACTATAGATAGAAATGTCTCTATTTGAAATTCGAATAAAAGTTCAATTAAAGTTATGTTTAATACTTAATAATATGTAGAATCCATTTTTGATTTTATCTGACCTTTCAGATATTGCAGATATTGTATTGCTGGAAATCACAGTTAATAAAATCTTACGTTTTAAATGCGGGTGACATCATTTTTAGTGGCTTTAATAAAATCAATTGTGGTATCATTTCATGAAACTGTACAATACTGAATGCACATAATAAACGCCACTTAAACAATACACAAATCATTCAGTTGATTTTTTTTGTGGAATAGACTGCAGAAAATAATTAAATATTAAACTTATAGAAATTTATACTGTATTTGTATACTAATAAGATACTCTTTCTGGAAATTGGAATGGACACTGGCATTCACGTCGTACATTCAAAGATCGTAATATCTCATTACTAGTCATTATTAAACGTCAAATGAAACGTCATCAAAAAAGTCCGATTCTACTGTAGATAGTTTAACTCTACCAAAGGTCTAGTCAGTAGTAGGGCTGAGTTGATTAAAGTAATAAATCGTCCTGTTTGGTGGCAATTCAGTGGTTATCTGGCTCCTTGTACAGAGCTGGCAGTGACAGTAGGTAACCGCGGATTAAGCCGTAAATTACCGCCCTTTATCATTACAGTTCCGATAAAACTCATTTAATTTACTTAGGATTGTCGATGCACCAGAGATAGGTTGTTTTCATTGGGCGAAATACGGTAACAATAAGGACAAGTCTTGATATTTCAATGCTTGTCCTTTTTTAAGCGTATTTCTACCAATGAAAACCACCTATCGCTGATGTATCTACAACCCTGTTACCTGTCTAATTTCAAGCCAATGAAAGAAACCCCTCTGGACGACTTTGACATTTTCTGAAACTTGACTCTTTCCAAACTCGTCTCTTTTTTAACTTACCATTTCTTTACTCTGTTTCTTTTTTAAATTTGACTCTATCCACTCTGGACGACTTTTACGTGTTTTTACTGTGACAGTTTCCCACCTCGTGTCTTTTTTAACTCGCCATTTTTTGGAGCAAGTAACTAGCAATGAAACAATAACAAACATCAACAAGGCTTATCATTCAAGTAGGTTTTAATCGATCGTCCGAAGAGATCTCAGGAACTACCAAGATCGACTACCAAGCTTAAGGTTAAGGTTAAAACAGCAACTAAGCAAAAGACCAAGTTTTACTTGAAACGAGTTAGGAAAGAGTCAAGTTAGGAGAGAGAGAGGACAAGTAAGAATGACGAGTTGGCAATTAAAAAAAGAGACAAGTTTGGAAAGAGTCGAGTTTAAGAACATTTCAAAGTCGTTCGGAGGGAAAGAAACGCCCTCGAACCTTGTACCTACTGAGCCTTATACAGCTGGTACATCCTGGAAACAGCAAGCTCCTCACGCTGCTGGTAAATCCTTCCACTACAATTGCGAATCTCCTTTGTCTCTGTTACGCTAAGAAGGAGACTCCAAAACAGGATTGTTTTGAGACGTAACCGAATTAGCATTCTCCTTCAAGCAGGGCATTGGCCCGTGGACCCAAATAATCTTCTACAGTTTCCTTGTAATTTATAACAATGCTTGGGTACCTATTCAGGTTAATAAATTATTCCTTTGGGAAGGAAACGCACATTCCTTTAATTAATTACTCCAAAATACAAGTTCGTAAGATTAGCTGGTAATCCCGATTTCATCCGAACAAAGAAGCAGCTTTATCAAAGAGGCTAGTTTGAAACAGGGTTTTTTTATTATTTGTATTTCAATAGCCACACTATTTACTGTCAAACCTAACTTTATAAAGAAACAACTGAGTCCTTCACATATTGATGTATAATACCTACTTAAATGACATTTAAATGTTTTATTTCTAAAAATTTTACATATTTATTTTAGTAAATCCTCGTACAAACTTAAGGCGCTCTCTCATAACTTTTTGTATGTATTCAATGGCAAAGAATGCAGGTCAAATATTCTACTCTGTACCATCTCCTTCAAAACTCAGGATTATCAAATAAATAACTTTTATCTTTAATATATTATGAATATTAGGTCGGTAAGAGTTCCCACAAAATTTCGTGTAGTTCATTCAATTTACGTGTAAAATGCATATGCCTTTCTGCTAGGTGGGTTCGAACAATTAAATAGCAATTCACAAATGGAAACACAGCGATATAATTTGTAGCAACACAATTACGATATCAAACCAGGTTGCCTCACTACAATCGAGGTCATACAGCAAATATACTGTTTGCTTATTCATAATATGAACAGTATATATACTCATAACACCGCTATTGGACGGCGTCAAGAGTACACAGAATAAAACGACACATGTTCCACTTTGTTAGACGTTCAAACATAAATCTGTGAGCTAACTCCGTACCGATGAGACTTTCGCGACATTCGTCCGGAGTCTTGAGTTTACTACACTCATAGTTGTCCAACAGAATGATACTAATACAGCTATAGATGTCATTTGAATGTCTGTAAAGTAGTTAACATGTGCGAATCACAGGCTGGATTAACCATATCGAGGCACAGCACGTCTCGGGCCCTTTTACCTTTTTGTAATCGTAATATTGTGATTAAGTATATTTGGTTTATAAATACGAAATTTATTAACAAACATAATGCCGTTACATTGCGCGCCTGAAAATGCCTAAAATGCGTATTTACTTACTTGTTTACAGAAGTACTTCCGTAAAATTAAGAATAAAAAAGTAATGCAATTTGCTTAAGTCAGATGTCGCTGCCTGTACGTAATACAGAGAATATTGTAAAGAGGTTCGAAATTTCACTGATGTTGTGAGTCGCCCATTGGCTCAATTGGTAGAGCGCTGGTACGGATAGCCAGAGGTTGCGGGTTCGAATCCCGGCATGGGTGAAATTTTTAGCCTCTAAATAGGTTTTTAAATTTGTTCCTTAGCACGGGTTAGTGCATTAAAAATAAAAATGGTGTAAAAAAGTCTATTTAATCTCTAAGATATTAAATAGACTTTTTTATTCTTAATATAATCTTTAAGGTTTTATTAATAAAGTGTAACAAACAAACAAACAAACAAACAAACAAACAAACAAACGAACGAACGAACGAACGAACGAATGAACGAGCGAACGAACGAACGCACAAACGAACGAACGAATAAACGAACGAACGAATGAACGAAAAAACGGACGGACGGACGAACGAACGAACGAACGAACGAACGAACGGACGGACGGACGGACGGACGGACGGACGAGCGAGCGAGCGAGCGGACGGACGGACGGACGGACGGACGGACGGACGGACGGACGGACGGACGGACGGACGGACGGACGGACGGACGGACGGACGGACGGACGGACGGACGGACGGACGGACGGACGGACGGACGAACGAACGAACGAACGAACGAACGAACGAACGAACGAACGAACGAACGAACGAACGAACGAACGAACGAACGAACGAACGAACGAACGAACGAACGAACGAACGAACGAACGAACGAACGAACGAACGAACGAACGAACGAACGAACGAACGAACGAACGAACGAACGAACGAACGAACGAACGAACGAACGAACGAACGAACGAACGAACGAACGAACGAACGAACGAACGAACGAACGAACGAACGAACGAACGAACGAACGAACGAACGAACGAACGAACGAACGAACGAACGAACGAACGAACGAACGAACGAACGAACGAACGAACGAACGAACGAACGAACGAACGAACGAACGAACGAACGAACGAACGAACGAACGAACGAACGAACGAACGAACGAACGAACAAACGAACGAACAAACGAACGAACAAACGAACGAACGAGCGAATGAACAAAGAAACGAATGAACGAGCGAATGAACAAAGAAACAAACTAACTTTAGACCTCCGTTTCATCCTCTTAGGGGTCACCCCTTTTCTGATTTGAGAACATTTTTTAAAACAATGACCCCTATTGATCTACAGAACTTGTAGATCAATAGGGGTGATTGTTTTTATAATGTAACGGAAACGGCTAAGCGCGACTCACTAAATACTTTACATATTTTAAAAAAAGCGAGAGGGTACGGATCCCTCGGTGTGCGTTATTAGATCGCAACGTACGTATGTAAACCATATGTTTGTAACACAACCTACTTTAAAAACCTGAGGTTAGAGGCTAAAAATTCCACCCATGCCGGGATTCGAACCCGCGACGTCTGGCTATCCGTACTTACTCATGTAGATACGTAAGTAGGTTGTCTGTTTGAAAATTTGCGAACCATTTTTTATATTTTACTGTTTATTTTTAAACATATTTTTGCTAAGCGCCCTCGCTGGTTCGTGACAAACATTGCTTCAAGCAAAATGCAGAGCAATTAAACTCTATTTTCACGGAGCTATTCACAGCTCTAGGGGCGACTGCAAGCGACGCTCGAGCGTCAAGTAGGTATTGTTCTGAGGAGTTTTGATAAGTATCATAGTCACTGTAATTCCCACTCCTCTGTGTACTCTCTCTGGTGCAGTGTCGTTCAGCCAAAATTACTCCGGCACGTCTCTACAGTGTCGGCGGCGCGCGCGAAATGTACACACAACTAGGGAAGTCCAAAGGGGTCAACCTTAATAAAATTATTTCTGATTACCTTTTTTAGGGTGTAGATTCTTCATGTGTCTTCTGAGGTGTCTATGGTGGTCTGAGGTGGCCCTGGATGGACAACTCTGGACTGAATTGGGGTAGGCCTTTGCCCAGCAGTGGGGCACAAACATAGAGGCTACGTAAAAAAAGGTTTTACATATTTCTTCTTAGTATTTTCTAAGGTTAACACGAGCAGTAGACATAATTAAAACTGTTTTTATACGGATTTATGCTCGTTTATTACATTTTTACAATTTTCCAACGTTTCGTCACTTTTTCAGGTGCCGTGGTCCCGGATGACTGAGGTGACAGGTGTCTTTTAGAAATCATTAACGGTTAGTTTACTACCCTCGGCAAAAATTACAAAAGTTAATTATGAAGTTACGTTCCAAAATAGACAAACCAATTATTTTTTATATAAAGTCAACAATATTGATTATTAGTAATTGAAGTTAAAATTAAATCTATAAACTAATTACTTTATATGAACTTAAAGATACCGATTATTAATTGAAATTAAATTTATTTTTATTATTTATTCTACAGTCACACTTCTAGCAAGGGGGTCTCATGCACTTAAGTACTGGTTACATACCGGTAGCATGGGAACCAGTGCTTAAGTGCATGAGACCCCCTTAAACTAACCGTTAATGATTTCTAAAAGACACCTGTCACCTCAGTCATCCGGGACCACGGCACCTGAAAAAGTGCCGAAACGTTAGAAAATTGTAAAAATGTAATAAACGAGCATAAATCCGTATAAAAACAGTTTTAATTATATTTCTTCTTCTTCTTCTTTAGTCTCTTTACTCCTCCGTAGAGTCTAGGGCTGACACAAGGGTATTCCATGCATCTCTGTTCATGGCTAGGTATGGTAGCTACAGCCAAGTTTTTTCCCGTCTCATTCGTCTTAGAAAGAACCGATCTCTTCTACGTCTGAGCCGGTCTTCCGGGTCGTCGTGAGCCTCTAGCGGGTTTCCAGTCGAGAACCACCTTCAGAATGTGGTGATAGGGACTTCTAAGGGTGTCCCAGCCAACGCCATTTACGTTATCTGATGTCTTGAATTACGGGTTTTTGTTTTGTAATATGCCATAGTTCTGCATTTGAGATGGTTTTGGGCCAATGTCTTCGTAGGATACTTCTCAGACAGTTGTTGTCGGAAACCTGGATCTTGTATGACACCGCTCTTGTGACCCTCCATGTTTCGCAGCCGCACAGAAGAGCCTTTTTCACGTTAGAGTTGAATAGGCGGATCTTCGTAGTTCTAGAATGCTGGGGCTTTTCCAGATGTCCTTTAGTTGGGCAAAGGCTCCTCTAGCTTTTTGATAGGCATTTCAACATCCCGTTCTTAATACAAAAAAAATTATTAAAATGATGACCTTACCTCTGTGTTAAAAATTGTTACGTACTTTTATTGACCCGATTCTGGGTGTACTACCATGTTTGGGACGTCCTTTCCTGGTTATGATAGGGTATCCTAATTTGTTAATATTTTTATTAATACTTTTATTGCACTCAAACAAGTGTACAAGGCGAACTTAATGCCCTGAACATTTTTTACCAGTCAACCGCAGTAGGAAGGAAGTCAGTGACTGTGTGTTATTTATTTCTTACAAAAGTCATATTCATATGATTTCAATTAAGGTTTTAACCTTGTGTCATCTGAAACCAGGCGTTACACCGCTAGAGATAAGAAAATATGAATATTCTCAGAAGGGCAGAGTGAACTTCGGCGACACATAATTGAATATCGTCGAACCCTTGAAGAAAAATAACACAGATTTTGTTTGGACTCAACCGAACTCTAAAACAAAGGGGAAGAGATTTGCAATACAACCTGCCCAGAATATAAATGAGGCGCAGCAGGTAATAAGAAATGTTGAGTGAGAACAGGAAATTACATTATTGGCTGCACGTTTGTAACTTCTTCTGTCGTTACTCAATACAGTTATGAATTGGAATCGGTAATAACAGGCAAATATTTTGTAACACGAAATAAAATATTCTTGTTTGACTATAGAAAAAGAATTTTCTCGACCTTGCCGACTCAGTTACACAAAGAGTGTGTTGCAAAAACAGAAGCCGTCTTCATTGCCTTTAATTTCTCTTTTACTGATTCAAAACAGTTTTTCTTCTACATAACTAATCTTTGAACCTTAAGTCATCATCAATCCATTATGTCCGCACCGAAGGGCACGGATCTCTTCTCTGTGGAAGGTACAGGCCATACTCCACAACGGAGGCCAAGTCCGGATTGGTGGAGGCTTGCAAGACGAGTGGCTGGTCTTATTGTCAGAAGTTTTCAAGCCGCCCTATAAGGCCTCTGACTTAGGTTAACGACTGCCATCTATCGACGGCAGCCGGCACCAATTGCTTAACGTGCCTTGCAAAACACGGAACCGGTCAGAAAAATGCCACTAGCGTTAGTCATAGACGGTTTTCCCCTCCATACACTGAACGCGCCCTGTGTTGCTTAACCTTCGTGATCTTTAAGATCACTCAGGCAATCAGGGCTACGAGCGATTCTTAAGTAAATGCAAGAAAGTGAAGCTTTCTTATCTGAAGGAGAACTTGCACTAAATAATGCATTAATATTATAGGTTAAAAGATATATATTTTTATGTAGCCTCAATTGTGTTCCACTGCTGGGAAAAGGCATCCCATTTCGCTTTTCACTCATCACTGTGGATGAGTGAAAAGATAAATAACTTGGTTATTTTTTTTTTCTCTACTACTATTACTTTTCATAATATAACTTTTGGAAAAGTCAACGTAGTCATATGGTACAAAAACGCACCATACGATCCGGCCTAAACTATGACGTCACAACTTGCACGTAATGCCTTATAATGTTACAATGAATGAAGAATTTATTGATATTTCATTTATGATACGGTATCAACCCTTGTATGGTTACATAGCTGCTGGGGCATGGGTCTGTTCCTGCATCGCAAGAAGGTTATGCCACGGGGCTAAGTCCGGGATGATGGATGATTGTAAGATATTTCAGATATCTCGTTAAATAATGTTTTTAAGCATGTTAAGAGCATGTTTTAAGCATGTGTAAGAGTGTTAAACTCTGTGAAAAAACGAAATCTAATTTGTGGTTTTTATTAGAACAAGTTTATTTTTTGCTATTTTAGTCATATCGAAAACCCCGAAATGTTTGTTTTTATTTTTGTTTGTCATTTTTCCTAGGTCTTGCGTGGAATAAAAAAACACTGTCACTCCAATCTAAGTTAGACGCAAGTTCACCATTGCCCAAATCAAAATCAGTGTACCTTGTGTTTAAAATGTACCTAGCGTTTAACATTTACGAGTACCATTCCCTTATTTCCAACATAAAATACGATAGATTAAGGCCGCCTTGTATCACTCCTTCAATGTCACTTAAGTGGCCTTTTAAAAGGAATTTTGTATGAAATGTTAGTTAAATTCTACTCAAGCCACGTTTATGAAAGTGGTGTAGGCCGGTCTTACAGAGGATTTACATAAAAAATATACCTAGTAAACTAGTTCATTTGGCGGCCTTATGCCAACAGATAATTTTTACTTTTCTTGTCGCCACACCAAGGTTTGACCTAGCGTGGTGACCAATGTAAACTCTTCATCTGTGTAACCATTTTATTTAATAAGGAACTTTTTACTTTTTTTCTTAAATATTTCGTATTCAACAAACGAACTTTCATTTATTATTATACCCGTCAATCTTAACTCTGATTTATATTGAAGCATGCTTACATAGAGGTAGAAAAGTAAAGAGAGGTTAAAAGGATACGCCCGTAAGGAATAGAAATTTAAAAACCTATTTTGGCTAAAAATTCCACCCATGCCGGGATTCGAAACCGCGACCTCTGGCTATCCGTGCCAGCGCTCTACCAACTGAACTAATGGGTGACTCACCGGCATCAGTGAAATTTCGAACCTCTTTACTATACTCTCTGTATTACGTACTATAATCAAAATTATAAAACAAAATATTTTATAATTATGGTCAATCCTCATTACCTTCGTAGCTTAACAATAAAGTCATCGTGAAAAGAGGAATTAAACCAAAGCCTGTTTATTGTCAGCCAACCGCAAATTTCAGTGAGTCTGAAACTACTCATCACATATTCTGTTTCGTTTACAATTTCACACCATGCTCTTTCGTCACCAACATGACTTTGACGCCGCTCGCTAGGTACAAATTAGCGCTAACCCGCAACAATGTGTATGCAGTGTAAAGAAAATCATTTCGTACAATAATTACCGGTGGGCGAGATTGCAGGGCGGCAATCAAAGCGTTGCCGTAATTACGTACCTCGATTACACGGCGGGGTAACAAAACTTTCAATTTCAGAAGGCTGATTTGGTACACCCAAACGCATCTTGTCGAACGCTTCCCCTTGATATTCGAAAGTCGCATCTACGCCGCGCGCAATAAGAACCTTTGGCATCTGGTGGCAAAGTCTACTGTACATCTCATACAAGAACATGAAATTGATTGAGCATACGCGTGAAAGCACCTCGCTTTTATTCATAAACTTAATGACACGGTTAGCATCGCCTACCATAAATGCACATTTATTTATAGTACAAATAAGTTTTTACGTCTAAATTCAAACTGTTTTTATACGGATTTATGCTCGTTTATTACATTTTTACAATTTTCCGACGTTTCGGCACTTTTTCAGGTGCCGTGGTCTCGGATGACTGAGGTGACAGGCGTCTTTTAGAAAGCATTAACGGTTAGTTTACTACCCTCGGCAAAAAATACAATTGTTAATTATAAAGTTACGTTCCAAAATAAGCAAACCAATTATTTTATATAAAGTCAACAATATTGATTATTATTAATTGAATTATTAGTAATTTACGTCTTACTTACAGAAGCGCTCGTGGCCTAGGCGAACCGAGTGATTGTTAAGATATTAGTTAAGCAACAACAGGCACAGTCAAGTGCAGGATGGGTGAGCGTCCCGTGACTACCGCTAGTGTAATTTTTCCGAGCGCTTCCGTGCTTCGCAGTGCACCTTAAGCCGTTGATGCCGGCTGTCATATAATGGCAGTGTTAAGCCATGTCAGAGGCTTTATGGGCGGCTTGATAACTTCTGACAGTAAGGCCCGCCACTGTCTTACAAACCTCCACCAACCCGGACTTGGCCTCCGTGGTGGAGTAAGGCAAGGTTAGGCCTTACTCGACCACGGGGGCGATGCAGGAAGAGACTCGTGCCCCAACAGTGGGGACATACAAGGGTTGATAACGTAACGTAAACGTCTTACTTGTTAAGAATCGGTTATGAAAAACCATTGTTCAAGATCTTAATCTTCCAAGATATGTTAAAAACACAATATTGTATGTTTCTAGTTGTGTCTAGGTCTAGTCCTGAGGTCCGTACTTTAAAAACGCTTTTACCTCTGACGAAGCAGTGAAGTGCCTATTTCGTGATTCAGTTCGAAAGTAAACATCAACTTACCAGCACACTCAATAACTATCTGAGAGGGAAAGAGCTTTATTAAAACGCACCTAAGTTGTGCATTGTAGTGTAGTTAACCTACCTCTGTCATTTATCGTTGCCTACATTACCATTGCCATTTTTCATTGAACTGTAACTTCAGGCTAACAAGTAGACGGATCCTGCTACCCAGCATCGAATTGTCATACGAATTGTAGTCTTATCAAACTCGACCCTCGTAATAAATAATTAAGGGAAATACTTATTTTTATTTTTGTGTTTCACAAACAATTAGGTATTATGAAATAATAACCTGAAAGGGTTTATATAATATACATTTAATAAAATACGCGTGATTTACATCCACATTACAAATTATTGTCTCAATATTTTTTTTAGGTCATACATTTTTTTTATGTTGCCTCGATTATGTCCTACTGCTGAGTAAAGGCCTGCCCTTTTGGCTTCCACTCCTCCCTGTTTAGGGCCACGTCCTGCCGCCATCTCCGCTTGGGTCGGCCACGTTTGCAATATCCGTCGCGCGGAACCCAGTCAGTGACGATTTTTGCCCACCTCCTGGGCCCAAACAGCTTAGGTGGCCCGCCCAATTCCACTCCAATTGCTCCAACATCGACAATGTTCGTATTGGAGTGCAGTATTGTATTACGAATTCTCTCAATTCTTTGCAAAAGCTCTAAATAGATGCCATTTTTAATTGATAATAACGTAACCGCTTTTCAGTTGGCACTCTGATTTCTGCCAGTTTTATTTACACTAAAGCAATGGAAAGAAAAAAAAATAGTAAGAAAGAGAACAGAAATAATTACATTTATCGGAACAAATTAACACATCAAAGGAATGAAAACGGATACCACTCATAGTTGCAAATGAGGTAAAGAAAAACAATTCACACAATTTAACATTCAGAGTAGATGGAATAAAAGTGGGCCTTCTATAGTTCGACCTTACCTAGTTGCGGGAATCCATTGCAGTGTTTGCTCGTTGGCTCGGATACGGCAATTTATGTGTCACGACTGTCCCGGACACGCGGCAATGTGCCCTGGCGCACATGCCTGCGCTTTTTGTGTTATTCTCTTTTTTATAGCTACTGATGTGTGCTTTACTAATTAAAGGCAGGAAACGTTTCGTTGGTTACCGAGTGCATGCTGTCAGTTATTTAATAACACAGCGGACTTTACTTACCCATCTACTTATTTGTCGAACGGTTGACTTTGCCTCAGTAATTAGGAAAAAAATAATAATTTGGTAACCCTCTAGGTGGATGTTATGCTCTACTAGGCTCTCAAGAATCTGGCCTGTGACAGGAGTAGGTAAGTGTAAGATAATGCTGACTTTAAACATATTTGTGGATGCTGAATTTTTATTATTGTGATAAAATTATTTGTTATCGCTGTTGATGTCCTTATAACAAAAAAAAAGAACTATGGTAACGACTTTTAAGTCGTCGATGTAAAGACTGAAGTTTGGGAATGTGTCCAAAAACTTTTAATAAGTACTTGAGCAGTGGCAGCGGAGCGATTGAACACGCATCTCAGTCGGGAGTTCGTGGGCTTCAACCCGGCATGTACCAATGACTTTGTTTTCTAATTTTGTAAATTTATAGTAAGCCACTCGCTAACGGTAACGTAAAATATTGTGAGGAATCTTAAGTGTTCGATGTGTTCAAATACCTCAACGCTTGAAATTGCCAATCCTCGGTGGGCTCGCAAGGTAATTAAACCCACCTTATCTTTGAGAGCTGTGCCCTGCAGTGGGAGTTATATAGGCTACAGAAAAAGTATTTCTACACTTTGTGAATCGTTGATATTATCTAGATTGAACTACTGTGATGTCGTTTATGGTAGCTGTATTCTTGGCAGGACAAGAAGAATAATTCAACGTGTGCAAAACGCATGCGCACGGTTTTGCTTCAAAATCTCTCCTCGAACCCATATCACCCCGTACTTGAACGAGGCAAAACTCCTGAACATGGAGGCTCGAAGGCAACTACACCTTGCCAAGCTCCTCTTTGGTGTAGTGCGCACTAAAACACCCTGTTATCTATACAGGAAACTTGAGTTCTCGTCAAGACAACGCATGGTTTACAGGGATAGGATTGTTATCCCTGTGCACCGTACGATGGCATTTCGAGGTAGTTTCCGTTTTGCGGCGTCCAAGTGCTGGAACGATATACCTCCTCCAGTCCGTGACGCTTCCAGTAGGTATGCCTTTGGGTGCAAGCTCAAGGTATATTTGCTTGAACAGCAGAGACTGTCCCACCCGAATTTTACTCTTAATTTTACTTCAACTTCTTGCTAGATTGACTATATTGTAATCGCATCAAAAAAAAAAAACATTGTGATATTGTCGGTCAGGTGTTTGCTTTGGCGTGTATTTTTCTTTTATCTTTCTATATTTTTGCACTCATGTTTACTTATTGGATTTATTTTATTTGTATTTTACATTATCATTTAAAATTAATAATATCTATGTGTTGTATTGAAGGTATATATGTGTATGTGTATGTATGTGTTTATACATGTATATATATATATATATATATATATATATCTCTAAGTATTTAAGACGACCCTTTTACTTTCATATTTGTGTACCTATCCTATTCTATTCATATATCCTATAAATGCACCACGACACGCACCTCGTAGGACCATTCAGTTACCTCGGGCACTGACTGAAAATCAGCGCTGAGGGCTCAGTCCCTCAGCACAACGCTGAGTCAGCTGCCTTTTGTGGCAATTTAGACGCACCACAGGCGAAAGCTATTTGTGTGTTTTTTGTTTAGTTTATTTGTATATTTGGTTAATTTCTGTTGTGCTCATGTTGTGTTAATTTTGTGGTTTTTTGTTTCTGTGATGTGTCTTGTTGCTATAATAAATGTCTTTCTTTCTTTATTTGCACAGTTTATTCTTCTTCCGTTACTTATCCGAAGCTGGCTACCAAATAAGTCTTGTTTAAGAGGCGGCCATTATAATTTAGAAACTAGCACAATGCCCGGCACATAATTTGACCGAAAACTTGCGCAGTCGTGATGACTCTGCCGTACAAAATACAAAAATATTTATTTCGTTATCAACTTAACATTAATTACCCGACTGCAGCGAAGCCCAAAAGGAGGGTAATGTGTTTAGTGCGTATGTATGTATGTATGTAAGTATGTCCGATTCTATGTTTCCTCATAACTCCTTAACCAATGGTCAGATTTTGTTAAACAAGGTGTCATTCGATTCGCCATCCTTGCGCGGGTGTCATAGGCTATATAAAATCATAATTATGCGATCAGAACCGTGACGAAAAATTAAATTCGTTAAGAAGCTTCGTTAAAGTACAGCTAGGAGCTACTAGATGGCGCTGTTATATTTAGTTTATTGAATTCGAATACTAATTTTATGGAACTACCCCTAACAGGTGTGAAATATTTAAAACAGAATTTTGCGGATGACGTAGGTTACATAAAATCAGCATTAATAGAGAACCAACGGAACAAAAAATAACATTTACTTCTAAGCAATTAAAGTACCACTTTTAGGCACTTGATGGCGCTGCTATATTTTATTTATTCTAATACATGTGTATACATAATTTCGGCTTTGGTCTACATGTAAACAAACCATTTATAGAATCGGTACAAATGCGGAAAGAAATAATTCCTATAAAGTGGTTTGATCCTTCTAGATCATTCATTTAATTAAAAAATATAATTTTGTTTAACTACGCCTAACACGTGCAAAGTATTTAAAAGAGAATTTTGCGGGTGTCGTTGATTACATAAAATCAGCATTAATAGAGAACAAACGCAACACAAATAATATTCACTTCTAAGTAATTAAAGTACTGTAGCTTTAGTTCCTCTACCCAACCACAGATGGCGCTGTTTGAGTTCTAAATTGCGGTATGGTTTTGTCCGAAGAAATCCAATTTTGTTTAATATTATGTAGGGACATAATATTAAACAAAATTGGATAGTATTTGAGCACTCTAGTATTGTGTCGGTCATGTACGAAGTACGATTAAGATACGTTACCATGCAATGAACGAACGGAAACGTTTCCCAGTGATAATCGGACATTCGGTCTATTCGCTCATTGCTCTCGCGGTCACGGATTGGCTAAATGAATAAATGAACCGGACCGGGTGACCGAATATGGCCGAGAGCGAACGAACGCTGCATGAGAGTGTGGTGATTGAACTGAACGGAGCGAAATTGTTTCGATCGGTCTCCCTTCAGCCGGTCGGTCTTTTCCGAACTTTAGAAGTAGGTCGTATGTCGTTGCAATAAAGATTGTTTTTACTTGTTTCGTTTTTTGTTTCATTCATTGTGTCAATTCTGCTCGTTCGCGCGCTTATCCAAGTAGGTACTTTTGTAAAAGTAATACTGTGTTGTTTTCTTGATGTTAGTTTCTCTAAAGAATATAACATAATATTTTCACTGTGTTATTATAGTGAATAATTGGTGAAGGAGATTTTTCTGTTTCGTGCGCTTTGGGACGCTTATTTCTGTGGTAGAGTAATCTTGTTCTGCGAGCTACTTTTGTTCTTTGCAAATAACAAAAGAAGCTTACGAAAATCTAGATGGTAATAATTATTTCATTGTACGTAGGAAAAAAACTACTCGAACTAAAAATATTTTTCGATTGATTTTTATCATAGTACTTATAATATAATGGTGGCACGGCAACATTAAAAAAATATTAATCATAAATTAATGGTCCTGTAAAAATGAAGATAATAAAAAAAAGCATATTTGATGGCTGAAAGGTCAAAACGTGAACATTGAGATGGTTCTACTATGAGGTCCTAATAGTACTAATATACCGTACTAGTACATTGTCTCAAATGTAACAGTACGGAGCGATCTTTAAGATGTCCGAGCAGGCCCAATACTAGAGCACTCGACCAATCACTTCGACCAATACTGACTGACCACTAATAATTGGCACGACTAGTGACGTAGGTAATATACCTCGCTTTGCGCTGTGGTGCGAGTAGTACAGTTACTTATCCGTAATCCTTAGTAAGTTTCATATTGCTTCAATAAATAGATCCCTAAGTACGTGCTGTCGTGCTGAAACAACGTTTCTCTTCTTGTCTGCTGAAACCCTGTCCTACAGTACCACTTTTAGCCACTAGATGGCGCTGGCATATATTTATTCTATCTAGTACATGTGTAAATTTACTTAATATCAGCTTTGCTCTACATGTAAACAAACCGTCCATAGAAACGGTATAAGTGCTGAAAGAAATAATGCCTATAAAGTGTTTATTTCTTTCTACGCCATTTGTTTATCTCATTAATTTAAGAAATATCAACCTCATAGGGGGTAATAATACATTACTGCAGAGGCCGAGAAGTAAGGGATTGCTGGACGAGTTTGGGATAGACGGCCGAGTCGTAGACGAGGCCGTCTAGAACGAGTCCTGCAATCCCTGTTCCAGCCGAGGATTGTATAATGCTTTTCTCAAACAATGCGAGGAAATATTAATATTAAAATAATTACTAGGTAATTAAGAAATAATAGTTTAGTTTGCCGCCTTTTTTTTAAATACATTAACATATTTGAGCACCATGTTTAACCGCACAAAAACCAATACCATAGATTGTTTTTTTTTTAATCTTGCAAGTGTGCTTACATAACTTAGTAGGTGGTTGGCTGTATGTAATTTTTCCTTGGTCAGTTTAATTTTAGTAAGTAAATTTAAAAAGTTAGAGCAGCGGACGGTAATGGATTTTCAGACTTACTTTACTGGCTTAGGCCAGCAAAGTGAGGCGTGAGCCATAAAAGAGAAACTTTGTGGCTTTATTTCATGGTAATAACACAAACATTTCCGAGCATGTTTGAGAAAAAATAATTAATTTCTTAACACTGATATTAATTTCCTACTGACACTTAGACCAAAACTAACTGAACAAAATATATAAAGTGTAGCATGTAACTCCTTTTCCCCTGTGCGGTCATAGTCAGACAAGCTGGGTTCAAAGAAGAAACAATAAATGATAAAAAAATATTTGAACGCTCTCAGTGGTAACCGAAGACGGATCCTCCGTGACCTCGTATCGTAGGACCCATGAAATTAAAAAAAATCTAGCTCTATTCATCTTAACGAATTTTATCTCGTTTCCTCCGAAAATAAGATTATGAATTTGTGTTAGGTTTCCTGTTCACTTGTGAGACCAAAGATTGTTTATCTACACCTAAATATTCAGTAAAAATTTTCAATGCTTTAGGGGGCCACCTCAAGATGAATTTGTTATAGTTTCATTTCAATACCGGTAATATTTTGGCATTCAGAAAACCAAGATTTTGTATGTCTCCACGCCCATGCCACAACTCTAAATAACTACGCCAGGCCGAAGGCCGAGCCCCATCATGCGGGTGCGAGGAAACTTGCCGCGACGAGGTTGAAGGCCGAGCTCAATACAGGTCGCGGCACGGCCGAAGGATGTGAAGCGGGCTAGAGGAATACTCCCACGGCGATTCCAAATGCTGAGCTCTATTTACGCTGATGCCAAATGGAGAGACTATTAGCGCGGCCGAAGGCCGCGACAGTTACTTAAAGTTGCTGTTAGGAGGAAACCTGTCGCGCCTTTGTACAGGCCGCGGCTGAAGGCTCAGACCATTTATGTTCCCATTTAAAAGTCCTTATTCTAAGTAATTAGCGAGACCGAAGACTGGGCCCAGCAATGCAAGCACGAAGAATTCTACTCTGGAGATGTCGAAAGCTGAGCGCCGTTCAGGTCGAAGAGATAATTCGTGACTATTCCAGTCCCCACCTACAATCGTTAACATAAAATAACTAGGTGCAGTGGAGCGTTTTTAGGCTACATAAAAAACAGACAATTTATGTAAGGATAATAAAGAAAAAAATCTGTCGTTTCCTTTGCAAATATTTTAGATAGTTTAACACCATTAGACCATATTCATTATACTAGCTAAAAAATATCGTACTACATAAATTTTTAATGCAGGCAGGTGGTACCTATGACTATATCAAACAAGTAAATCAGTAAAAATATTTATGATTTGCCGAGACATGTCCATTGTCGAACAAAAGAAAATAAAGCAATAAACTAAAATTCATTTAGGAAATAAAATAATATAACGATTTAAAGCATGTAAACAGAACAGATGGACCTTTAAATTTTATCGTTTTACTGAGTCACTAAAAGGTCAAAAATAAAAAAAATATTTAAAAAAATAATAGAACCCGACTGCAGTGATAAATCAACTGAAAGGGAAAAAATAAGATAATTTTATTTTCAAATGCTAATGTCGAATCAAAAGAGTTCATGCTGCTTTACTTGAGGGACCAAATAATATAACTTTATAAGCATTATTTGCTCAAACTGTTGCATTTATTAATTTATATAAAATGTTGCAGTCGGGACCCATTACTGTTTGTTTAAAGTCCTCTAATGGGTCCCGACTGCATCATTTTATATAAAATAATAAATGCAACAGTTTGAGCAAATAATGCTTATAAAGTTATATTATTTGGTCCCTCAAGTAAAGCAGCATGAACTCTTCTGATTCGACATTAGCATTTGAAAATAAAATTATCTTATTTTTTCCCTTTCAGTTGATTTATCACTGCAGTCGGGTTCTATAATTTTTTTAAATATTTTTATTTTACACTGTGGTGGGGACTTCCTAGTAAGTGTATAGACACCTGTGCCAGGAAGCCCCGCTCTTCTCATACTAGATGAATACAGTTAAGTTCGGTACAAACATGCCTATACTATTATATAATTTGTTTTTAACTATGAGTTAAATATGCAATTAATATAATTTGAAAGTATTAAGTACCTAATGAAGAGTTTCAAGACACAATCATCCACTTTCCAATTCATAACATTTTAGTAATTTCGGAAATAAATTCATTAGTTGATTATTTTCTATTATTAATATTATTATTATATAATTATAATTAATTAAAGTGTGTTTGTGTGTGTGTTTGTGATTTGGTGTGTATCAAACTATGGTTTATTTTATTATGCCATGTACCCGTAAGTGCATTTTCTAAACTTATGTTATGTTAATTTGAATTAACTCAGATCGTCGGTGCAACAAGCTGGTGGGCGTGCTACTTTGTCAGTTTATGGTCTTTTTGAGAATCTCACATCGATCTTTAATCATCGCATAATATATGACCAGCTTACTGTCACTTACTAAATGTAGGCTGTGTGAACCTTACCGGCGTGCGTGCATGCAACTCCTAACGAATGTTGATGAAACGACGGTCATCACTCATCAGTCACTATCATGGCAGTGGCAGTCCATTGTCTCTCCCTACTCCTCTGGAATACATTATGTTTAGCAGTTACCTTAGTTTTTTGGCTAACTCTCTCATTTGGCTGATCCACTAGCAAGACACCGAGCGTAGCCCGTCCCATAGCACGCTGAGTTACTTTGGCCTACTGAAACCTACCGACTTAAACGATAAGAGTAGTTAGTTAAACGGTAATTTGTTTCTTCTTTCTGGATCATAACGGCTAGCTGAGGATGGCCAAAAATAAAAAAGGGGTAGCCCCCTCTCTCCCTCAAGGTAAACCCTTTGATATCCATCCTTAAACCACTTGATATCAAGTAGTGGACGAATACGGGCTGATTTACTGGCTGAATTTATTGAGTAAACTAAAGTCCCGTTAAAATTGTAACCTGCGTTTCCCTTAATGAAACCCGAAACATGCGTAGAATTCCCGTCGGTTTCTCGAAAGCTGACAATAGATTAACAATGGATTAACTGACTGTCAGCCTTCGAGAATACGGGGGTAAGTAATTTAGTCAAGTTTTAAATCACTGTCGTAAGTTTTGTAGCCATGATACCTTTGGTTCCCGAGGCCTGCTTCTACTTGGTGCTAAGCAGTACGTGTCCGAAATACACCAGGGCCTTGATTCTGCTAATGCATTGTATTATAATTACCATTGCATAACATGGTCATTGCATTTTATTGATGCATCAGGTCTAGGCGTTGCGTCATACATCAAGCGTTGTAGGCGTCTATAGTATGTCTGTTCTTCGCAAGGCACGTTAAGCGGTTGGTGCCGGCTGTCATGTAACGGCAGTCGCTAAGCCATGTCAGATGCCTTATGGGCGCCTTGATAACTTCTGACAGTAAGGCCCACCACTGTCTTACAATCCTCCACTAACCCGGTCTTGGCCCCCGTGGTGAAGTATGGCCTAACCTTTCTGCGATGCAGGAAGAGACCCGTGCCCCAACAGTGGGGACATACAGGGTTGAAATCGAGAGTATGAAAAAACTCGTCACCTGACCCGATCATATATCTGTCATGTTACTAAAATGCACTAACACAATCCAGGCTCAGATTCCATTCTTTGACATAGCACAGAGTGCTTAGTGCGAGTTTGACAGATCCAATCGAATAACTTTACTACCGCGTTAATCGAGCATTGAGTAGTGAGTATGAGTAAGTTAACCGTTCGAACTGGCAAAACGCTGTCACCACAGTACAACTCGCACTCGCGTTTATTCGTGTTTTGGCGGGTAAACGTGTTCAATTCTCAACGTAAGCCATTACAACTCCAACTCAGAAATTTTAATTTCCATACTTGT
Organism: Yponomeuta sedellus; assembly: GCA_934045075.1. NCBI lineage: Eukaryota > Metazoa > Arthropoda > Insecta > Lepidoptera > Yponomeutidae > Yponomeuta > Yponomeuta sedellus. Next base: position 15,024,276 of record OW203726.1, on the reverse strand, counting down.
CGCTAGGTGGCGCTTCCTCGATGCCATAGAAATATGAGTTTACGTTAACGCGATCGAGTAGTCAAAAACTCGCACTAAGCAGTCTGAGCATCCTAATTTGGGACAGAAAGAGTGATTTTACTATTTTTATTTTTAATGCACTAACCCGTGCTAAGGACAATTTTCAGTTGGAAAGAGCGCTGGCATGGATAGTCAGAGGTCGCGGGTTCGAATCTCGGCATGGGTGGAATTTTTAACCTCTAAATAGCTCTTTAAAAAAGAGTGATTATGTTCAGTGGAAGTTAATAATTAAGAGGTTTCACGAAAACTGGATCAAATAACCTTTAGTCATCTGCCACTAAACTTTAACCTTTAACTTCTCAATACAACAGTCCGATGAACAAAGAGCGCTATAAACTGCGGCGGTCTACACAATAGATCTTTAGTTTAGAAGTTGGGTGGTGTCGTGGCCTTGTCTATGATCCACTGGGAAATTATTTGCTCGCAACAAACTCGTATCCTTGTCAAAGCACTGCTAAGGTCTGGGGCGCAAACCGCACTCGTTGTATCTAAATAATAAGACGCTCACTCACAAAGTAACTTCGTTATCGTGAAATATTCAATAAGATATTTTACTGTACAATTATTATTGCACATTTTCCCCGCCTCGTTTATTATGTTTGTATTGCCACATCAAGGGTTGGCTGTACAGTTTATTTATTCGTAAATTAAAAAGTTGTGTTTTTCGTATTTACTAGTGTAAACTCAAAGAGTTCAACTGGACTAACATATAAAAATATATATATAAATTTTGTATTGTGGTCTGTCTACCGAGCTGTTTCCAATTCTTTAGTAAAAATAGTGTTTTAATACTATTTTTATTAAAGAATTAAAAAAACATAAAAATCTCATGTTGCAGTGTTCGCTATCTAACGCCCAGGCTTCACCGATTATACTAATTTAGGGGCTTCCTGACAGAGGTACACTTTATAGGAAGTCCGCAACACAGTGTTAAATTAATGTTTTTTTTTTTATTTCATTAATTTTACACTGTGTTGCGGATAATAAAATATTTTATTTCATTAATTTTACACTGTGTTGCGTACTTCCTGTCAAGTGTACCTGTGTCAGGAAGCCCCTAAATTATTATAAAATTAATCGATAATAATCAAACACAACAGCATGCTTTTATGCTTACGTCAAAACTTTTGTACAAAAGTATTAACGAAACAATAATAATTTAACCCTCGATATATTCGATTGTACAGAATCCTTCTGATTCACCCAACAAAGGAAGGAAAAATAGATAATTCTTCTACCCTTTTTATGACTTAATGTACAATAATTCTACAATAGTTCGTGCGTTCATACGTTCATTCGTTGTTCGTCATTCATTCGTTCGTTCGTTCGTTTGTTCGTTCGTTCGTTCGTTCATTCATTCGTTCGTTCGTTGTTGACAGGTCGACGGTCGGTGGGCAGACCTTCAGCCCAGTGGACCAATATTTTATTAAAACAGCTGGAAAACATTGGACGAGACTGGCAAGGAACCGGTAGGGTTGGCGTGAAAGAGATTAGGCCAATGCCCAATATTGGGATTTGTTTATGTGCTGATTAGATATAAAGATATATCTATAGTTCGATGATATACAGCTTGTGTTATTAGTTACTATCTAATGTAGTATAAACGTAATCTTTCACACAGATCCGTTTTGATTCGCTAATTTGCTGATTGCTTGACTTGAACGGAATTCAAGCTGCTTGTGTGCATATAGATAGGTAACTTATGTTAATTGCGTGCTTAATCAGATCTAGAAAGAGTTACGATCTAATTGCGCGGTATGATAGCGTGCGCTATTCTCTCGACAGCTGATCAACCATTTTAATAGCAAATTCGCCCGTATTGCAACCTAGTAGAGTGCACACGTGTAACGATAAAATGTCTGGACAGTCGACAATTCAACAATTTTTGATCAATTGTTACGTCATTTAGCATATCAACCTTTACATGCATGCATTCTAGTGTAAAGATTAATGAATTTGTAGGACACACTTTTAGTTTAGTGGACTATATTTTGTAGGGTCTGATGACTAATTTAAACTAATATTATACAGTCAGACAACCGCGTGCGGGAGTGGCAAAACACGAATTCAATTTACAATACTGACAACATAAAAATGTAAAACAATGTTGCCACTATCCAAGGAAGGTAAAATAACAATAATAGTTATCAATACTTTTATTGCACTTAAATTTCAAAAGTAAAATATACAATGCGGCAGGCTTAATAACATAAACATTTTCCACCAGACAACCGCAGCAGGTAGAAAAAAATCTAGATAATCTAAGTCGCGAACAGAAGTGTCGACTAGTACAAAATTCTATAAGTCTAATAAATACATAGGGCCAGTTTATAAATTGAAAATTTCACTACGTACAGTGCTACACAAGAAATAAGTCTCGCGGATGTACCTGCGCAGATGAACAAATTTTGGATGTGCGGCAAGTTGATCGACCAATCAGATAGTTTCATTTTATAGCAGGCCGCGGGCCTTTGTTGCTATTGGTTGATTCAACGTCATCGATGCAGGTGACTATTAGTTTGGCAATATTAGCGTGAGCGAAATAGGTACCGCTACCGCGGCAATAAATTCTGCACCTTAACCGTATCGGTTAAAGATCATGTTGAATGTACTTATAGCTTCGGACACTTTCGTTACACCTCTTCCTAGTTTGCGCGAACGTAGATTCCCGAAGGGACTTTTATGATGTGTAGTACTGTAAGTACTTAAGTAACGTTTTGTCACGCTCTTTTTGGGAAATTCAAAGAGACGGCACTACAGTTAATTATTTGCTTAGCAAATTTCTCAATCCACACACTGGTTTGTAGCCCGATAGGACAGTTGGTTTTATAAAACGACAATGCTTTTATAAAACAGTGTTCACGTTAAATTTTACATTTTTCAAACGTACCTCCAGTAACAATTTCCTTAAGTTGAAATCCGAGAGTAAGTAGTTTATTTCGACAGCCCCTAATTTGTAACAGAATGGGATAATTTATGAAGGAACTGGCCGCAGTGAGTAATACTAAAATCCCACGGTCGAACGCCCTTCGTTGCTGCTATTAATATAACGGAAACGGTTCACAACTATATTTATTTTAAGGAGAACCCCTAATTTATGTGTCTCTGGCAATAGTACATTTAATGCTTTCCACCTTTTTACGTTATTTCAAAATCGTGTAATGATAACGGAAGAGACCCGGAATTATTTTAAGGCGCTTTAGGTGCCAACAGCGTCACCAATGGAATAAAAATCATCACATGTTTTATAATACGTTTTTTTTTTTTTTTCAGAAAATAAATATCAAAAATCTTAATATCTGTTATAACGATTTTTAGAGCAGACAGCCTAGAACGTAGTGTCAATATTGAACTTTAAGTTTAAATTCAATGGTATCAACATCCTAGTACTTTAATCGGTTTCCGCTATAAACGGTTTTTTTTTTGGCTTTTTTGGCAGAAATCGATTTAAGTCATAGGGTGTTAGTGCGAGGTTCTAAAAATGGCTGTTTAAGATTTATGATGTTTACTTTGTGATAAAAGCGATTATACTATTTTTATTTTTAATGCACTAACCCGTGCTAAGGACAAATTTAAAAACCTATTTAGAGGCTAAAACTTTTACCCATGCCAGGATTCGAACCCGCAACCTCTGGCTATCCGTGCCAGCGCTCTACCAATTGAGCCAATGGGCGACTCGCCGGCATCAGTGAAATTTCGAACCTCTTTACACTATTCTCTGTATTACGTACAGGCAGCGACATCTGGCTTAAGCAAATTGCATCACTTACAGCCCCGACTACCTACTTTGCAGTTAGGTTTTACATCGGAACGATATCACTGTATCCACATGATTATACTATTTTTATTTTTAATGCACTAACCCGTGCTAAGGACAAATTTAAAAACCTATTTATCATTTATAGAACCAGTTATGATTTTTATTCCCTTGGTGGCGCCAGTTAGCACCTCAAAGCACCTTTAAAGACACTTTTAAAATATCTAGTGCTAACGACAATTTTTGTTTCACTACTTCCATAAATGACAACCTGCGAAAACCTGCAGGCAGATGCGGGATGCGGCAAGCTGAAGACAGTGCGCTATGGCGCTCATTAGGGGAGGGCTATGTCCAGCAGTGGACTAGTATAGCCTGACGACGACATTCATAATTGTGTATCCTTTATGCGTCCGACTGTTGTTGCAAATTTATGTTGCAAAATTACAAAATGTCGGCCATTTTGATGCCATGTCTTATTTATTCACGCTAAACCATTATTCTTTTTGTTTTGATTCTGGTACCAAATAAACGTTTTCTATTCTATTCTATTCTATTCAAATAAATGTATTTTTTCTTTTCTTCTAAATTAGACAAGCGAGTTTAATTCATCAGAGCCACTGCTCATGGCATGTTCTTCTAGTGTTCATCATGAATTAGCAAATACGGGGGTATTTGCTAATTCGTGCACTCCACTCAAGGACGTATTTACCTAATTACATAATTGGTTCTTACCTACTGTAGCAATAAATAGTCCACTGTCACATCAGCTTGTTTAACTCATGTCTGAAACGTTCACAACGTGAAATTACACTAGTCAATAGAACTAAAAGCTTAAATGTGTTAGCCTTTTTAATGATAAACCATTAAACCCAGGCACTACGGCGTACAAGTGGTCCCTTCGCCCATCTAGTGTGAGTGAAGATGCCTCTGTATAAATCATCTCATTATATAGATACACATACCAATGTTTTAAGTTGTAATTATATAAGTACTATGAACTAGTTATTTGAGTTACATAATTTTATATTAACAAATTTATATTGGCGGCGCCCTATCAGGGCTCTTGTTTGATACAATGAGATCTGAAATTAAAGTCAGTACAATGCATGTTTTATAATAATTATGTAATAGCTTACTTAAGGAATGTTAATTAAGGAATTTGAAAAGCCTAAGTTTGGAGTTTTTTTGTCCATTTTTTCTCCAAAAGGATCTAGATTTTGAAATGGACACCTAGTTTGAATTGTAACGTTCATCAAGCCGAAGTTTCTGCGCTACTTTGAATAAAACCTTGAGACATCTCATGTACAACAAAAAAGCTCGATAAATATCGTATTTTATCTTAATGTTTTTGATTTTTGGTATGTATTGTATAGAATACCTGAATTATACAGATTGCCGGTAACATGTACAATACATTTTACACTTTTTTACAATCCACTGTAGGCACTGCACTGCCAGCCACTGCAACGCCGAGTAGTCCCTTCAGCCAGCTAGTATGAGTGAGCGTGCCACTGGACGCCGTATAAATCATCTCATTACTTAGATCCAAAGGTCAAAAGGTGTACAACTAAAATTATTTTGTAGTGTACAACTAAAAATATTTTGTAGTGTACAACTAAAAATTTTTTGTATTGTTGGTACACAAATTAATTAATGGGTACATGCATTAATATTTTGTGTATTCTTAAGCGCAAAATTCATATAAGTATTTTTTTATTTAGCCTGTAAACGTTCCACTGCAGACTACAGGCCTTCTCTCAGAGAGAGAGAGAGAGAGAGTATGGGCTTAATTACCACGCGTGCCCACCGTAGATTGGCGATTTCAAGCGCTGAGGTATTGGACACCTCATACACTCAGGTTTCCTCACGATGTTTTCCTTCACCGCTAGCGAGTGTATTGCTACTATAAATTCGTAAATCATATAAGCACATAATAATTTTAAAATCTAAATACTTTCAATAAATAGTTATAAGTAATCTAATAAAATCAATAACCAATGCAAAGACTACAGCAATTTCTACTCAAGGTGTTCTATTTTCAACCAAAACCATCGCGTTCTCAGGGCAAAAAAGGAAGCGAAGCGCTCCGAACTTTTCGCGAATCACATTTGCGCCACGGATGGCGCGTCGGTCGCGACGATACGTGAGTATAATGTAAACACAGCCGCCGCGAGACATGTTTCGTCACTTTAGCTGAAAAGGCGAAACAGCCAGCCGACGACGGCGGCGACGATTCAACACGAAATTGCATGACTTCCCCGACCGTTATTTGCTTCATATGAGCACTGATTGAAACTTCACTTCCCGCGCCCTCTCCGCATGTCGGCGAAGCTCTATTCACATCACTGATACACCACCCTGTTTTACATGTTGGCTATTTGTGTCAACGAGGCAAATCGAAACTGTTGATTCTCAAACAAAAATCTTTGAAGACTCAATACTCAATAATTTATTGCATTCCACAAGTATATACAGATGACATAACTAAAAATATGGATCTTTGTGGACCCTGTAGGGCACGCAATATTATAAATTATAGAAGGCCTTTATCAATTTATATGCCTATGACATTTTAATTCTAATTATATTGTACTATTATTCGTTATCAACCCTTGTATGTCCCCACTGCTGGGGCACGGGTCTCTTTCAGCATCGCAGGAAGGTTAGGCCGTACTCCACCACGGGGGCCAAGTCCGGGTTGGTGGGGGATTGTAAGACAGCGGCGGGCCTTACTGTCAGAAGTTATCAAGCCGCCCATGAGGCCTCTGACATGGCTTAACGACTGCCATTATATGACAGCAGGCACCAACGGCTTAACGTGCCTTGCGAAGCACGGAAGCGCTCGGAAAAATGCCACTAACGGTAGTCACGGGACGCTCACAAGTGATTGATTCCAATCACTCACTATCAAACATTATTATACAAACACTATTTTAATATCACACATGCTTCTTAATAATTCTTATATACTTATTTTATATATGTCATTGTATTGACCTATATAAAATAAGTATATAAGAATTATATTAAATAATTTCTTGTTGATTACCAATAAATTTCTATTACAATTAAGATTAATCTGTATTCATTATACTTCTTTTGTAGATTAGTTGAATCTATTATCTTCTAGGTATTCCTCTATTTTTTAATAACATCTTGTGATTAGTTCTTTTTTTAGAAGACTTACATCTTCAGGAGTTATTTAACCACTTGTAAAATGCAACGAAGATTTCTGCTGCAAAGTCGGTAGCAACGAGTAAAATAAACCCGTATATTGCCTTAGTTTTATGCTATTAGCTGTCAAATCGCATTGATAAACATAACGATGGGAAATTGCTCACGCAGGCTCCGGCCCTTCCCCCAAGTTTTTTTGATAAGTTTCTTTCGTTTTTATTTCTCCCCTTTACTCTTCTTTGTATTAGCGAAGGGTAAGATGAAAAGTTTCCCCACGATGTTTTCCTTCAAAGTTAACGAGTGGTATTGCTACTAAAATATAACAAATGTAAAATAACTTACATAACAAAGTCATTGGTACATGCTTCGGATTCGAACCTACGACCTTCCGACTGAGGATCCCGGAGTTCTACCGCTCCGCTACCACCGCTCTAAAAAAACCTAAGCTAATGAAGCGAAAGTGGTTTACCAAGATCATGCAATTGGCAAACCCTAGTCTCTGCCTACTCCTCCGGACCACAGAGCGAAGTAAAAAAGTGAGGAACAGAGAGCGAGTCCGTAATTACTCTAAAATTTGTAAACACGGAGAATATTTATATATTTGTACAGAAACAGTGGTTCTACTGATTTGTTCTGCTAGTAGGACCACGAGGGAGATCTATTTCTGTCTCTCCTACTATGTGCCTTAGTAGATGTTGTCAATTATTTAAAACACCTGTATATTCAATGGTTCCGATTTGCAATGGTTTTTACACTCAAACCAAACATAAGAGGGATACCAAAAAATAAGAATATATTTACTTAAAAACAGTGGTTTTAATAATTGACAACAGCTACCACATACAGTTACCTACCACATCCTATTGTTTATATTGTTTAGCTTACATTATTTATCGTACATTTTTTCCACTGATGATTATACTATGAACAGATTTAGTTTAACAAAATACTAGCTTTCGTCTGCAAAATTGTTTGAATGAACTACGAAAATACCATTTTAAAATTCCACCTAATTACCACCGAAAAATAAACTAAAAAATGCTGTTATTTTCCTCTTAAATTCCATTATTCCCTAAGAAGCTTGGGGCTATCTATACATATAAAATTCAAAGTCCTGACTGACTGACTCACTCATCAACGCCCAGCCCAAGCCGTTGGACCTAGGAAGCTGAAATTTTGCACAGAGGGTCTGTATATAATGTAGACAAAGAATAAAAACGGATTTTTTGAAATTCAATCCCTAAGGGGGCGAAAAGGGATACTAAAATTTGTATCGGAAGTAAAAAAAATGTTGTCTAATTTTATTGAAACTTAAAATCAATACTCTTCAACACAATTGATTGAACACATGTTTCACCGTTTTTTCAAAATTTAACCCTTAAGGGAGTGAAAGGGGTTGCAAAATTTTGTTCTCCTGACTGACTCACTCATGAACGCCCAGCCCAAGTCCTTGGACCTAGGAAGCTGAAATTTTGCACAGAGGTTCTGTATATAATGAAGGTAAGGAATAAAATAAGTTTGTTTGAAATTCAAGCCCTAAGGGGGCGAAAAGAGTTGCCGAAATTTGTATTAAGAGTGTAAAGAATTTGTCTAATTTTCTTGAAACTTAAAGTAAATATTTTTCAAGACAATTGATTGAACACGTTTCCGCCGTTTTTTTTTCTAAATTTAACCCTTACGGCGTTGCAACATTTTGTTCCTTGAATCTTTTCCAAAATTTAATTTCTTTTTTCTTAATTTGTGCAAACGCCACTAGATGGCGGCCAGTTCATTCTACATCACGGTATGGTTGTGTTTAACATCACTCCATATAACACTGACCGTAAAAATTGTTGTTTTTCATCATAAAAGCCATTCAGGCAGTTAATATCGCTAACAATTCGTTGGTTCTCGGTGCGTTTACTTGACTGTGTATTCTTGGATGTTGTTGGGCAATATTACCTTTTGCAGTCGTCGTAGAAGCCATTCTACATTGGAATTGGCATAATATTATTACTCTTCGTTGATTCACGGGGTTTTTATTTCTTGGTTGTTGAGTGGAACCTTTGATATTTGCTTATTGTTTGTTATCCCTCACATAAAATAATAGATAAGTTATTAAAAATCTATGGATCTATGGTGCCCTACACCATGTTCCTATTATCGGAGACGGAGCCTGTCTGTTTCGGGCCATATCATATCTGTTGTATAACACACAGGTGATGGCTAGGGAGGTACGTGAGCAAATCGTTAGCCATGTTGTAGCCAACTGGGAAGAGTTCTCTATTATGTCTCATACACGGATGTAATCCGTGGTCTCATAATAGAAAACTCTTCCCAGAACTCTTCATTAGTCTGTGGATTAGTACATATGGATGATGCAGTACACTATCCCGTGAAGTTCTTAAATACCCTGAACCCACCTGGTCTACAGCCTCACACACTTATTCTTAAAGTGGTTGCACGTGAAAGCTTTAAATATATTACATAAAAACGTAATAAAGGCCATTGTATTTACTAGCTGTGCTAGAGGTGAATCGATATATATAGGTACCCCTTATATCACTTATGCCATCGGAGTGCCCATTCGAATTTAAAAGGCTGCAATTCCCCCTTACAGTTTGTTTTGCTTTGATTGTAAATAAGTCGCATTGACAGTTACTGAAAATAGCAGGAATCGATCTTAGAGGAGACTGCTTTTCGCACGGCCAGTTTTACGTGGACTGCTCGAGAGTGAGCTCTCTTAGCAGCCTGGTCATATTAGCAGCCGAGGGAAGAACATCTAATGTGGTATATAAAGAAGTACTATGAGTTTTTATAATCACAACTAACCCTCTGTCAATAGCAACAAAGTAATCATACCCCCAGTTTCTGGATTTGCAGTAGGGGTAGCGCTTGAGACATTTCGTCCTTTTTTAAAGAATTTCTAATCGACACAGTACATTTTATATAAATAAAAAAATCTATACTTCTTCTACGATTTGTGGCAGAGTTAGATAATTGATCAGAACCAAAATCGTCTGCACCTTTTATTGAAGCATGCTGAATAACTAAAGTCCACGCGGACGGAGTCGCGGGCAAAAGCTAGTTACGGATAAAATTTTAAAAACTCTTTCTTTTGGAAGACTAAAGGTTATACATAAAGAGAGGGTTCTACACGTCAATACGAACAAATATCATATAAACCTTGAAAAGTGTGCGTCATTAAAATAAATGGAATAGCTGACATTTTTGTAGAAATGAAATGTTGTCTCTACAGGGGTATTGTATAGTTACGAGTAGTTAAATGTGAAGAAATTAATTATACTATTTTTCAAACGGACGGTTACCGACGCCTACCAGTTCACTATTAACTAAAACTGCGAAAGTAAGGAATAGGAGGACTTACAGGATGGTTCAGGAAGCCGGCAGCAGCGTCTCCAACGATTACACAATTAGTCCACACCAAAAACACATGGGATATTTAACACAACAAATAAATTATCGAGCAGCGCACGCGCGTAAGAAATTGTTCATTCGGCCATCTTGCCAGGATGAAGGAGGTAGGAGCGGGGGAGGGGTATTTTGATGTGACGTTTTGTAGGATGCGGATAAGGATTTTTTTCACAGATTAGATTAATAGTGAAGAGACTGGCCTACAGCGTCAATAGGTATTAAGAGTGGTTCGTTATAGACGAGTACCACCCGCAAGTTTTGGGAATAGCAATTTTGTTACACCATGTATAAAGGGTATCCAAGTTCTGATCCAGTTTAGTCTGTAATATGCTAAGCTGGATCAGAAATTGGACACATTAATCCTTTATTTTATCAATTTTTATATGCAGTCTCGATTGTATCGCAGCGCTGGGCAAAGGCCTTCCGCTTTTCACTCCTCCCTGTTCTGTCGCCTTATTTTATCCCCATCAGCAATCATCTTTCCATCGTAAGATTGTCTGGAATAAATTGCTTTTAGCAATAAAAAATACATTTATTTATTATTTTGTATTTGTTGTTTTTTCAGTATACAATAAAGAATATTCTTATCTTATCATATCCCCTTAAGACATGAATTTCCGGAAACTGGGACCGATAAACCATTTACCGAACGATAAACCTCCAATTCTATATATTTTCAAACTTCAGAAATTATGGACTAGCTTACCTGATCAGAGGTGCTTTGAAACCGTTATTTGAATTTTTCTGCATAGAAATAACTATACATATATCATGAGCAAAGTCAGATACTAAACGTTTTTTTGGGCGTATATGTACCTATGTGTCAATCTTTTTTGAAAAATGTAATAAAGAGACGGAATTATTTTCAACTATCTTATTAGTGAAAATATAAATTTAAAGACCTTTAGGAAGCTGGATATTTGACAGGGAAACATGTGTAGAGAACACTTAATTGTACATAAAAAAGGAAATTACGCAGCTATTAACTAAGATTACTAAATACTTCTAGAACTAAATCTGGTAGTGATCTAAATGTGATCCATTTCAGAAAACCTTTCCAATCGACCATTCGACAGCTCATCGACGTTTACGTGCTTGATCTCCATTCAATTTATTTACGGACTTTACAACAACATTGTAAACAGACTGAATCTGTAAAAAAAATGTAGTATAACGAACTTATAATTATAACAATCGACATCAACCCTTTTTATGTCCCCACTGCTGGGGACACACATGTATGTATGTATCAACCCTTGTATGTCTCCACTGCTGGGGAACGGGTCTCTTCCTGCATCGCAGTTATATTACTAATCCTCCACCACCGGGCTGAGTCCGGGTTGGTGGAGGATTGTAAGACAGTGGCGGGCCTCACTGTAGAAGTTATCAAGCCGCCCATAAGGCCTCTGACATGGCTTAACGCCTGCGATTACATGACAGCCGGCACCAATGGCATTGCACGGAAAAAACCCCACTAGCGGTAGTCACGGGACGGTCACTCAACCAGTACCTGACCGCGAATAATAATACAGCCTATTTATCCCATTGCAGGGTACCCCATCCCATTCCACGATTAGCGAGAGGGTAAGAAACTTATTATTTTACAATCTAGTAAAATTTTCTAATGCGTAGATAGCAAAACTCTATATTGAGTTAGACATTCCGGTCGTGGTAAAAAGGTTTTTGACAGGGCTTGGGATATCAGATCCGGGCAAATTTTTTCTGTGGCACGCCCGCGCGTTATATTGAGCGCAAATTGAAAACAAATCAAATATGCATCGTGCGTCCAGCCGTGAGATGGAATATGCGTGCTCGATCCAGACGAGCATTTATTGCGCCGTTTAAACTTATTCAAATATCTACTAGCACTTGATTCCGCTCTATTCCGACGCTATTGCACGTGTTACGTATTCATAAAGGTGCAAAATGTATTCCACAAAACGGTAGAAGGAGTATCCCAGTAACTCTATGAACAATGCTCAGGCTTACAATATAAAACTTATGGCTACCTAGATAGATGCAACAATATACCGACGTCCAGGGCCAGTGGAGGTCGGACCGAGGAATCAACGGACCGCAAATTTGTCGGAACTACCAACGAGAAATCGGATTACATACAGCCTTAACGATCTGGGAGCGCCATTAGCGGATGTCTTTGTGATGAATTAAATTTGCTGCTGAAAGATGTTTATCGACAGGACGTTACTATGGTTACTTTTTTACCTGCTTTTGTCCTTAACATTACAGTCTGCTTTACTCGATATTAATTGTCTTCTTTTAGTTTTTTGCGGTGAACTACGTACCGCCACAGAATCCGTTTATACGATGCTTTTTACCATGGCAACGCAATATCGTAAATATATTAGAGTTTGGTACAGTAACATATTCTTCCACGGCAACGCAATACAGGATATCAAGTATGTCTCAATCAGGTCTATCTGTATGCCAAGTTTCGTGCAATTCCAAAGCCAAAGTGATTGAGTAACAAACATCTAAACATCTTCACAAACTGTTACATTTATAAAATTACTGGGATTATTTCAAATGTCTGTAAATGATAAAAGAGTTGCCATGTTGACAAATTAATCGGTCAAATTGGCATATAGTCTATTTATTGTTACCTGTCCGATTTAGTAAACAAGATTCTAACCTTAAAATTGAGATTAGATGCCTAAACTAGACATTTTCTCGCAAATTCATGAACTACCATGAACTATGTTTATAAAATTGGCAGCGTGTTATCTAAAATAGTGTTCCAGGTTACTTCATTTATGGAAATATGGCAGTTTTGGACTAAAAAGTCACAGTTTAAGAGTAGAATCTTGTTTACTAAATTGGACAAGTAAGACTACATAGACTGTACGTATGGCGCGCACAGTTTCGCACTCCACCCCGACGCCTCAAGGTTTCTGGATTTTTTTTTGCGTTAACCTTGCCTTTGTAAATTTATTTTCGCATCTTATCTTTACTAGTAAAGGGAGCTGGTCAAATTCCCCGCTGCGTTTCTCGTAATACATCGAGCACATACTACGAACTCAAGAGTGAAAAAATACACTTTGTAAATGTTATTAAAACTGTTTTTATACGGATTTATGCCCGTTTATTACATTTTTCCGACGTTTCGGCACATTTTCAGGTGGCGTGGTCTCGGATGGATTGTAAATAATTCCTGTGTCTTATATTTGTATGCAATAAACTATAAACTATAATAGTTACTCTTATGAAGGGCATATACGTATACATCCCACTACAGAGCACAGGCCTTCTCCTAGAGAGAGAGAAAGAGCGAGAGTATGTGCTAAATTACCACGCGTGTCCCGCCGATTGACAATTTCAAACGCTGAGGGTAGATAACTCAGATTTCCTCACGATATTTTCGTTCACAGTTAGCATCAGGCAATTTTACCGAGCTTAAATTCATGAGACTCATTTTAATAAGATGAGTCCTTAATACTACAATGCTTTGATAAATACACAGGACGGTAATCTTCTTAGTGAAGCCGTAGAGAACTGCAGCGGAGACGGCATTTCACTTAAATATTGTTGAATTGTTACAAGAAATTAAGGTTTAGCACTTTACTAAGTAGATATTTAATTATAACGAGTCTATTCGGTAATATATTCCCATACGTAAAAAAATTATAAAGATATAAAATTTTTTTTTTTAGGTACCCTATAAACGCCTCAATGCATGGCACAGGCCTTCTCTTCAGACAGAAAGGGAGAATATGGGCTTAATCGCCAAGCGGGCCCACCGCGGATTGGCAATTTCAAGCTCTGAGCTATTTAAACAACTCGGACGCTCAGGTTTCCTTTTCTCTATCGTTGAGGAGTGGTGTTGCTACTATAACTGTACAAATATACCTACATAACTTAGAAAACAAAGCCGTAGGTACATACCTACAGGAATCGAACCTGGGTATCTCGCTTCCAAATCCATTGTTCTAGTCACTGGGCTACCTCCGCTTGCATTACTTATTACATTTTAACATACTTACCATAACTTTTCTCACAAGTTATTACTGCTAGCAAATTTGTGTACTCTTAATAAATTACACCTAACTTAGTAATATTCAAGTGAGATATATTTTAAAGGCATGCTTTTACCTACCATCTAAATCTAACACTAAATAGAGTAAGTAGCGTGTTTCAGGCCGGTTACCTGTCAGAGTGACTGATCGGTCCAATGGTTTTGAAATGTTTTTTCAAGGCTATATTTCAAATGACGGTTTTATAAATGAAAATTTGTTTTAAAGGTTGAATTGAATAAAATTGAAAAATCAATCTTACAGTTATGTAGAGTATATACGTATGTATGTGCGCTACCTTTCCTGTTCAGAACATTGTTTTATCTTAATAAATGTTGCCTGTTTGCTTTTCTATAATTCTAAATCTAAATTAATATTATCAAGAGGCTCCAAAACTACATAGCCAAAATCCATTCACTAGTTTTTACAACAGACTTTCAGGACGTTTGAGCTATAGGCTTGTCTAACTACCACACGAACAAAGTCGCAGAAACTGCTATATTAGATAATTTTTATGGTGGCTTCGTTTACCAATCTTTTTATTTATGAAACTGTCTATGTACCTAGTAATGAATGAAGTTTGGAATCAAACCACAGATGTCGGTCCCACAAAGTCGAACTAACACAATGGCGTGACAAAAATGTCGCCACTACAAATAACAAGTGGTTTTCTGACCTCCTAGTCGTTATTTTCTCGTTGAATAAATCGCTCAGTCGGCATTCGGATTGGAAAGCCGGAATATAATAAATCTGTAGGTAGTTGTTTGAAATGTGAAGTACAGAAGTATCGGTAAATGACAAAAAACGCGACTCCCTAAAAATTTACATATAAGTACTATAAGTATGTTGTTTAATTTTCATATTTTCAGTCACTCTCAAAGTTAAGACGAATCGAATGACACCGGTCAACCTAAAATCCATCAAACCGCTTGGGTTACAAAGCGTAACCAGGAAATATACATACACATATACGAAAAGCGTAACCCTCCTTCTGACGCAGTCGGAAGGAGGGTTACGCTTACGAGGGTTAATATCATCATCATCATCAAACCACTATGTTCCCGCCGAGGGGTACGGGTCTCTTCCCTGAGGAAGGTATAGGCCATACTCCACCACGGGGGCCAAGTCCGGATTGGTGGAGGCTTGCAAGACTAGTGGCTGGTCTTACTGGGTAAAAATATAATTCTTCATAAAAATCTGTAACTATTTTTCAGGGATTAAGGTGCTTACAGACTCTCTGAAAGACTATTAACTCAGTCCAAATACTTATAATTAGACAAATACATGCATTGGTCTTGTTTTCTGTTCCGTCTCTATCTTTAAAATGCTACTCTAATTCTACCTCTCTCTGAGTGAACAGAATTCTCTCTCAAAGATCCACTCAATTAACATTTGAGTAAATCTCTATTAACAATAACAGAGGGCATCCAATTTTGGGGGGACCCGGGCCGAGTTTCATAAAACTACCACTCGTAGTTTATCATGACAAATCGAGGTACACTGCATGGCAGAGTCTACTTATTGATCTGTGGTTGAATCGACTTTTCAATGTAGTTATCTTTAAGAATATACCTCGGGCTCTAGAGTAGGCTTCGGTTTTCGCCGAAAGCACACGAGTGTAATGCTACTTCCTGCTCTGTATAAAACTTTTTTCACTATTTTGACAAGTTGTGTAAATTAACTGTCAATTAGTTTCAATATTTTTATTACACGAATATATCCGATTCTATCCGATAAAAGCCGAGGTCTATTCTGAAAACTAACAGATTATACATCGAATTATCATAGTGAACCAAGAATTGTAGTTCCATGAAACAGGACGCAGAAGTAACTGTGTCGTGAGTTATTAATTAAAGGCGCAGGGCGGTGCTAACTAACGCCATCAATGGAATAAAAATCATAACTAGTTTTATAACACCTTCTGTTGGCTGAATGTCAATGTACATTGTAAAATGTAAGCCGCTGCCTTCGATCCGTATTATAGTGGAAAAAATGGCAGCGGAAAAAAATCTCCACTCTGACCATCCTTTCTCAAGGCATCTTAAACCAAATAAATCAGTTGCCTCCTATACGTATACCTAATTAAAATGTTATTATTGCCATTAACAACCCTAAATGCTCACTATAGTAGGGAAAACGTAAGTGCTGCGGCCAAACACACGAACAGCACTCAAAATAGTTGTCAAAAGTTGCTAAGATTTGTAATGTTTAAAACCTAGGTTCAACACTTAGGATTTTAATCGGTTTTCAAAACTGCTTAACTTCTCGATTCTTGAACCTAAGTTCTCATCAGTATGTTCTAAAAAGAGCGTTAGCACTATATTTATTAAGATTGATTATTATACTATTTTTATTTTTAATGCACTAACCCGTGCTAAGGAACAAATTTAAAAACCTATTTAGAGGCTAAAAATTTCACCCATGCCGGGATTCGAACCCGTAACCTCTGGCTATCCGTGCCAGCGCTCTACCAATTGAGCCAATGGGCGACAGAGCGACATCTGTGAAATTTCGATACTCTTTACACTATTCTCTGTATTACGTACAGGCAGCGACATCTGACTTAAGCAAATTGCATTACTTACAGCCCCGACTACCTACTTTGCAGTTAGGTTTAACATCGGAACGACATCACTGTACCCACATGATTATACTATTTTTATTTTTAATGCACTAACCCGTGCTAAGGAACGTCCCGGCATGGGTGAAATTTTTAGCCTCTAATTAGGTTTTTAAGATTGATTATTACACTATTTTTATTTTTAATGCACTAACCCGTGCTAAGGAACAAATTTAAAAACCTATTTAGAGGCTAAAAATTTCACCCATGCCGGGATTCGAACCCGCAATCTCTGGCTATCCGTACCAGCGCTCTACCAATTGAGCTCGAATTGGGTCCGAATCCCGGCATGGGTGAAATTTTTAGCCTCTAAATAGGTTTTTAAGATTGATTATGTTAACTTTTTCCAAAAACTCGTTATAAAAGAAGATACGATTTTTTTAATGGGGGTGCTAGTTAGCACCGCCTAGCGCCTTAATAGTGTACTTGTTAAATCAATTACCAGGTAGGTAATTGAATTACATTGAAGTCACCACTGCACCTAACACTATACTATTTTGCAGACTCAGTGCAAGTCAACAAAACTACTAATATGTCTATATTAGTAGTTAGCTTATGTGTAGGGTCTATTTTATTTTACTCCAGGCAGGATTCAAACCCACCCACCCCACCAAACCCACCCAAATGTTAGGCCGGCATTCTATCGCTGCACTACCACCGCTTATCATCATTACGCATTAATGAAATGCTGAGTTTTGTTGGTTTTTGTGTTTATTTTGGTGTGCAAACAGTATTTTTGTATACATTTGTTTGCAAAACAGGGATATGAACAAAAATTATGTTTCACGAATTAATTTAATACCACGAAGAAGTAAATAATGTTTTGCTTGCCTGTGTGGGTATTCTGTGTTTTTAATCTTGCTTTGCTTTGACAGCAGTCTCTATACAATAAATGAACTAGGCATTTCTAGCGTTGGCAAATAAAACCAAACTCCTTTTGACTACTCGAATAAATTAGGTCGTGTTGGACTTAATAGTAATAAGAAATTTATTCGCTATAATTAATTAGACATTGAAATTTAAAGGTTATCTGTTAGGTTAAAACACTGTTGTAAGTCCCTTACTCCTAAACTAGGCTGTATCTTATGAGTCGGTTCCTTCCTCATTTTGGTGTGTGTGTGTATGTGTGTGTGTTAGTCGAGTGTTTGCATAGGTTATTAATATAAGGCCATTTTACAAGTGTGTGTTTGTTTTGTAGTTTTATTTACTATTACTATACCTTTATATAGATTAAGTACTTTATTTTTCATTATTCGTTTGTTTTCAATTCGACATAAACGTAACGAAAACGCACGCTTGTATTCCGAAAGGATAGGCGAGGACCTAGGTTTGCCACTTGCCACGACCCTGACATATCACTTTCACTTCATCAGATTTGATTGTTTTTAATTTATTTTATTAAATAAAAGCTTTATACCAAGCTGTGGAAACAAGGTAGCAAAATGTTTTAAGCCTCCACGAGACGAGGCCTCCAATTACTTGAATGTAGCTTAAATCCGCTTGTAGGATTATGCAATAACAAAATAGCAATGAAATTAAATTGTGTTCAACGTTCGAACAGCACCCAATTAGACGGGTTTTTCAATGGGTATATTTTGTAAATATCTTATTGCTCAACTTTTGCGAGCACTCGAATCCCGAACTGAAGTGGTCACTTGCGAAATTCAGTATGGCTACTAAGACGCGGAGGAGTGGCAACACGGGAAAACACGCAAGCTGTCACTTGAAGAGTGCACAAAAAGGCACTTGGGTGTCTTGTCGCCGTGAGAGGCCCTCTACTCTGACACCCGCGTTAAACAAAATATTTTCACCAACACTCATTTTCCTGAGAGTTGTTTCACTTCGCACGTAATTTTCGCCCGTAAGAGATTAATGCTAGAAGATGTTTGACAGGTAGTTTTCAGCTATATTATTATTGTAACGCTTTGGTGTACTTTTTCTGTTATGGTACAATATTGATGTAAACAAAGAAATTTAATAAATAAATAAGCTTCATTCAAACTAGTGTTTTATACAAACTAAACCACGAATTCGATTTTTGGTCGGATTTATGTTAATACTGTGTAGTGCTTACCAATATTTTGGTTCAAAAATATATATTTTATTTATTGCCCGTTGGTGCGTATGTCATGTAATGACAGTCGTTAAACCATGTCGGGCTGTTTGATAACGTTGTGACGTCATAGTTTCTGCTCGATATGTATGGAGTGTTTTTGTACATTTATCATTTGATTGAATTTTCGGCGGTTGTATTATACAAAGTATTGGTCGTAACTGTTATCGTAGAGAAAAAACTATCACCTTTATTTTAACATGGCCTCCTTGATTATATTATGATGTTTTTTTTTTGTACACGTTCTTTATTTACCATTGCAAAGTTTTCTTTCACGTTCAAAAGCCTGTTTAAATTAATATGTAAAGTCACACCACCCTAGAACCTTGTCACATTAACCTCCTTAAGCCTGATGTATGAAAAATTGACTATTGTGACTTTGACAAGGTACTGAAATGGATACATGCTAGTGCGTGTAACTGTACCGAGGATCATCTCGCGTCGTTCTTCTCAGTGGACAATTGGACATGTCAAAACAGAATGTATCGTCACTGCAGCGATATTTCATCGAACTACTGTCTCTTCCACGTCCGCTAGCCATTGGGATGATAAACGAACAGGCCACTTCTATGCTGTGCTCGTAGCATCACGACGGTTTATTAGGTATATCCCTTAGAATTATCTGTGCGTGAAGGGTGCCATTATAGATAGATAGATAGAAGGGTGCTATAATGCAGCCTATATACGGTCGCGGTCTAAAAATGTTTATCAGTGTTCAAATTAAATTCTTTAGCACACTGTGTGCAGTAAAGTCTAAAATCTAGGTACGTATTACTTTTTAATAGTTGTAGCATAGATTCTAACAAAAAGAGTATTCATGAAGTTTTGATGATGAAACTCTTTTCTTTATTTAAAAGTTGACATAATTGAATTTTCTACAATGACTTTTATCAAAAATACTAGAATTGAAATAATAGAAATTGATTGTAAAACCATGGCGACCTCGCTTGGGTGAATCTTTATTGCTTCTTCTATGCTCTATGCCTAATCAAATCACATAATACCATCGACCATGTGGCATAGATTTGTGGAAGCAATTACCAACCTTAAGGTGGTAAACATTTTCAGACCGCGAGTTTACGTGCCACTATAGGGCACTATAGTGGTGGAGTATGGCCTAACCTTCCTGCGATGCAGGAAGAGACCCGTGCCCCAGCAGTGGGGACATACAAGGGTTGATAACGATCGATAACGATAGGGCTTAGGCATTCTCTTAGAGAAAGATAGTATGGGCTTCATCACCACGTGTGCCCACCGCGGATTTCCTCACGATGATTTCCTTCAGTGTTAGCGAGTGGTATTTCTACTATTACATCATAAATTTACTTCTTCTTTTTCAGGTTATATTATGTAGTCCACTGCTGGACATAGCCCTCCCCTAATGAGCGCCATAGCGCCCTGTCTTCAGCTTGCCGTAAATGTACGTAACTTAGAAAATAAAGCCATTTAGTACATTCCGATATTCGAACCCAAGACCTCCCGAATTAGAAGCTAACGTTCTACTGCTACGCTACCACCGCTCTTTAATTTAATTCAATAAAATTTAGTACATTCCGATATTCGAACCCACGACCTCCTGAATTAGAAGCTGACGTTCTACTGCTACGCTACCACCGCTCTTTAATTTAATTCTATAAAGTTTTAATTTATAAAGTGCAATTATTATTGTTGTGGTAGTTTGATTTTAATCACAGATTGCTAATTACACTTGAGATAACATTAATTACACAAGTAATGAAGTTTATTACAATACGAACCCTAAAAACTAAAAACGCATCAAACCCTGGTATGGAACAACACCATTAAAACTATTGTTACGTAATTAGCAAAAATTAGCTAGTCGCTACCGGTGAAAAAAACATCGTGAGGAAACTCTAGTGTAGTGTGAAACTATAGTGTATACTCAGTATTTGCTACGTACCATGGCCCAACTGTGAGGATAAGTGCATAAATCTCAGGTCTAACTAACTAGAATGAAATTATATAGCATTTGTTCATGGTGCTCCTAGGTACGATTACATGGTCGCTTTTATAAGAATTGAACAGTAAATAAAAATTGTAAGAAACTATACAATCTTCAAGTGACCAAAACATAAAATAGAATTGATAGTTCTTGCGAAAACAATAGTTGTGTAACTACCAGCTTACAAGGAAATAAAAATCGGAAGAGGCTGTCACGGAATTACGGGCAAAGCCTGCTTGATTTCCGTACAAGCAAATAATGGCCCCAAACTTCTCATACTGTTGTCTCACTCCGTCACCAGCAATATGAAAAGAAAAGCATACAAAAACCTCGTGGACGTGGAACAAGTTAGGGACGGAATCACGTACAGGGAACGTGGGGGCAGGGTGGTATTGCCGCTAGAGCAAACAACGATGCAATAAACCCGGCCAAGACGACTGTAACGCTCCCACTATCTTAATAGCGCTTTTATCCATCGGGCGGGCTGCATGGTACACACATGTCGCTTTGTACACGTCTGTCGAGCTTGTATGTTCCGCTGGCTGTTTGGCTGTTTGTACTTAACTTAACTAGCAAAACTCTGTTCTACATGGGGATAAGGTTTAGGGATTAATTTATACCATATAATATTTGTTAATGATTTACGATACTCATACATAGTTCTTTATTAACTATTCGCCAGCTGCGAAAAACTAAAAGTGACTTCTCACAGTAATTGACTGTACACGCCACTTTAGTCTACCCGTGACCACGGCAACTGTAACGCTGCCGTACGTCGGAAAATGAGATCCCGGTGAGTTTGCACGGTGGGTGGGTGGGTGTATCTAGGGTTTGCCAGTGTAATTTTCTTATTAAATAAATCATCACGTCCTCGTGTTTTTTAAAATATTACCTAATTTGAGATTGTCAACCCTTAAGAAGGCACTTCACGAAGGGATTCCCATACAAGAGTAGTTTTAGCAAAATAAAAAGAAATTAAAGCCTCATAAGACTTTCGATAGAAAAATAATTTCCTTTTAATAACATTGTTTCCAATTATAAGTATGATTAAGCCTCGATTTACAACCTCTAAACGTAATGGCAAAGTTTTATTGCAATCCGGGAAGCCGTTTGTAAATAAAAACCAATCTACGTTTTGTAAGGGAATAGCTTCGTGAAAAGCCTTCTTAAGATGCTCCATGAAGTTTACTGGACTTCACTTTTATTGAAAATATTTTTTATATATAATTTACAGGCCTAAGGCAGAAAACCTAGAACAATATTGTATTTCCGCTTAAAACGGCCAAGGAGATTGTTCATGGAATTAAAATACACTTTTTACAAACACCATCTGCAAAAGAAGATACAATTATTAGTCGTTTATTGGTGGCACTAGTCAAGGCATTACTATATTAAGCCAACCAGACGAATAAACCATCACACTGAGTAATAGCGCAAAGAAAATGATGAGCGCTAATAGCCGCGAGTGCATGAAATATTAATCCTATTAATTAAGGGGAATTACAAAAGCCTCCCGCCGTAAGCAGTCTCGTGGACGTGGTGGAAGATCTTAATGATCGTGTGATCCCCACTCGGGGGGGATTTGCGGCGCTCCACGGAAAATTACACGAACTTAAGGAGATATAGGCCAGTCGGCGGGCTTACTGTCTGATATGTTTTCTTGACAAAAGATAATCAGGGAGTCGATTCTCGCCCATACGAATTGAAAGCGTTGACGCAAAATATTCAACGGCTTAGACATTTTTCGCATGAAAATAAGATTAGATAACTCGACAGAGTCATTAGACATTAATTTTCTCATTCGAATTCAATATAGCATCTTATTCAGAATACAGATTTTGGTTGTCGCTCGACTTTTTATGTAGAATTCAAGTCAAAGGCCTTAAGAGTCGTATACGAATTATTTGCTAATGAAGTGAGAATTTGCTCCCAGGTCAACACTAACTACGCTCAAGTATTTTTATGTAGCCTATAAGCTTCTCGCTGCAGAGCACAGGCCTTCTCTCAAAGATAGAGTTAGGGCTTATTTACCACGCGTGTCCACCGCGGATGGGCATTTTCAATCGCTGAGGTATTTCAATACCTCCGATATGGAAATACCTCAGGAAACCTGAGGGTTGCCTCACGATTAACAAGTGGTATTGCGGACATATCTTAGGTAGTTTTTTGCGAGAAAATATTTATTTAGAAATAACAATGAAAACGACATTACAAAAACTCGCAGGACGGTTCGTCAAAAGACGTAGCACCACAAACAACATAAAACTAAAATTAATCAAAAATACATTCCTGAATAGAATTGAAATTTTCGCGAAGTAAATACTAGAGCATACCATCTGATCAGATTTTTTTAAAAAGAAATAAGACGGGCGAATAAGTACGACCGAAGTATTTACTAAATAAAATGTTCAGTTCAGAAACTGGCGATTTTGTAAAACAATGTAACAAAAGCTCTAATTTTGGGGTTCCGTTCTCAAAATTATTGAATATATAAAATTATACGTTGACGACGACGTCTTCTTCTCAATTCCCCAAAAAAATTGGAGCCTCCTAATTTTGTCACCCCACTAAAGTGGCAATAAAGTGGCTTTTTCCGCACGCTGCGCGTACGGAAAAAGCCGCTTTCTGGCCAAGTGTAGACATAGAAAGATGTATACAACACGGGAGGTAATAAAGAAAGCTCTCGATCGCATATTTACGTCCCTCGCTTGCAGCTCGGGCCGCAAACTTCTGCGATCTCGGCCTTTCTTTGTATTATCACCCTAGTTGTGTAATGTACTATTACAGTACTACAAGTTTTTTAATTTTTTCTATTGCTCTACCGTAAAGATAATAAGGACAAAAATCAAGTTTTCTACAGTATAAACTCGCACCTGTATCTCAGAGACCAGGGCTTGCCATGTGTCGCGATCCGAAAATATTATTTTTCCTAATTCCTATCCAAATTTCGTTTTTCGCGAAAAACATATTTTTTCAGAAACATCATCATCATCAGCCCATTATATCCCCACCGAGGAGCACGGGTCTCTTCCCTGAGGAAGGTATAGGCCATACCCCACCACGGGGGCCAAGTCCGGATTGGTGAAGGCTTACAAATGGCTGGTCATACTGTCAGAAGTTTTCTGACCTGGCTTAACGACTGCCACCTATCGACGACAGCTGTCACCAACTGCTTAACGTGCCTTGCGAAGCACGAAATCGCTCGGAAAAATGCCACTAGCGTTAGTCATGCACTGATCGCGCCCTGTGTTGCTTAACCTTCGTGATCGTTTAAGATCACTCAGGCAGCCAGTGCTAAGAGCGAATACGTAATATTTTTTAATGCATCTAAATAATACCATTTTATAAACACAACGATTTGAACGACTACTTCTATTTAGGTAGACCTACAACGCGAACAAACAGACTATCTTATTGCACAGCGACCTCCGATAACGAACAATCTCCGCTTGATGCGGACAGTACTGCCCGCGTGGCTAATGACATAGCATGGCTAGCATGCGTGACATATACGGCATACGTATGAACGCAACACAACACGATTTTAATGAGAAATGGCAAATGAATGCGCTTTTAAACAAACGAGGTGTGTTCGAACAAAGTCATACAAATGAGACCGGTTTTCAATGAAAGACGATGGTTGAACGAATCCGGTACTAAAAGAATATAATCAGTACCACACAGCCTACATTTTACTATAATAATGCTAAACAATGTCGCTGTGGATACAGGGATGACTAGTACACACAATAAAAAAACTCGATGACATTCCTTTATCGAGTAGACGATAGTGCTGTTTCATTGCATGTTTGTATTTAAATTTCCTAATGTGAGCTCGTTTTACTCAATCTTTGAAAAAACGGTTTTGGGCGCCCGCGATTCAAGTTTTCCTAGTGCGGGGCCCGCTGTGTATTCGTTCATGTAAAGCAAAATTATTTGGCGATAAATATTTTTGTATTTAACTCAGTGTGTGACATGCATAAGATAGTAATACAAAGGTTCCCAAAAAAGTTTTATTGTGAGGTGAATGCAACGAATCTAATTGCGGCGCCGGGGCCACCTGATTTCATGCATGCGAGTATTACAAATTTAGTTAATGTACAACTTAAAATATATTTCGTTAAATTCCTCCTCTACCGATGATGCAGCTTTATTTTCCTAGTATTTCTTAATGATTCGCGATGCTCATAAATTTATTAGGTAAAACGTAATTACCTTAATTCCTGACATTTCGGCAAAGTTGCAGTTGCCGTGGTCACGGGTAGATTGAAGTGGCGAGTACAGTCAGTCACTCATATCTTAGGTAGTCACTTTTTTTCGCAGCGGACCGACACACAACACTCACTACGTCCGCGGAGAGGTCTGGTAAGAACGCACGTGATATGCTTTGCTCTTGGTTTCACGTACTTAAATCTTGAAACCCTCATCTCTGTTGAAATTTGTGTTTGAAATAATCGGGTTTTATCAATAACTTTCCAGATATATTAAGTTTACACGATGCGCGTTTTAAGCAAATGTGTTGAGCACACTGCAAAACAGACTAGTTAGAAGTTTAACGATGTCTGGTACTAAACACTACTGTAATGTTAAATTGTGTTTTGGAGACGCTAGTATCTAGTGTTTACATAAAGGTAATTAAATTTAGAACAACATGAAACTCCTCCATCGCTCCGCTCACAGGATATAATATGAATAAACATTAATGTTTCTTAATAAATATTTGTATTTCAGTTTGTCCTTTATGAGTTCCTAAGTCATGCTTCTGGAAATCCGAATATCTGATTGTTTCAAAATCTGATAGTTTCATTAGCTTTGGAGGGTTTCCCGCGAAGGTTATTAGCTCAAAAAATATTTTGTATAAATACTTGCCATTCTACCTTCTATGAGTTCCTAAACCAGTAAAATCCTAAACAATATTGAGCCAAAACCTCATACTCAAATTTTGAAATGCGATGTTTTTTCAAAACCGATTTGCCACTCTAAAACTCAGTTAAATATTTTTTAAATAATAAATGTATAGTTAATTTGATATTATTTAGAGTCCTTATGTATTATTTTATTGTGAAACTACGTTTATTAAATACACATTTTGTTTTATAAGAAATACAATTTTAATTATTTGTTGGATTTTACCTTTTATCACGCGAACAATTTTTGCTGTTGTATCATATCATAAGTAGTTAAAATTCACTTTAATGTGGAGAGAAAGATGTTTATTTCTTACGAATGCTTCGAAAGGGCCCATTAACCATAAACTGAGAAATATTAAAAATATTGGACGTGATCTCTTAAGTTGCACTTTTAACAATTTTGCTTCGATTGCAACCCTTGTATGTCCCCACTGCTGGGGCACGGGTCTCTTCCTGCATCGCTAGACGGTTAGGGTCTCTTCCTGCATCGCTAGACGGTTAGACCATACGCCACGGGGGCTAAGCTCGGTTTTGTTTACTTCTCAGCAATTGATAGCGAATGTTTTTCAAACTCAAAACGTAGTTAATTAACAAATCAAAACGTAGCGCATTTTAATTACATTTCAAAGACTACCGGGTCGCAAGAATAAAATAATTAATAATTGCTTCTTTTTAATTATTGATTACTAATTATTAAATTATAGCTAATTATCAATTCCTTACTTTGTTGAGTAACGTAAATCTATCGAATAGACTATCTAGGCGACAAGTCGACTTTGTTCCGATACTGGACTATTTGTTTATAATTTGTAAATAGCAGCAACTTATCGATTTTGTCTCGATACTGGACTATTTGTTTATAATTTGTATTTAGCAGCTATTTATCGACTTTGTCCCGATACTGGACTATCTGGTAAAATATTTCGCAAGAAATTCCTGACAAAGAATTTTCAAGAACTTTTATCCTGAAAACTTGGTTGGAAGAAGAAAACGTGTTTGGACTCGTAGTCGTCCCGTTACAGGTTCCCTTTGATTGATCAAAGGTGCAAAGTGTCTCCGTAAGCAATTCGGCGCTTTATTCCTCCGGTCTTCGTTGGACACATCCCATCGTTTCCATCTTTAAACAATTTCGCGTAACGTACACAACAGCACATCCACCTTATGAAATTATACAATTTTGCGAATAGCCCAAGAATAGGCCTAAGCTGAAAATGTAAAAGCGGAGTAGAGTTCTGCTGACGTCCACTCCTTTGGCATAGCTTTGCATGTTTGCCGTACCCATTTATGAATGTCTCGTGCCCACCTCAATGTATTGGGCTGCTGAATATACAGGGTGTAGCGTTAATAGTGGTCCAAGCTTAAGAGGGTATACACCATACAATTACCCATCACATACCCAAATTTGAAATAATTTTACCCATAGGTCTGGCCAAAATTTTTTTTTACATTATTTACATAAAAAATTTTTTTTTTCACTTATGTAGCTGTAATTTCGACAAATGAGTGTTTATTTCGGATCTTTTTTAGTTTTGTACACCTTAATACATTTTTTAAAAACCTATTTAGAGGCTAAAAATTTCACCCATGCTGGGATTCGAACCCGCAACCTCTGGCTATCCGTACCAGCGCTCTACCAATTGAGCCAATGGGCGACTCACGGCATCAGTGAAATTTCGAACCTCTTTACAATATTCTCTGTATTACGTACAGGCAGCGACATCTGACTTAAGCAAATTGCATTACTTACAGCCCCGACTACCTACTTTGCAGTTAGGTTTTAACATCGGAACGATATCACTGTACCCACATGATTACACTATTTTTATTTTTAATGCACTAACCCGTGCTAAGGAACAAATTTAAAAACCTATTTAGAGGCTAAAAATTTCACCCATGCTGGGATTCGAACCCGCAACCTCTGGCTATCCGTACCAGCGCTCTACCAATTGAGCCAATGGGCGACTCACGGCATCAGTGACCTTAATACATGCCACCATTTGAATGTATGTTTTCAGGTAAGAAAATAAAATCCATTTTTATTCTAGGAAAACTTCTTTATTAATAATATAATGGAAATGAAAATGCTTCTGACTTAAAAAAAATGTACTACACTGGCAGTGCCCATTATTAAACAAATTGTCCATTAAAAGCCCGCTCCTTCCCGGAAAAAATACCAAATACGTCACTATTCCACTCCTATCAAATCAATCACAGCCTATACTCGTTCACTACTGGACCTAGGCCTCCCTCGGCCACCCTCATCCAGCAACTACAAGCAAACTGTCTCAGAATCGTCGCTTCAGTGCAGTACGCAGTTATGGTTTCTAGTGAGGAACATTTGTACCCCAACGGCTGTCGATGTGAAGCGCCCTGCCATACTTGCTAATCGTATAGGCTTAAAGCTCGCACGCAAACACCGAATTTATAAATAACTAATATTTCAGTAATGTTTGCAGGTACCTATACATGCCATCTATAAGCCTGTGGCGAGCACATGTCAACTCTGCGGTCGCACTATAAACTCCAACATTCCTGCATCGCGCAATCAAAGTGTTTCACATGACATACCATAAATATAACGTCCGACGGACAACAGATCGTATGGCTGGGAACCGGCCGTCCCCAGGCATACGATCTGCCAGGTGGAGAATTTCCCTTTTTAGTGGAAGAGCACGATCAACCGCTCTTCCCTATAGGCTTATAAGATTGGCAAGTAGAAAACGGCACATTTTTGTTGAAAAATATCGAGAGTAGTGGACAAACAAAACCATATCCACGTTGATAAGCATCTTTGGTAAGCCCGAATTCGGATCCTACCGCCATTCTACGCTGCTGGTTCCGGATCCCCGATTAAAACACCCTTTCGCATGTAAAACTCCCCGAATCACTCCGAAGGCGATATTGCGTGACGGACTTAAGTCGCTATCAGATTATGTGACCATTCCGTCTCCTTCACAATTTGTCTCTTTATCTGCAGCAGTAAATACTTGCCTTATCGGTTTTTACACGCTGCAACCCCAACCAGTCTATTTAAGTACCTAAAGATTAGTTAAAAGGCCTCGTAAAAAGCAGACAGTCAAAATTACCGACGCAATGACGCTTGACAAAATAAATAAGTAGGCTGCAAAAGTGCCTCACAATACACATCTCACGTTATCAAAATAAATGTTCTTATTATGCGTACCACTTTGTACTATGAGCATTTATTTTCATCCGTAATAAGCCGAAAAGTCCTCATTAAAAGTCAACAAGTTAAATAATAATATGTAAAGTTTCACATGCTTAACACGTAATAGGGTGACGCCCTTTTACGTGTCCCTGTGCTTAAATTCGCAATGCGTGCTTTCACACGAACACTTTACGTAGGCCTCTGCTCGGAAGCGAGGCAACCGACGACGGGGTGTCAAGATACGGTGGTGAAGCTAATTACTATGATGAAACACATACCACTCGTCTCATCGTGATAATGTTTCCGTGCGGCATTATTTTGATAAAGTCTAAATAAATGCACAGTTCTCACGTTTTGCACTAGATTTATGATGAAAATGAGTACATATTTAAAAGTATAGTCTGTTAACTTTTAGAATATACCTCGGCTACTATCGGATATAATCGGACATATTCGTGTAATAGAAATATCGGAACTAATATGACACTTAATTTCGAATCGGAACTAATATGACACTTAATTTTTAAATCAGAACTCGATCATCAGTACGAAAACCGGCGAAACTTGGCGAAAACCGAAGATTACTCTAGAGCCCGAGGTATATTCTAAAATCTAACAGACTATAATAGCTTTTTTTGACGCTACCCAACGAAATATAATAATTTATGAAAAAAAAATCTTACTCAAACTTTGGCGTTCCTAAAGGAGGCATATGATCTGTAAGTATCAAGGCAAGTGTCAAACCCAGTCTCTGCCTCCCCTCCAAGACACTATGTATAATTCTATTGTAATTACTCTATATGATGAGTTATTTATTGATTTCGTTGTGAATTGTCTTATGTAGCTTTACTTCGTTAGTTAGACCTAAGTTTTTTGGCAATTAGCCTCATAGTTGGGACATTGTACGTAGCAAGCGCTGAGGTGTTTTTACATTTCTGACACTAGGGTTTCCTCACGATGTTTTCCTTAACCATTTGCGTGTAGTACTATACCAGTTGCTGTTATAGTAGCGAATGTTATAGTACTACAAATGTATGTTAGATTTTAGAATATACCTCGAGCTCTAGAGTTTCGGTTTTCGCCGAAAGCACACGAGTGTAATACTACTTCTTGCTCTCATTTCAAAATTAAGTGTCATGTTAGTTCCGATTTCGAAATTAAGTGTCATATTATTTCCAATATTTCTATTACACGAATATTTCCGATTCTATCCGACAGTAGCTGAGGTATATTCTAAAAGCTAAGAGACTGTACATAATTTTGAAAACAATGTCATTGGTACAAACCGCGTGTCGAACCCACGACCTCCCGATTGAGAAGCCAGGCGTTCTACCGCTCCGCTACCACCGCTCTGCTTGTAGCTTTACTTTTGCAAATGAACTATTTACTTTTTTTCAATTTGATTTTTTTGTAGTACCTGCTATAGGTTAATGTGTAGTACAGTCTGATAGCTTTTAGAATATACCTCGGGCTCTAGAGTAGGCTTCGGTTTTCGCCGAAAGCACACGATTGTAATACTACTTCCTGCTCTGTATAAGACTTTTCTTCACTATTTTAAAAGTTATGTAATTATTAGTTCATATTAGTTCCGATATTTCTATTACACGAATATATCCGATTCTATCCGATAGTAGCCGAGGTATATTCTAAAAGCTAACAGACTATAGCTAAAAACCTATTTAGAGGCTAAAAATTTCACCCATGCCGGGATTCGAACCCGCAACCTCTGGCTATCCGTACCAGCGCTCTACCAATTGAGCCAATGGGCGACTCACGGCATCAGTGAAATTTCGAACCTCTTTACAATATTCTCTGTATTACGTACAGGCAGCGACATCTGACTTAAGCAAATTGCATTACTTACTGCCCCGACTACCTACTTTGCAGTTAGGTTTAACATCGGAACGATATCACTGTACTCACATGATTACACTATTTTTTATTTTTATTTTTAATGCACTAACCCGTGCTAAGGAACAAATTTAAAAACCTATTTAGAGGCTAAAAATTTCACCCATGCCGGACATGATGCCGTGAGTCGCCCATTGGCTCAATTGGTAGAGCGCTGGTACGGATAGCCAGAGGTTGCGGGTTCGAATCCCGGCATGGGTGAAATTTTTAGCCTCTAAATAGGTTTTTAAATTTGTTCCTTAGCACGGGTTAGTGCATTAAAAATAAAAATAAAAAATAGTGTAATCATGTGAGTACAGTGATATCGTTCCGATGTTAAACCTAACTGCAAAGTAGGTAGTCGGGGCAGTAAGTAATGCAATTTGCTTAAGTCAGATGTCGCTGCCTGTACGTAATACAGAGAATATTGTAAAGAGGTTCGAAATTTCACTGATGCCGTGAGTCGCCCATTGGCTCAATTGGTAGAGCGCTGGTACGGATAGCCAGAGGTTGCGGGTTCGAATCCCGGCATGGGTGAAATTTTTAGCCTCTAAATAGGTTTTTAAATTTGTTCCTTAGCACGGGTTAGTGCATTAAAAATAAAAATAAAAAATAGTGTAATAGAGACTATAGCTATTTAAATGTAAGCCAAACAAAATCCAGTAACAATTGTTTATGTAAAAAAATATTTTAATAAAACAAATCATGTCGTTCTACTAATAATTACATTCATGGAAATACATACGAGAGAACATATCGTTTCATGTTTACGTTAAAACACATTTTACATTCGTTATAAAATACCGCAAAAAAATACATTGTTGCATTTACGAGTGTACATTAACATAAAAGTTTCATTAGAGAATAAACCAGGAATGTACTTAACATTATAATTAGCAATATTCAACATTTCGAATAGAGTTCTTACTTAATTAAGCCTACCATACGCTAATACCGTTGAAAAATTTACAGTAACTTAGGTACTTACAAAGATATTGTACAGTGCTGCTTTTTCTTTATTAATCTAGAAGGCATCTACCTAAAATTTAACCCGACAATTTCAATAATTAAAGTAAAAACATAGTTTTTATGATATTTCATGGAATAATACAATCATGAAATGAGCAAAAGGAATACTTGAAACCTGTGAAAGTCCCTCTAAAAAGGGAATCAAGTATTCTCAGTATAGTCCAATGAGACAATGCTTTAAACTGGACGATGCATAAAACAGGATTATAACAGATTATCGATCTTATTAAAAAAACACCATTCCTTAAAACACTCCAAAATCGCCCATTTTACATGAAAAATACCTAACCACAGACTGAATAAAACGCTTTAGTTTTAGTGGAATCGTGTTTTTATAAATAAGCCTGTAAATCTATATATTTTTTGGAAAAGAAGAACTATTAATATCAGGATATGTCTTGTTGGCTTAAATTATGTAAACTTTATACAATAGACGATCATTTAATTCACATTCCCAGAAAGATCCATCCATCATTTCCGCTATAAAGTTCCAATTAAGGATGCAATATAGGACATACTACTGATAATCAACACATTAAATTTCACCGCAATGCTCACACAAATCACAGTACCAATCTTACCCGAAGTGACCGTGAAACCAATTAAAATTATAATTAAGAAGAAAGTAACAGAAAAACAGATAGGAATCACAAATTTTCGGTGCCACGACGAAACGCCCCAGTCTGGTTAGTTGTTATTTATTTGATCACGTTTCCTAACAAAAGTCTCTGGATAATTTATCATGTCCTCAATGCAGCAGAGAGCGCCCGAGCGCTAGAGGCAAGGGCGGAAATTGTTAACAGCACCGCTCCCGATCTACAGCTCGCGCCCGAACTGCGAACTGTGAAAGAAACGTTTTCGCTGATGAAACTAAAAAATAAACCGGCTGCACCCAGTTTTCACTCGGCAAGCATTTGAATAAACCTTTGTGGTTGGCTGCTTGTTCAGTTATAATGAAACAAACCGCAGTTTCATTAAATTGCTATTGCCATTTCGTGCCCAAAGAGCACCATGCATCAAGGCAAATTTTTCTCGTTGTGATAGCCATTATTATTTTATGAACTCCGCCATGGGCGCTATAGGTCCATATTAATAAAACAAGGCCAAAATTAGTCTATCACTTACCACTAATATATTGAAGATGTTATTCAACACTTTAATCGAATCCAGCATTAAGAGCGTTTTATTGATACGGACCCGTTTGTTTGATATTGCATTTGGTCAGTATTACAAATGTTCTCTAGTTTTGTGTCAAATGATAATGATATCAACCCTTTGTAAGTCCACTGCTGGGGCACGGGTCTCTTCCTGCAGCGCAGGAAGGTTAGGCCATACTCCACCACGGGGACAAAGTCAGTGTTGGTGGTGGACTGTAAGACAGTAGCTGGCCTTACTGTCAGAAGTTATCAAGCCACCTATAAGGCCCCTGACATGGCTTAACGACTGCCATTACATAAACTCTCATGTCGGCACCAACGGCTTAACGTACCTTGCGAAGCTCGGAAGCCCGTGTGTGATAATTTTAAGATAATTGAATTTACTCTAATGATCTATGGTACTTGACTGTAAAGTTAACATGATGGTAAAAGCTCTTACTCTCTTAGGTACTCGTATGGAATTTTGTTCGTCTTCTGTTTCTTACTCTACCAAGTGACATGATGCCGTAATTCGTCAGTCTCTGCTCACCATGATTAAGCTCTGCGAATCGGAGCGAAACCTTGTCGGACTTTTCCTATATAACGACACCCGTAAGTAGATCCGGACTAAAAGTCTACAATGTGTTGTGCTTACGAAAGTTTTAGTTCAAAAAGATGCCGTAATTGGCTGAAGTCACACGGACTCAAAGAAGGTCTAGCCCAAGCACTACTCACCCGAATGTGTGCAAAAGTCAGGATGCTTTACGCTTTCACAAACAAGAGGTAATGTCTCAAAACGTCCATCTGCGTTAAGTAGAACAAAGGTGAGTGCTTTCTAACCTCCATGTGTATTGCACAAAAAAGAGTTCAGTGTTCTTAGGGCCGTTTTCTCCATAGAACCAAATCTAGATTACGGCAAGCTAAATCCGGTTTTGAACTCCTAATCGAGATTACAATAACAAATTGGATTTCTCCAACATCGTAAACCAAAGTTTAAACTAAAGTCTCTGAACGGCCGATATTGGACGATTAGCTTCTAAAACCAGATTAACAGTCAGACAAATGTCAGATATCAGCTGCCAAAATACGTCGAAGGTTTTTATTTTCAATTAAATTAAAGTGTTCCTCCACCAAATCTATTAGAGCATGTTTTTCACTATTGGTGAATGTTGGATCTCTTTTTCGTTTTAACATCATCTTTTATGAGAGCCGTTCAAAATTTATTTCACACAAAACAAATCGCGCCAGAATCAAAATTGCCGAAAAAGGTTTTGAAATTACACAGAATAACCGGTAATATCACAGAATTCTCGACATTTTTGACAGCTGCGTTTCAAATTAAAAAAAAATAAAGGGTTACCACCCTCAAATCTTAGCGTTTTTGTCTAATCTGTAACAAGAACTAGATTTCGTGAACCAGATCAAAAAGTTACGGGAGAAATCAGATGGTAATAAATCTATTTTTTAAACTTCGTTCAAGCATGATCCGGATTATGAAATCCAGTTTTGCGCAGCAAATGGAGAAAACGGCCCTTAAGCGTTTGAAAAAGAAGATCAAACTTACAAACCACTGACCTCAATGCTTCCTACCGGTACCATTATTTTGCAACCCATTGATGTTAAGGACGCATTTTTTCAAATCCATGCTTTAGCCGCCATATTTATTGCACATGAAACTACCTCTTTTATGTGCAATAAATATGGCGGCTAAAGCCTGGATTTGAAAAAATGTGTCCTTGCGTGTTCACTAACCTCAAAATAGTACAATTTAAGAAGAAATTAGGTTAGTGTTTTCTTAGATAAATTATTAGGTTTAACTCTAGATGGAGTAGGACTGAAGAATGGCAAAAAGAAAATTATTGAAACTGTAAAAAAAGTCACGGTGTTTCCACTCGAACTCGATATATTATGAAAAAATAACACCAGTAAAAAAGCACAGCGTTTTCAGGCGAATGGCATATCAGGTGGCATATCAGCGACTCACCTAGTAGCATGGCCTCCTTGCTGTCGGCGAGCAGTGCGTTGCCGACGACGGCCTGGCTGCCCTCCCGCCAGGCGGGCGCCACGCGCGCAGTGCAGCGCACCTGCATGCTGCGGCTGAGCGGCACGCGCAGTCCTAACGCTGACGATAGGAGCCCGTGTGCGTGCACGCTCACTGGATACTCTACTAATAACTCTTCATTGGTGACCTAAGAGAATATGAGTAACATGTCATGCTATGGGCGATACCGATCTTGTTTTAAAATTTGACGGACAGTTAAAAAAGGATAAGTAAATTAAGAATAATAAGAACAAGTTAAAGTTCTCTTACAATTACAATTACTACACCAGCGTATAGTAGGCTTGGAGTAGTTCAATGAATGAAAAGGTTTTATTCAAATCAAGGTAGCGCAGAAACTGCGGCTTAATGAACGTTGAGTGTTATACATTAAGATTTATTGATTGTATCAACCATTGTATTCTTTTGTGATTTAATTTAAGTCATGAAACTGTATCTCAGCCATTTTCGTTCTAAACATAATAGATCTCATAAGCTTTTTACAGTTTATTTCCTTCAGTTTTTTACAGCATAGGTATTATCAATTCTAAAAAGTGCAAAACGAAGTGCAAAATAACGTTTTATAAAATCGGTAGCAGACATCTATAAATATATCGATGCCAGGAGATTGAAAATGTTATTGAGGCGCAAAAAGCGAAACAGACGCTAATGAAAATACCTTTTCACCGTCTATGTCCCAACTGAGGACTGCCGCCGGATAAGATCTCCCTGACGTACAGTTCAGGAACAAGTAATCCCCTTTGCGATTCTCTTGCTCGTTGCCCGTTATTCTCGGTCCTTCTCGTGGCAGATCTAATCAATGTGAAACAGTACGAAAATTGTGATAAACAAAAAGCGCCTTAATTGCCAGATTATATTGGGATCAAAGGACTATTTAAAACGGTTATTTCGAAAGAGAATTAACCTCAAAAATGTTATCTTAGCCGTGGCAAAGGAAGAGATTTAATTTAAATATTTCTAAGCGTATAAAAAAGGGTCTTTGATGTCTTCCCCATTCTTTCATAAGCCTCCTCCTCGCTCTATTTGTATCGCAAAATTTGAATTTACGATTGGATTCTAATAAAAGTACTTGTACTAATGTCAATCCCACCAACATGATAAAGGAAATGTAGGGATACAGTTATTTAAGTTTCAATGTTGACAACTCTTTGGAAATATAATTATATTCTTTTTTTTTATTCTGTAGCTCGTGCTAAGGGCATTTTTTAGCCCCTAGGGGTGACCCTATAAACTGGTCAAATCGCTGATACGAAAAGAAGAAGAAGCCCCTAAATAGATTTTTAAAACTCTTTGGAAACTCGAGAAACCTTTTCGTCTGAGAATTTAAATATTTATGTAAAAACAAAGAGTTAGTACAATACTAACGTTACGATTCCTGCTGGACGTGGTATTTTCTTCAGGCTATATTAGTCCACTGCTGAACATACCCTCCCCTAATAAAACATCAATTAGGTATGATAGATCTTGTACTGATATGTCTCTGGGAATATTCTCAAACCACAGAAATTTTATAATTATTTTTCCAGCCAATATAATACGTAAAGTTGTAAAGATAATTGTGATTCAAAGTCGTAAACCAATATAATTTAGTACGGC
This sequence comes from Yponomeuta sedellus, assembly GCA_934045075.1. Classification (NCBI taxonomy): domain Eukaryota; kingdom Metazoa; phylum Arthropoda; class Insecta; order Lepidoptera; family Yponomeutidae; genus Yponomeuta; species Yponomeuta sedellus. Next base: position 14,987,358 of record OW203726.1, on the reverse strand, counting down.
ATCAGCGATGGGAGTTTAAAACACATGGAGAATATTTCCAGAATTCCTGAGAACAGAACATCAGTAGTCGTAACGTAGATATAGACGAAAAAAATGAGGTACCTACTGTCTTACTTGCGAACACTTATCAGTCGCAACTTTATGCGGTTGAAAGAAATGAAAAAATCTCACGGCAAGTACACGAAGTACTGTACAGCTGTTCGTATCAGCTTGTGTTTTAGTTCTGAGTCTTGTATGATGTACTTACAAATAACTTCCATACGACCTTCTCCGGCAGCAGAGGCGAAACTAGGAGCCTCTGCTGACACCTCGCAACGGTACAGCCCGCTGGACTTAAGTGTCACCTGGTGCAGAGACACGCGTCGCGCGTCCGACTTTGACAACTGTGGAGAAAATCCACCTTGTTGTAATGTTATCTATACCAAAGTGTAGATATATAAGCCTAGGATAGCTTGACCCAACGCTATCAGACAACACTAGCAATATGTCTGTCCAGGGGTAAGCTCTATCCAGTAAATAGGTCCGAACGTATTGCACCACGACATTCGCAGAGATATCCATAGGCGAATTGGATGACTAACTACCCTGTCAAACAGAAATATCAAAATTTTAATTTTTCAATTAAAACACCTTAATGTCAATAAATCAAACAATTTCAATACTTTTTACAATCGCTCTATAGGGCTGGAATGTAACGAACTCCCATTTTATAAACACTCAGTATAGTGCCTGCATTTTCTAATTCGAGATGAGACAGAGGTTCTTATAGTTAGAAAAAAAGAAGAAATAGCATTAAAAAGTTAAAATTACTTTGCTGAATTCCGCCAAAAATCCCACAAGAACCATGCGGTTAGCTAATGCACCGCCCTCCCTCCCACTTTTTCAAGAAGAAGCAAGACACGAACACACCACCACCAACACCAATACTTGTGTGAGAAAACACGCGACGCGTTTCGCCTCTAACACAAGGCATCCTCAGGCTCCCAAATGCAAGTGACCGTCTCCGCAAAAACGCTCCGTATTTATAGGCTAGGCAGCCCCTCCCCCGATGACGCAATGTAACCGTTAAACTGGTGACCGTTAAACCGTTTCAACCGCCTATGGGCTATTATTGTTTTGTGCAAATATATCGATTAATGGGGAAATAGAGGAGCTGCCCACCTGTTCATTCAGCATTGTAAACAACCTAACCATAGATAATTTGGAAATTGCCAGCTGTTCAAGTATTACACGCCTCGTGTTAGAGGCGAAACGCGTCACGTGTTTTCTCACACAAGTATTGGTGTTGGTGTGTTCGTCTCTTGCTTCTGCTTGAAAAAGTGGGAGGGAGGGCGGTGCATTAGCTAACCGCATGGTGCTTGTGGGATTTTTGGCGGAATTCAGCAAAGTAATTTTACTTTTTAATGCTATTATGGATTTCCGCAAAGTAACGCCTGATTCTATACAACAAAAGAAGAAATGTTTTCTGTTATGGCTTTAAGAATTTTATCGAAGAGCCAAACCCTGTTCTCTGCCTACCCCTTCGAAATACAGGCGTGAGTTTATGTAACAAAAAGTATTGAAGTTTCATTCGAAAATCGTAGGAAGCAGTATGCTGTTGGTACATCAGACTGAGGGCAGATTGAAGATTTTTTTTACAGTAAATAAATACAAAAATATCTCCATACTGAGAAATGAGTTTAGTTTTCAAATGAATATTCATTTTAAATGTTGGCTTTCCAGGACCCGCAATGTTGGTGGAAAAACTAATATTTTTTGTTGACTTACGCACGGAATATTATTTCCATGAAATGAACATTCTGCTTAGTCTTTTTTCATACAGAATTAAAACAATATCGCGAGGGTCGAGCGGTATCAATGGCGGTCCCAAACAAATGAGTGTCAATATCAGAAATTAATTTCAACGCAAACAATTCACATCTTGTTTGTTGAATGACAATGTAAGTTGACTTCGATCACTTAATGGAATGAAAAAATCTGTCATAGTTTTTTCATTCTCTCAATTACTTGCAGTAATTTAAGAGTGTTTACCACCTTGAAAGTTTTTCTTATAGTGATAAAACTGTTTTTATCCACTTGAAGCAAATTGGAAAGGTGAAAAAGCTTGAAAGGGAAACCTCACGAATTGAGTGAAGCAAATCGACAAACGTTACCTAACCGGCACAATAACGAAGGGGTTTTAAATCAAATCAGTAACTGTGATTTTATTTAAAATCCCTCGTCGTAATGGCTGAACCCTGGCTAAGCAGCCAAATCATCCCCCAGGCGAAAAATTAGTCAAAAAAGTTACTTGTCAGCGTTTGGTCGACCAGTACCGGTGTCGTTCACAGCTTTCTTAAATATAACCACACGGTCACACCAGATGTCTATTGTCAGCAACTACAAACTATGATGGATGAGCTAGCTCCTAAATAACCTAGGCTAGTCAATCGCTCTAGTCCACTAATGCTTCAAGATAACGCTAAACCGCACACTGCACAACAGACGCCTACCAAATTAGAGGAGCTTCAACTATGTCTGGGATATCCACCGTGCTCTCCGGACCTTGCTCCAGCAGATTTCTTTTTGCAAGCTTTCAAGCTCGTAGAATCCAGTAAATACAAATCAAGCGCCTTGTCACCGAACCTGTCCGTGGACATAGTGAGTGGTGTGTGTCGGCTCGCTGTGAAAAGCTAAAAGTGACTTGAGGATAGACCACCGACCCTCACTCTTCTGTCTACCCGTGACCACGGCAACTGCAACGTTGCCAAAACGTCAGCAATTACATTTTGTTTTACCTAATATATAATCGCGATTATATAATGATAATGTGGTTTGTAATAAAAACAACAAATAGTAATAAAATTATACACATTTTGGACTCAACTTAGTTTTTATATAATTTGTCTTGTATATCAATTATAAAAATGCTGAAGAATATTGCGGACTTATAAAACCATGTTATGCTATTAAAAACTAAGATAAACTTCTTTATAATTTCAATATTATATTCATTATAATTGAAGAGCTCTGTAGTATTATTTCCTATCCCTTTGACAGTCCATATTTAAAATTTATTAGTCACCCCTATGTTACTTTATGCAAAAAATTAAAAATATGTCAAATTGTAAATACAAGAACGAAACGAATAAGTTCATACGGAAATGGAATAATGACCAAGGGAAGATAGTGCATGAAAATGTTATATGCCAATTTCAAAGACTTACGTCGACTTTGATGCCGTCGAGTTTGTAGCTATGCTTCGGCGGGTCAAACTTCGGCATATATCGGTAAAACTCTTCGTTGTCTCTGTACCATTTGACAGAGTACAAAATATCCCCGTCCAGCTCGAAGTTACATTCTAGCTGCGCTGATTGACCACGTATTCTGTACGTCGGGACAGATACCCGGATGATGCGAAGTGGAAGCGATTCTGCAACAAAGTGGTCATCATTTAGTTGATACCCTACGCCGGGGAATATTGCCGTTTCCCCGAAAACTTTCACGTGATAGTTTTTCCACTTCCACTTCTAATATTCCAAGCTTGAAAAAAACCAAGATATTTAAAAACCTATTTAGAGGCTAAAAATTTCACCCATGCCTGGATTCGAACCCGCAACCTCTGGCTATCCGTGCCAGCGCTCCACCAATTGAGCCAATGGGCGACTCATGGCATCAGTGAAATTTCGAACCTCTTTCACTATTCTCTGTATTGCGTACAGGCACGGGTTAGTGCATTAAAAATAAAAATAGTATAAAACCAAGATAGTTAAGTTACTTATTGACCATTTGGTGCGATTACAGTAAAATTAAGGTGAATTGTGCCATCATTGGGGGGTAATGCCCATAATCCCCACGCTAGGCATGCGGGTTGGGGATCGCAGTGTGGTGGAATTAAACTGCAGGGGGTGTTGCTGCCCACCCCCCCGTTTGCGTCCCTTAGTCGCCTTTTACGACACCCGCGGGAAGAATTTGGGTTGGTGCTATTTCTCTAGGCCGACACCACACAGCTATTGACATTACCCCCCAATGATGGCACAACCTTGCGCTATGGCGCTCATTAGGGGAGGGCTATGTCCAGCAGTGGACTAATATAGCCTGAAGAAGAAGGAGGTGAATTAATCAATGCTCTCTACACTAGGCTTCTAAGTACATAAGTTCTGGGGGTGGGCACTTGCATTACTGTCCGAAATTCCCAGCAGACTGTTTGAGATATAAAACAGATGCATAGTAAACAAAAAAATATTTAAAAAAATAAAAGAATATTTTGCAGTATAAATCAACTGAAAGGGAAAAAATAAGATAATTTTATTTTCAAATGCTAATGTCAAATCAGAAGAGTTCATGCTGCTTTACTTGAGGGACCAAATAATATAACTTTATATGCATTATTTGCTCAAACTGTTGCATTTATTATTTTATATAAAATGATGCAGTCGGGACCCATTACTGTTTGTTTAAAGTCCTCTAATGGGTCCCGACTGCATCATTTTATATAAAATAATAAATGCAACAGTTTGAGCAAATAATGCTTATAAAGTTATATTATTTGGTCCCTCAAGTAAAGCAGCATGAACTCTTCTGATTTGACATTAGCATTTGAAAATAAAATTATCTTATTTTTTCCCTTTCAGTTGATTTATCACTGCAAAATATTCTTTTATTTTTTTAAATATTTTTTTTATTTTTGACCTTTTAGTGACTCAGTAAAACGATAAAATTTAAAGGTCCATCTGTTCTGCTTACATGCTTTAAATCGTTATATTATTTTATTTCCTAAATTAATTTTAGTTTATTGCTTGATTTTGGACAATGGACATGTCTCGGCAAATCATAAATATTTTTACTGATATACTTGTTTCATATAGTCATAGGTACCACATGCCTGCATTAAAAATTTATGTCATACGATATTTTTTAGCTAGTATAATGAATATGGTCTAATTGTGTTAAACGATCTAGAATATTTGCAAAGGAAACGACAGATTTTTTTCTTTATTATCCTTACATAAATTGTCTGTTTTTTATGTAGCCTAAAAACGCTCCACTGCACCTAGTTATTTAATGTTAACGATTGTAGGTGGGGACTGGAATAGTCAAGAATTATGTCCTCGACCTGAACGGCGCTCAGCTTTCGACATCTCCAGAGTAGAATTCTTCGTGCTTGCATTGCTGGGCCCAGTCTTCGGTCTCGCTAATTACTTAGAATAAGGACTTGTAAATGGGAACATAAATGGTCTGAGCCTTCAGCCGCGGCCTGTACAAAGGCGCGACAGGTTTCCTCCTAACAGAAACTTTAATTAACTGTCGCGGCCTCGGCCGCGCTAATAGTCTCTCCATTTGGCATCAGCGTAAATAGAGCTCAGCATTTGGAATCGCCGTGGGAGTATTCCTCTAGCCCGCTTCACAGCCTTCGGCCGTGCCGCAACCTGTATTGAGCTCGGCCTTCAACCTCGTCGCGGCAAGTTTCCTCGCACCCGCATGATGGGGCTCGGCCTTCGGCCTGGCGTAGTTACTTAGAGTTGTGGCATAGGCGTGGAGACATACAAAATCTTGGTTTTCTGAATGCCAAAATATTACCGGAATTAAAATGAAACTAAGTATAACAAATTCATCTTGAGATGGCCTAAAGCATTGATTTTTTTTACTGAATATTTAGGTATAGATAAGCAATCTTTGGCCTCACAAGTTAGTAACCTAACACAAAATCATAATGTTATTTTCGGAGGAAACGAGATAAAATTCGTAAAGATGAATAGAGCTAGATTTTTTAAAAATTTCATGGGTCCTACGATACGAGGTCACGGAGGATCCGTCTTCGTTTACCAGTGAGAGCGTTCAAATATTTTTTATCATTTATTGTTTCTTCTTTGAACCCAGCTTGTCTGACTATGACCGCACAGGGGAAAGGAGTTACATGCTACACTTTATATATTTTGTTTAGTTAGTTTTGGTCTAAGTGCCAGTAGGAAATTAATGTCAGAGTTATAAAATTAATTATTTTGAGGTTGATATTTCTTAAATTAATGAGATAAACGAATGGCGTAGAAAGAAATAAACACTTTATAGGCATTATTTCTTTCAGCACTTATACCGTTTCTATAAACGGTTTGTTTACATGTAGAGCAAGCTGATATTATGTAAATTTATACATGTAATAGAACAAATATATGCCAGCGCCATCTAGTGGCTAAAAGTAGTACTGTAGGACAGGGTTTCTGCAGACAAGAAGAGAAACGTAGATTCAGCACGACAGCACGTACTTAGGGAGGGATCTATTTATTGAAGCAATATGATTCTAAGGATTACAATAAGTCGTACCACAGCGCGGAAGCGAGGTAATACTAACTACGTCACTAGTCGTCCCAATATTGGTGGACAGTCAGTATTGGTCGAAGTGATTTGCAAGCGCTCAAAGACTGAATGGTGTTTGTTTAATATTATGTACGGCCTCCGGACAAAATCATACCGCAATTTAGAACACAAACAGCGCCATCTGTGGTTGGGTAGAGGAACTAATGCCACAGTACTTTAATTACTTAGAAGTGAATATTTGTTCTCTATTAATGCTGATTTTATGTAATCTACGACACCCACAAAATTCTCTTTTAAATACTTTACACGTGTTAGGCGTAGTTAAACAAAATTATTTTTTTTAATTAAATGAATGATCTAGAAGGATCAAACCTCTTTATAGGAATTATTTATTTCCGTATTTGCACCGATTCAATAAATGGTTTGTTTACATGTAGACCAAAGAAATAATGTATACACATGTATTAGAATAAATAAAATATAGCAGCGCCATCTAGTAGCTAAAAGTGGTACTTTAATTGAGTAGAAGTAAATGTTATTTTTTGTTCCGTTGGTTCTCTATTAATGCTGATTTAATGTAACCTACGTCATCCGCAAAATTCTGTTTTAAATATTTCACACCTGTTAGGGGTAGTTCAATAAAATTAGCATTCGAATTCAATAAACTAAATATAACAGCGCCATCTAGTGGCTCCTAGCTGTACTTTAACGAATCTTCTTAGCTAATTTAATTTTTCGTCACGGTTTTCATTATGATTTTATATAGCCTATGACACCCGCGCAAGGATGCCGAATCGAATGACACCTTGTTTAACAAAATCTGACCATTGGTTAAGGAGTTATGAGGGAACATAGAATCGGACATACTTACATACATACATACATACATACATACATACATACATACATACATACATACATACATACATACATACATACATACATACATACATACATACATACATACATACATACATACATACATACATACATACATACATACATACATACGAACTAAACACATTACCCTCCTTTTGGGCTTCGCCGCAGTCGGGTAACTAGGAGTTACTGCTCATTTATGATGTAAGGGGGTTTGAGAAGTGTTTTACATATTATGTGTAGTCAAAAGAGCCTTATTTCCATTTTTGATCTTTGCTAGTTAAAATTGTATTACCTATTACATAATAAATAAACTGATAAAGTTATCGATATAAGTGGTAATGGACTTATAAAAACTACACCATTCTGTTGCCGGCAAAAATACCGTATGTTATTGACTTTTTATTTTTGCATTTTATGTGCATTGTTAATAAACTTTTACAGGAACGGCTGGGTAATAAGTATATTTTTAGTTTTCGAAGAACTTCATCGCAGTTTTTTTATATTTGAGGTAGCTGGAATTCTAGATAGCAGACAGAGCAGTATGTTTAACACACTCGGACTAGAGTAGATAATCACTGGTTAATGAATAAAAAATACTCTAACAACCGAGTCGTGGCTCGTGGCTGACCGATGCTTTGTTACACAATTGCGAATAAGTCACGTGTTTTTTTATCGTAGTAAAAATTATGAAATACCGTGAGGATATTTTATCTATATAACGTTTTTAAAAGGCTGTCTTGACCAATTAACTGAGAAAATTTAAATTTATTTCAACGCAAAAAATCGTCCTGCCTGTTGACTGTCAATGAGCAATGTTAGCAGCTGCCGTCAGGTAGAGTTTGTAGTGAAAAAAGAAAGCAAAAAATACTTCACACCTTTCACAGATCATATTAAATAGATATACAGAAAATACATTTATTTTTTTTAATTACAAGTACAAAATTATTCCAGATTTCGTTAGTACAGTGCGTTCACATTAACTTGACGCGTAAGAGAATTGGTAGCACTGGAATGTTTACTGTTACCATGTTAAATAAGAAATCATTCCCATTACTTGGGGAAAATAAAAGGATTGAGGGCTTGTTTTACCATCTTCCGATTAGTCCAAAAGCTAATTCACATGTTAAGTCCTCCTCTCACGCGTAAAGTTAATGTGAACGGACTGTATATATCAACGGCCTTCTTTTTAAAAACACAATCGTTTAAAACATTCCGTCAATTAGTCTGTGGTGGAGAATTTACAAGGAAAATTTTCACCACTTAAGAAATTATACTAACAGAGGTGTAGTGTCTGACCTAGTGATGATTACATCTTCAAAGCCAAGATCGGCTGCATAAGCCACCTGAGGTCACAGGTCAAAACGATCACCAACCATCACCGAGAGCCAAATAGTAGTCGCCATAGCCGAATACGGCTCGGATAATAATTATATACCATAATCAGCCTTCTTCTTCAGGCTATATAAGTCCACTGCTGGACATAGCCCTCCCCTAATGAGCGTCATAGCGCCCTGTCTTGCCGCATCCAGCATCTGCCGGCAGTTTTATCGTGCCGGTAGTTTGATCGTCATCCCACCTGGTTGGAGGGCGTTTTACATCACGTTTGCTGAGTCGCGGTCACCACTCAAGAACTAGTTTACTCCATCGGTTGTCGGTTCTTCGCGAGATATGGCCAGCCCACTGCCACTTCAGCTCGCTAATTCTCTGAGCTATGTCGATAACTTTGGTCCTATGTCGGATGTATTCGTTACGAATTCTATCCTTCAGAGTCAGACTTTACTGTTTTTTTACTATTACAATTCAGTAAACGTAAAACAATTCAATAACGTATTAGCAACAAGTACGCTCATTGTAATTTTTATATTGGCATTTTTATTTCAGTGTGTAAAAAAGAATATTTTTTTCGACTAAAAATTCAAAGTAATTTTGACAAAGTGAAAAGATGTTCTAGCCCAATGTTTTTTTTCGTTCGTTTTGCCGCGTCTCTAGCGATACGTGTTGTTGCATGCAAGGCGACGCGATAAAGATTTATTCAGCGACTACTGTCATTTAACGGCAGTTTTGCTTTTAATTGCACGGCTATTTCGGTTTGTTTCGCGGAGTTGTATGGTATGAATTGCGCGTTGTCTATTAGAATGGTTGTCGTATTGCGGTATTTGCGGGCGGACGCAGTTTTATTTGAAGTTATCGCGTATATATCGAGCTTGCGTGCTTGGGTTTGTATGGATATGGATTAGAATGCTTAAAGCATTAAATCCGTGGCATTGTAGATTTATTTAAGTGCAATAAAAAAATAATTAATAATAGTAATTAGAGATTCTGAGAAGTGGCCATTTTGTGATCGGTGGACGTTTTGAGACGAAGCGCATCCGCAGAATTAAATGAGAAATTATATTGAATTAAATTTATTTCAGGCAATGCTCATATTTATAGTGTTAGTAACAATGGTGACTTATACTATGTTAGTAGTAACGTGTACCTACACATTAAATTTATATTTACATTGCAATGATGGCCGCGTTTAATAAAAATTTTGATTGCGTTTAATAAAAATACAAATCATAGTTTATTACGACAATTCAATATACATTGCTTAGAGAGTCATCGTACATTAGAGAGTCATCGTACATTAAATGTGTGGATTTATAGACTTTGCACATGCTTTGCACTGTACATTGAATTGTCATAGTAAATAATGATTGTAGTTATCGCCCAGTTATGCCCCAGGTAAGGTAAAATAGCTGTTACCTGCACAAATTAAAATAAAGGGTCAAAACAAGTTTCGTTAAAAATACAGATGGTTACACGCAATGCCAAACATTCCACAAACTTGATCTTAAACATAATTTTATGCTAGAAAAAAACATCTATATACTTAGTACCTATTTCTTAATGATTCGCGATACTCATACATAATTATATATTAAACGGGTCAAAGTATATTATCTATCAACCAATGCAAAAGGCTGATGTATGTTGCGAAGAAGCGATGTTGCAAAGAAGCGCTCGTGGCCTAGCAACAACAGGCGCGGTCTGGTACAGGATGGGTGACCGTCCCGTGACTACCGCTAGTGGCATTTTCCCGAGCGCTTTCGTGCTTCGCAAGGCACGTTACGCCGTTGGTGCCGGCTGTCATATAATGGCAGTCGTTAAGTCATGTCAGAGGCCTTATGGGCGGCTTGATAATTTCTGACAGTAAGGCCCGCTACTATGTTACAATCCTCCACCAACCCGGACTTGGCCCCCGTGGTGGAGTACGGCCTAACCTTCCTGCGATGCAGGAAGAAACCCTTGCCCCAGCAGTGGGGATATACAAGGGTTGATAACGATGTTGTGAAGGTTTAAACTCAAAACCTAGTCACGAGCAGCACTTCTTCTTCCTAGCGGGTCGATGGCAAGCCATAGTGGTGAAAGGATTTGCCAATCAGCGAGCGGTATTTATACCGGGGGTAATGCACCACGGGTAGTTTCTCGAATTCAAATTCAAATCAATTTATTTCAACGTAAAGAATTTACATTCTGTTTGCTGAATGTCAATGTAAAATGTAAGCCGCTGCCTTCGTTCATATCAAATTAAAACAATTCGATTTCATAAATGTTACTCATTATTAAAACAAAGTATTGTCCAATTAAACGTCAACGCTGATAGTTTCATAAGGAATAGATTATGTAGAGAAGAAACCTTCAAAGTAACTCTACGTTTGTTCTTTGGAAAAAACGTGAAATCCCGTAACGAACCCCTAATGCGTAGCTTATAAACTGGATCGTTTTCTACTGCAAAATAAAGATAGTTTTAATGTCTGCTGCCCGATCCCATATTAGTACTATGGAAGAAACTAAAATAAATGACCTAGCAGCTGCAATGTCTGTGAGCTCTCTAATCTTTCTACTGTTTATACTGCAGAGCTCAGTCTGTGTGCTAATTCTATAATATAGTGACCCAATCGAAGTTGTGCATCAACTGTGATGCCTGGAAATACGAACAATCTACAAATTAATTTTTTTCTTTTCCAAGGACAATAGTAGGTATATTCAACTAAACTTACATTTGATACATCAATAGTTCGAACTGCACTTTTATGAAAAGTGATTACAATTTAAATAACAATGGTTAGTAAAAAGGTTATTCAGTAAATTTGTTAAATTTGTGTAGCCCGTTTACGTCCCACAACTGGGCACAAGCCTAAGAGAGAGAGAGGAAAGGGCATTTGAGCCCAACGCGGATTTAAATTCGTGAGGTATGTTAATTAATAAACCCTCAAAACCTTCTGATCCAATTAGTGTAACGTGAGAAGTTTTTAAGAGGCTCTACAAAACTTGTCGCCCAACGTGGGGCATGGACATGCTGGTTCCCAAACTTAGAACTCAACTACAACTAACCTGGAATAAAGAAGTGAAGCATCAGCAACAAGATATACATCCTCGTCACAATAAAAAAAAATCAAAACAAAATCACCACATCACAGTTATAATCCAAATAAACCGACACAATCACGGGTTGATTTACACCCTATTTTTAATTAGTACTTGGGTGTTTTAATTCACTTTTCTCACGCGAGCTTCTAACTACGAGATGTCACGTATTGTTGTTGGTTTCGCGCGTAGCACAGCGAGGACGACCGGTGGCATTGAAGGCATTATGAACACTGGCAAGGCGGGCCACCCCGACCGCCCCCGCCCTCCCCCGCCCCGCGCTCACCGGTGCGCGGCGGGCGGCGGCGGCGCGGAGCTTAATCGCGCTGAAAATCCGTTGACACTTGATGAAAATAATTCCGACAAGAACGATCTGCTTCACTGCCGCCATAATTACTTAAGTTAACTCTCGCACTTGTTTTACTACGCTAATGAAGTCATTGGCGCCCTAACAAAGACATGTATTCGTGTCTCATTAACATTATGGAAGGCGCGTGTGTGTAGGACACAAAGTACACTTTTTCCTTCCACATGAGAGGCCGTAACACTTTATCGTTATTGTACGAGGCGTTATTCGAGAACGGAAGGGCCGCATAAAACCATGAACACCCTGTTCTTTCAGCGTCATCGTGAGCTGAAAAAAATGAGCTTCAGTGTTCTATTACGATTTTTATATTCGGTACATACGAGCTAATATTATTTATTAGGGACAGAACGGACTTTCGGCCACGAACTCCGCAAGTCGTCATTAATTTGGAGAAAGAAATCTAAACAAGTTTTTCTACGGGGAAAAGTTCAAAATCGCCAAAAAAATTGCTGTTTCACCTTCGGTGGGCGGTATTAATATTTTGAACTTCCCTAAAGTGAAATAGTCACCATCGTCATAATTTTCAGCCCACTGCTACCGACTGGGTACCGACTGTACTGCCTTTTCTCCCAAATACCATCTCTTGCCAGCCACATCCACGGACCTCAGCCGACGAATCGTCCGACCATGGGGTCGCTGGTCTCCCCACTTACCGTCTTCCTGGTTCTCAATTCTATTAGTGCATTACACTACAATGACAGATAAATGGACGCGTCACGTGTTTTTTTACACCAAATAGAAGGTTAAATCCGGATGCGAGTTTCGACTTAAAGCAGCAATGAAATGAAATAGCCAAGTTCGCGCAATTGTCATTGCTCTACAATGCATTAACAGAATCTAGAGCCTGCTCTCGGCTGCCACTCTCTGATTGCTCTGGTCCACTTGTCTTCTTCCCGCATTGCAAGGTGTCCCTCAACCATTTTAAATTCAGTCTCGAGACTTTTTCGGTAATTTCGTCGCCTTTTGACATGAGTTAGTAAAGTGAAAGAAAATACAAGAAACTGCTTTGCAGTATTTTTTTATTGCTTATATATTGTATTATTGGTAAATAAATATTTACTGCAAGTAGACTAGTAAACAAGACATAACCAACAACATAGTCCACTTAAAATATTATTATCTCTAGAATGTCTATTCAGGTTGTTCCATCTGCGGTAGAATGCCCACTTTTAAAAATAAAGATCTATACTATTTTTATTTTTAATGCACTAACCCGTGCTAAGGACAGTTTTAAAAACCTATTAGAGGCTAAAAATTCCACCCATGCCGGGATTCGAACCCGCAACCTCTGGCTATCCGTGCCAGCGCTCTATCCAACTGAGCTAACCGGCGACTCACCGGCATCAGTGAAATTTCGAACCTCTTTACACTATTCTCTGTATTAATCTACTTCAGCCAGATGTCGCTGCTTGTGCGTAATACAGAGAATAGTGTAAAGAGGTTCGAAATTTCACTGATGCCGGTGAGTCGCCCATTAGCTCAGTTGGATAGAGCGCTAGCACGGATAGCCAGAGGTCGCGGGTTCGAATCCCGGCATGGGTGGAATTTTTAGCCTCTAATAGGTTTTTAAAAAATAGAGATCTTAAATGTCTTCTTGAAACGCGTCAATTAGAGTTTGTAAACAACATTGGCTAGGTGAGTTTTTACTCAATAGTATTCAAAATATAATTTTCGAGATACTCATAGTGCAACTTTATTATTGTGGTGCGATTAAGGTAATTACGTTTTACCTAATAAATAATCACGATTAGACCCGTTCAATGTATAACTATATATTAAATTCCCGCTTTACGCGCTTTACCAATGGTTAAATCATTATCTTACATTACATAAAAGAATATCTGTGTATGAAATGTATGAAATTCACTTTACGTTAGTTTCTCTCTATATAAGTGATTTTGTTGTGTGGAAGACATTACTTTTTTATTGAAAGGGAATAGAAGTGAAAGTGAAGTACATTGAACAGCGTCAAACTGCTACATTAAAGTGAATGGATTATTTAACAAAAAAGTTGTAAGACAAATTTTGTTGTAAATGTCAACCCAAATTGATTTGCTTCGTTAGTCGCGCGTTTTAGCAGCGGTAACCCTGTATAAAATCATACATTACACTGACTAAGTAACCGCCGTCTTCCTTCAGTCCTGTCCATTCTAAGGTTGTCCGGAAGAGATCGCTTTTAGCGATAAGACCGCCAATTTTATATTACAAAGAACTGGATATATAGTATATTATCTCTGCTAATTACTGGTGTGCAATAAAAGAGTTAAATGTCTATATAACCGACAGTCCATCGCAGCACTTAACATGTAATATTCGTATTAAAAACTATAATAATATTGGCCTTTTTGCATCTACTTAATGAGATGATTTATACAGCGTCCAGTGGTATCTTCACTCACGGGTGAAGGGACCACTCTGACGCTGTAGTGCCTGGGTCATGGTTTTTATGAAGCCTACACCATCTATAAAAACTATACCCCCATTGCAAAGCTGCAACACGTGAAGAAAAACATATTTTAGTTATATCTTTGCTTTGTAACCTTTGTTTAAAATACCGGGCAAAAATACATACATAGTATTACTTTAACAATACCAGTTTAGTTTTAGTGTAACAATTCCACTAGCTAACGTTGAAGGAAAATTGTGAGGGAACCTTAAATGTTCATATATCTCAGTGTTTGAAATTGCTAATCCACGGTAGGCACGCGAGGTAATTAATCCCATCCACTCTCTCTCTCTCTCTTTCTCTAAGAGAAAGTATGTGCCCTGCAGTGGGACGTATATAGGGCGCACATTAAAAAAAAATACTATTCTCTTACGAGAGCTTACTTTGATTGGCTTTTAATAGACTAAACGCAAAGCGGTTAAAGTTGCAAGTAAATAGTTTGCTTAAGTATGTGATCGTTTTCATACCCTTTTGAATGATAATTCTCGGTACGAAAAGGTGCATGAAAAGCAAACATCCGCATTATTTCCCACTGAAGCAAACCCTCCCTTGCCATGATTATGTCAACCAAAGCGATTTATGATCGAGTCTACGAGACATCCAAGTAAAAGGATATAGAGTGAAATATACAGGAAAAAAAGTGGCCAAGTGCAAGTCGGGTTCGCCAACCGAGGGTTCCGCACCATCGTAGATATCATTTCCGTTGATCCGAATTTAACCGAATGGACAGAAATCCATTTAGGGATTTCCGTTAATTCAGTTAAGGTCTCTTAGCGGAAGTCCGACTCAAATACCCATAATCACATCAACTTCAACACTTATTGTATACATTGCCGTTTATTCCATGGATGAAAGGAAAACTTAAGAAAAACGGGAAAAATTCTATGACTTAGAAGAATGAACCTGCTTTACAGAACAAACGACTTCATCAGAATAATTTTCAACTAAATTTATACGACGTTGTCTTTTTATAATTTGGTCGCCTTATACTTGTTAGCTTGTAAGCCTAATTGGCATTAATAGTTTTCATTTTAAGTTCATTAAATTTGTTATTGCCTTGCTTTTTAGGTTTCTATATATATATATTAAGGAAGGTTTGAACGTTTGCTAAAAAAAATCTCTTGCAGAGATAAACTCGCCTTTGTACCTACATGTTATTTCTTATGTAATGTCCTATTAAATGGTTCGTGTGCTATAAAGTATAATTACAATTACAACCATTTAGCCGGGAGAGAAGGGCAGACGCCCCAGCCTCTACAAAAAATGCGCTAGAAAGCTTAAAATTTCAAAAAAGCATTGATTTTCCAGTCACAATATTTTTAAATGACCAACCCAACTACAACTTGTTTCTTCACTTTTGTTGTAGAAGAGGTAGCTTAAAAAAAAAGGAGACAAACAGACAGACGGATATGACGAAACTATAAGGGTTCCTTGTTGACTCTATGGAACCCTAAAACCCAGTTTATTCAGGGGTTTTCGCCAAAACCCTCCATTTTAGGATTCCGTACCTTACAAGGCAAAAACAGTTTGCTGTCCATCCGTCCGTTCCTCCGCCTGTCCGTCTGTTGGTCTATCTCTCAGTTAAGACCTTTATCTCGGAAATGCATAATGTATCGAGTTGAAACCATGAAGTGAATTTTACAAACTCTTGAAGTTCTGAAACAATCAAACTTATTGGTAAAAGTTACGGCCGTTTATGGCCGTTTATTTTTTAAAAAAAATACGAATACTTCGGCACTCAAAGGAATCAAAATTCATGGGGCAAATACCCCGTTGACTTATTGCTATGAAATTTGGCAAATGATAATCGTCTTAGACTGCAAGTACATGATAAATTCTGAAAACATTTATAATTAAATCATAAAAGAATTAGTTTTTGTAGTTTGAGGAAAGCTCGGAAAAAAATCCGAGACTCGATTTCTAAACCATTTATAATATGTAAGTACCTACCTAAAATTTTTACAGACCCCTCGGTGTGCAAGTCGAATAGTCAATCTGCCGTAATAACATACTATAGTTTAAAAACAAACATCTATCTGTTATAATATAACATAACATTTACATACAGGCACATACATTGCTTCTTGCCCCATACTAGGATACTCTGTGTCGTGGCAACCAGAAACAGCGACATCACAAACATGTAAGCATCGAAGACTTGTTTTTTGTCCCCAGCCGGGGTTCGAACCCGGGACCTCTCGCATGGTAGGCAGGCAGTTGGCAGCGCTACCGCTGCGCCCCAAAGGTCGTCATTATTATAGATAGATAGGTAGAATATTCTTTATTGTACACAGAAATTACTGTAACAGAAATTATATAAAAAATACAGTAGAATTGGCGGCCTTATCACTAAAAGCAATTATATTGTAGTTAAAAGGAAAAGTCCCTGCAACAATTCCTTTACCCTCTCTCTTTGAGAGAAGGCCAGTGCGCTGTAGTGTGACGTAGGTATAAAAAATAAAATATTGATACGCTTATAGCGGAGACAAAAGGAGGGACAGACAGATAGAATTCGTGTCTAGGTATAGGGTTTCGTGACATCTGGATACGAAACCCTAATAAATCATGAGCCATACTGCTTTGATATCTTTTTGTACGTAAGAAAATGTATATAATTGCCGCCCGAAGATAGTTAATTAATTAGTTGTAATTATTTACCGTATGCGACGCAAACATTGAATGTTTTATGGTAAAATACGCATATTTTTTTGTTAAGCGGATTGAAGTCACAAATTATAAATCAACTTATCATGAATATTTCACTGGTTTCAACGGAATAAGCTGGTGTGCGCAAAGAGGTCGGGGCCCGTAATAATAATGTTAAACCTTTTTATGGACACACCCGCATAATTGAGTTTTTGTCCGGGCTGTGCTCGTTCATATTTCCACAGATTTTTGCTTACAATTTTAATGAAGCACACATATTTACGGTTTTGAACATTCCACCGAGATTTGGTACGATAAAAAACTTCATAAGCCGTTCGCTTATTCAGCACACAAGACAACAAAAAACATACGTATTATTATTGAATTAAAAACTGCTCTAAATTATCCTCATAATCTGATATATAAAAATCTCATGCTACGTGTTTGTTACCGAACTCCTCCAAAATGGTTTCATTTCATGAAATCATGAAATTTTTGTGTATATTTGGCTGGTCTAACAATAATTTGTAGACTAATAAATATGGCAAAACGTCGTTTGGGGGGGGGGGTCGTAACTTTTCCAAAGCGGTTACACCAATTTTTATGATTTTTTTGTGTATATTTGGCAGACCAGGTATGAGAATAGGTTGTAGGCTAATTAATATAGCAAAACAACGTTTGCGGGGTCGGCTCGTGTAATATATAAAAATCTCGTGACACAGTGCGTTTTTGTTGTGGAACTGTCGAACCAAAAGGCTTCACTGATTTTTTTGTTTAAATATTGTAGGTCTGAGAGTAGGTCGTAAGCTAATTAAACAGCAAAACAATGGTTGGAAGGTCAGCTAGTCTGATAAAACTCCTGCCGCAGGTCACTCTGGCAAAGAGCTTCGTTGCCTCTTTGGATGGCCAGGCTTATCCTCTGGCCAGCAGTCTGCTCTCCCGATGCTTCGAATAATCGTTGACCCGTCGCTAGCTCCTTGAACCTCTGGGCCCCATGTAGATACAGCGTTTCGACCCCAAACGGCGCAAATATGTAACTGTTGCTAATTGAACCGTACTTGGGCCGCTTGAGGTTTTCGGCCGCGGCCAAGCTGAACCAGCGGCTTTTTCGCTCTGGGAAACATGGGTGCCGGTGTCACCGCAGGTGGCGTTTATAAGTGATATAGAATTATTAAGTAATTTGCATAAAGCTTGCTTATGTACCTACATCTTTGTCAAATTAAATAAATGATACTGGTAAGAGTACATAGTGGTACATGTAACAGTACATAAATTTTAGTTGCGAAGTCGAAGTGGCTCGTAACGGAGTAGAGTGCCCTTGTGTAAAGGTTGATGTGTTGTCAACTGTACTATTAAAATCGAGGCAAGGTGATTGCATGGCTTAAATGCAAACCATAGGTTACTTTTTTTATCAGTTACTAATTGAACTATTGTATCTAATAGTAAGGTTAGTGTCAGGCTAGTGACCGTCATAAATAAATAGAAGTACTTAGGCCAAATATTACTAAGGCGAAATTAGACCTGTAGTAAAAGTTGCTTGCACACATTATTCTACTTGTGAGTATAACAATATCCCCATTTTTTAATGTAATTGGTGGCAATGACTAAAGTATCCGCAACCGGCGTGCAGGCATTCAACGACTAATTAATGTTGGTAAAGCGAAATAGATCTGTTAGAATCGATGTAAGTGGTATATCCTGGTCTCAGCCTACCCCTCCGGGATTCATGTGTGAACTTAGGTAAATTCATCATCATCATCAGCCATTTGACGCCCAGTGCAGGACATAGGCCTCCTTCATGGTTTTCCAAACTTCCCGGTCCTGTGCCGCCCACCATTAATGTGATATGATGTTTTCAATTTGTCCTTAACACGGGTTAGTGCATTAAAAAGAATATAACTACTATGTATTGTCACAATATTTCAATATTTTGTGACAAAAATTGTGTGAAAATGACCACTAACTTTATGGGCATTACCCCCCAATGATGGCACAACCTTGCGCTATGGCGCTCATTAGGGGAGGGCTATGTCCAGCAGTGGACTAATACCTAAAGCCTGACGAAGAAGACCACTAACACTGATGGTTCCCCTCCCACTTTCAGTATTTTGCACTACCCACCCAGCCATTGTTCAGAAACCAAAGGTTGACCGGAAGAAAATGCTACTTAACAGTCAGGCTTTGTTCCAAAGCCAAATACGATATGTTTTGTACAGTAAAAAACTTAAAAAAAAGATGTAACGTGCAAGTAGGTAACATGCAATTTTTCTTTGCCATTGACTGGCTTAGTATTTTAAATGAAAAGCGAAGCCAATTTTTTTGCACGATTTACTTTGCCGAAATTCAGGCTCCTCTAACCAAACGGGTCGGTTCAAACTGATATCATATTCAGGGAGTACGTATTAAGGAAAGCATATTTTAGTCGGACGTGATTTATTCAGTGATATTACGCACCTCGGTCTGCTTTCAATGGCGGTATGTTGACAGTTTTTGAGGTAATTTTGTATGTGATTTATGACTGAGCAAAGTTACGCTTGGTGTCAAAAAATATTTATTTAACCATGCATCTTTTCAGGTGTGTCCGTATTTGTGTTAGGCATAATCTACTGAATAACATTTAATTCCAATTTTATATAGTAGTAAGGCACTAATATTTAACGTTTGCCGTGAAGGAAAACATCGTGAAATCATCAAAAACTTCGCTTGAAATCTTGAAAGTTTTGTCTGATAAATCATAGCTTCAACGGTCTTGCAAAGAACGCAGCTGTGAACGCAATTATTTTGTATTTTATTGTGAAAATTCAACGGATAGGGACAGGAAATATTTAAGTCAACAACAACTTTTTCATCACAGAGGAAAAAAACTTTTATGTACAAATTTTTTTTTGTACTTTTAACGCTTTCACGCACAGTAAATAAAGGAGCCAACACAAATAGACCGAATCTGTTTCTATTACAATTTTCGCAGCAATAAATAACGAGTCAGATCGCACAGGGTATAAAACTCGGAATTTATTCTCACCTAAAAAGTGTTTTATGTTAATCAATATAGAGTAGCTTGTCAAATGGGAATTGTTTTGTTACAAGGACGGTTTATTTTTCCCCGGAGCCCGGCCGCCAGCGACGCGATGCAAATCATATTATTGTTTTCCAGACTTTTGACCCCGTTTCGTTATTACGCTGAGTTCTAAATAGCTCATAATAAAAGGATTAAACGCCGTTGAGTCTTTTTTATCCCAGGAGGGAAGACAATGAAATTCGTATTTTCGCAGGTTTCATTTCAGCGCCGCGATAATTAATTAAATACAAATAGGAGTTGACTGCTGAAATTCCAACAACTCCTAGATTAACTAACAATAAGCTATTTAGGTACGCCCCACCTCAGAGAGAGAGAAAGGGATTTGTTACCATATCTCAGAGAGAATGATTGGGATTTGTTACCACGGGTGCCCATTTATAATTTCAAGCAGTATGGTATGTGAACACAAGTGACTCTCTGGTTTCCTCACGATGTTTTCCTTCAATGATATAGCCAATGGTAACGCTACTTCTATTTACAAACGTTTTTTATCTTTATAGGGGATTTGATCAGATAGTGATACTCAATACGCAATAATTTATTGCATTCCACAAGTATATACAGATGACATAACTAAAAATATGGATTTTTGTGGACCCCTAAAGGGTCCGCACGCAATATTACAAATTATAGAAGGCCTTTATAAATTAGGCCTATGACATTTTAATTCTAATTATATTGTACTATTATCAAATATTATTTTATAAACACTATTTTAATATCACACATGCTTCTTAATAATTCTTATATAGTTATTTTATATATGTCATTACAATTTTTTTTTATTTATGTTGATACAAACAACAAACTTAGAAAACAAAGCACTAGCCGGGATTTGAACCCACGACCTCCCGAATGAGTGGCCGGCGTTATAACGCTGCGCTACAACCGCTACAATATTGCGAACTACCATTTAAGATAAGAAAAGTCTTTATTGTACACTCAGCACAGCTCTACTGTACAATCTTAGCTCAACAAATCTAAGTTTTTTTTAGCTTAGATTTGTTTAGGTAAGATAAAGAAACTTCAAGAACATATTAATTAAAAATACAGGGTGTTTAAAATGGTACCAATTTCGTGTCATTTTATTGACTAGAAGTAAATATAGAGGTTATAGTAGCAGTTATAGTATAAGCAAGTTATTTAAAAACACAATATTTTGTAATGATTTCTCGTAATTCTTTATTTTTATTTAAAAATTAAATAAAGATCTCGAAACTGGCGTGAATGTTGACGAAGCAAAAGAGATATGTCGGCATCCTGGCATGTGGCAAATCCTGGTCTTTTTATTATTTTAAAAACCTGAAATTGATACTAATTTTTCAACTGGTTTGCAGTTTGTTAGCGAGGGCTCTAAGTCGATATATTATCTAAGTTATGCATAAGAACCTTAGAGCCTATGTACATTCCACTACAGTTCTACTTCTAGTAAACAATGGACCTACAATCTATTTACCGTATTTGTAAATCCCAACCTGAAGATAAGGTCTTCAGTATTCCAATAAACACAAGTATTGAAAATTGTACAATTGTTCAATCCTATTCCGCCTAAAACAATGTCCGAGGCACTGCGGCGTCCATTAAACGCTGTATAAATTATCTGATTACACAGATGCAAGGGTCAAAGTTTTGTAAATTGTCAGTTTAGATTTTCTTTTTTTTACGTACAATTTGCCTGTTTCAAGATTGTATAAAAAATTAATTATTATTTGACATTTCGCTTGTTGGAAGTGGTTTAATTTAGAGATACTAATCAACGTTTGCGTTATTTTAGGAATGCTTTGTGTTCCTTATAGAATCCCCTTCTCTCCCCGAAAAGGGGTGTTTAATACGAGTACCAGCTACTTATACTATATTTCAAAATCGCTTAACAGTTATATACCTAAGCTCCGTTGTTGCATACGAAATTAATATCCTGATAACACCGTTATTATAAAGGAATGTATGCTTAGGGAAATAACTTTACTTATGTAGAAACCCCACCCATTCGGGAAGATTTATGTCAATTATGATGCACCCTGTATATAAAATCTACATAACTTTTACCAACCTGATAAATTTAAAATTGATTGCAATCTACTCCTTAACGTTAAATAATGCCCTATGAACAAGAAATGAAACCGCTTTAATTTATGTTTGACAAAATTTCAAAAGCTTTCAGCCCATTTTTATGCCGCAGTCACTAATTACAGTGGTAAAGGCGTCGCGGGCGTCATTATTGATGTCGTGAGGCAGGCTATAAACCAAGAAATGCTTTATGCTAAATTATTTCACCTTAGCTTTTATAAAAGCATGAAAAACTTAAGTAAGGTCTTAATATTCAGTCATAATTTTTACTACGCTCCTGAACGGGGAGGGTGTCAGATTAAACGTTATTTTTTCTGCTGCGTTCTTTATTTCGTGAAATATTTCTTCATTCCGGCGATACGGATCTTTATGCGGCCGCCGCCATTGTTCCTCTTAAAGCTGGAATGCAAATACAAAATCTAAATCTCGGTGACTGTTCATTCGA
Source organism: Yponomeuta sedellus (assembly GCA_934045075.1). Classification (NCBI taxonomy): domain Eukaryota; kingdom Metazoa; phylum Arthropoda; class Insecta; order Lepidoptera; family Yponomeutidae; genus Yponomeuta; species Yponomeuta sedellus. The sequence continues at coordinate 14,964,719 of OW203726.1, read as the reverse complement.
AATTGTAGATGTTTCCAGATATGGCAGTCCGTACACTGTGCTTTATTTGAAGTACTATGCTGAGGTGGTCGTTAGAATCAAATGTGCGGCGGCGCTGAAGTGTCGGGTGAATTCATTTACAGCGGTCGGGCAGTCGTTAGTGGTTTGTGAGGCTGTTCGCAAACTCACTGAAATAATACTCCCAATGGAGCCCTGACATGCTTCATGCGCGCTCAACATGAGATATTATAAAACATTCCATTGAATTCGCATGGGAAACTTGAGTTTCGAGATTTATGCGGAAAAATAAAATGTGATCTCTGCACCTGAATGAGGCTTTCACATTATTATTTTTAAAAAACCTATTTAGAGGCTAAAAATTCCACCCATGCCGGGATTCGATCCCGCGACCCCTGGCTATCCGTGCCAGCGCTCTTTCCGACTGAGCTAATGGGCGACTCACCGGCATCAGTGAAATTTCGAACCTCTTTACACTATTCTCTGTATTACGTGCAGGCAGCGACTGTATTTTTAGAATTATTGGAATTTTTAGCCTCTAAATAGGTTTTTAAAATTGTCCTTAGCACGGGTTAGTGCATTAAAAATAAAAATAGTTTAATTATTATTTTTGTCTGCTTAGCTTTATTGAAAAGAATATCAGTTTGTAGGCAGGTACGTACTTGTATTATTCAACTGTATGAAGGAAAACATCGTATGGAAACCTGAGCGTCTGTAGTGTACACATACCTCACCGCTTGAAAGTGCCAATCCACAGTGAGCATGAAGAGATAGAATCGGCTTAAATACCACGTTTAAGCCCTTACTCTCCCTTTGAGAGTAGGTATGTGCTATACAGTGAGACTACTTATAAGCAACATAAAAAAGCTTACTAACTACCATAGTTGGTCTATTTATAAAAATACCCTTATTCTACAGAAAATAGCGAAAGACCTCCAAGGAATTCCCAGTTGGTATTTCTTTGGCCACCGACGACGGAACGAAGGAGAAATCACGCCCGATGACGTATTATGGAGCAATGATTGTAATTTGATACGTGAGTCGGCCAACAAGTACTTAATACTTGAAAGAGCCCGGGCACAATATGTGATAGACTTTTGACGTTGCAATCTATCGTTAATTTCCCAAGGGGATCTACCTGCGGCCACGATAAAGAAACTATTTTATTATTACTCATATCAGGGCAAAGAACTATCCATGTTATAAAGGGCCATGGGTGGCAGTAACTTTTTTAGGTAGCCTAAATTCGTCCAGGCGCAGGCCTTCTCTCAAAGAGAGAATTAGGCTTAGTTACCGGCTTAGCTTATGGATACACACCGCGGATTGGCTTTTTCAAGTGCTGAGGTATCTGTACACCTCAGACACTCAGGTTTCCTCACGATGTTTTCCCTCACAGTTAGCGAGTTGTATTGCTACTAATATTATATGTATCAGGCATTATTTTTAATGCACTAACCCGTGCTAAGGACAATTTACTTCAGCCAGATGTCGCTGCCTGTACGTAATACAGAGAGTATTATAAAGAGGTTCGAAATTTCACTGATGCCGGTGAGTCGCCCATTAGCTCAGTTGGAAGAGCGCTGGCACGAATAGCCAGAGGTCGCGGGTTCGAACCCCGGCATGGGTGGAATTTTTAGCCTCTAAAGCCCTTAGCACGGGCTAGTGCATTAAAAAGAATATAATCATGTGGGTACAACGATATCATTCCGATGTAAAACATAACTGCAAATTAGGTACTCGGGGCTGCAAGTGATGCAAATTACTTCAGCCAGATGTTGCTGCCTGTAGGTAATACAGAGAGTACTGTAAAGAGGTGGACCTCCTCTATCAGGGCAAAGAACTATCCATGTTATAAAGGGCCATGGGTGGCAGTAACTTTTTTAGGTAGCCTAAATTCGTCCAGGCGCAGGCCTTCTCTCAAAGAGAGAATTAGGCTTAGTTACCGGCTTAGCTTATGGATACACACCGCGGATTGGCTTTTTCAAGTGCTGAGGTATCTGTACACCTCAGACACTCAGGTTTCCTCACGATGTTTTCCCTCACAGTTAGCGAGTTGTATTGCTACTAATATTATATGTATCAGGCATTATTTTTAATGCACTAACCCGTGCTAAGGACAATTTACTTCAGCCAGATGTCGCTGCCTGTACGTAATACAGAGAGTATTATAAAGAGGTTCGAAATTTCACCGATGCCGGTAAGTCGCTCATTAGCTCAGTTGGGAGAGCGCTGGTACGGTTAGCCAGAGGTCGCGGGTTCGAGTACCGGCATGGGTGGAATTTTTAGCCTCTAAATAGGTTTTTAAAATTGTCCTTAGCACGAGTTAGTGCACTAAAAATAATATAATTAAGCCCATACTCTCTCTCAAAGAGAAGTCCTGCGCCCTGCACCGGGACGTTTATAGGCTACCCATAAAGTAATTCAAGACCGAAAAGCGTAATAATGATGATGACACTAGATGGACCACTCCGACGCTGTAGTGCCCGGGACATGGTTTTTATAGATGGTGTAGGCTTGCCCAGCACCTATACCATCCTGACAGCTTAGTCGGCATAGCCCACAGGAAAGACAAGTCAATACGTGCGGAGCCAACCAAGCCGCGGGTTTCCTCACGATGTTTTCCTTCACAGTTAGCGTGTGGTATTGCGACTACAAATTCGCAAATGTACGTAACTTTGAAATTAAACAAAGTCATTGGTACATGCCCGCACTCGGGATCGAACCTGGGGCTCTCGCTTGCCATTCCATGGTTCTACCCACTGAGCTACCACCGCTCTAATAATGACACTCCCTATAAAACCAAGACTTGTAAATCCTATTTACGAAGTCGCCAGTCTACCGAAGCACCCTTATTGCGTGCTTACGATTTCCCGGGCCGTAATGGTTGACCGCGGTTTTGCTGACAAATAAATATGACTGCCCTCCCTTCAAAGAGTAATGGCCGGTTTTTACGTGAAAATCACGGGTTAGCCGCTTCTTTGGTACACATTTCCCTGACGTAGTGCCTATTTGAGGCCGGATTGTTTTATTACACGACTGCGGCGGAGTCGAAAGGGAGGGTAATCTGCTTGGGACGTATGTATGTACGTAAGTATGTTCCATTCTATTTTTCCCCATAACTCCTTAACCAATGGTCAGATTTTATAAAATAACCTCTCAATCGATTGCGCTAGTGTTATAGGATACAAGAAATAAATCTTATATCAAGCATAAAACAGCATAAATTCGAAAAAAAAACCGTTTATGTAATCTATAAAGGTCGTACTGGAGGGCACAGCCCTTCTCTCAGATTGAGCGTATAAGAAATATCACTAAACACAAAAAATACTTGACAGCTGAGAATTAAATACGGGACACAAGTTCACCAAAGTTGCGGACCTAAGTTCAGCCTACTAGTTAATGTTCAGCTGTCGGGTTATTTGATTTTCTTTTCAGTTTTTTTATTGAAGTTGTTAGTATGTTTTAATATTTTACGTTATTTTATACTTGTCGGTGGTATAAAATAACGCCTCGGCCTCGGAAGCGGGAGACCCAGGTTCTATTCCCGTGTGGGCATTTACCTATGACTTTGTTTATTTTGAACTTCATAATGTGAACTCACAATATAGCCTTTGCTAACTGTGTCTTCACAGAGAGTCTGTGTCTTCGAAACATCTTGAGGAACCCGCGGTTTGGTTGGCTCCGCACGAATTGAATGATCTTTTATGTCAGCTAAGCTGACTAAGATAATTATTAAGATGATATAGGTGCTAAGCAAGTGTACACCGTCTAAAACTTAACGTCTCAGTCACTGCAACGTTTGGTCCCATCACCCATCTAGTGTGAGTGAAGATGCCACTGGACGCTGCCTAAATAATGTCATTACGTGGATCAAAATTGTTATACCTCGACGCATTCTCACGGTATCAATATCGTAAGTATACCCTGGGGAACCATTGTCCTGGTTACGGATATTGATAGATTAATATCTTCCAAAAAGTCGATTTCTTAAAAAACCTATTGAAAAGATTTAGATTTGATATCGGCCTTCCTATTCCGTAACTATTCACTGTAGTTAGCTAGATTTCATATCAGACTTTCTAGTCCGTAACTATCCACTGTAGTTAACTAGATCCGAGATCTGCCTTCCTATTCCGTAAATATCCAACGTAGTTAGCTAGATTTGAGATCTGCCTTCCAATTCCGTAACTATCCCCTGCAGTCAGCTAGATCTGAGTTCTGCCTTCCTATTCCGTAACTATCCAACGTATTTATCTAGATCTGAGATCTGCATTCTTATTCCGTAACTATCCACTGTATTTAGCTAGAACTGAGCTCTACCTTCCTATTTCGTAACTATATCGTAGTGTATTAATATATTCATATTTGCACCGACTACCCGTCTCTTATTTCCTTTAGCAACTTTCCGTCGTAAGGTTGTCTGGAAGAAATTGCTTTTAGCAATAAGGCCGCCAATTGTACTTTGTATCTTTACATGTTTTATAATATGTACGATAAAGAATATTCTTATCTTGTCCTGTCCTGTCCTGTCCTGTCCTGTCCTGTCCTGTCCTGTCCTGTCCTGTCCTGTCCTGTCCTGTCCTGTCCTGTCCTGTCCTGTCCTGTCCTGTCCTGTCCTGTCCTGTCCTGTCCTGTCCTGTCCTGTCCTGTCCTGTCCTGTCCTGTCCTGTCCTGTCCTGTCCTGTCCTGTCCTGTCCTGTCCTGTCCTGTCCTGTCCTGTCCTGTCCTGTCCTGTCCTGTCCTGTCCTGTCCTGTCCTGTCCTGTCCTGTCCTGTCCTGTCCTGTCCTGTCCTGTCCTGTCCTGTCCTGTCCTGTCCTGTCCTGTCCTGTCCTGTCCTGTCCTGTCCTGTCCTGTCCTGTCCTGTCCTGTCCTGTCCTGTCCTGTCCTGTCCTGTCCTGTCCTGTCCTGTCCTGTCCTGTCCTGTCCTGTCCTGTCCTGTCCTGTCCTGTCCTGTCCTGTCCTGTCCTGTCCTGTCCTGTCCTGTCCTGTCCTGTCCTGTCCTGTCCTGTCCTGTCCTGTCCTGTCCTGTCCTGTCCTGTCCTGTCCTGTCCTGTCCTGTCCTGTCCTGTCCTGTCCTGTCCTGTCCTGTCCTGTCCTGTCCTGTCCTGTCCTGTCCTGTCCTGTCCTGTCCTGTCCTGTCCTGTCCTGTCCTGTCCTGTCCTGTCCTGTCCTGTCCTGTCCTGTCCTGTCCTGTCCTGTCCTGTCCTGTCCTGTCCTGTCCTGTCCTGTCCTGTCCTGTCCTGTCCTGTCCTGTCCTGTCCTGTCCTGTCCTGTCCTGTCCTGTCCTGTCCTGTCCTGTCCTGTCCTGTCCTGTCCTGTCCTGTCCTGTCCTGTCCTGTCCTGTCCTGTCCTGTCCTGTCCTGTCCTGTCCTGTCCTGTCCTGTCCTGTCCTGTCCTGTCCTGTCCTGTCCTGTCCTGTCCTGTCCCGTCCTGTCCCACCCGTCCCGTCCCGTCCCGTCCCGTCCCGTCCCGTCCCGTCCCGTCCCGTCCCGTCCCGTCCCGTCCCGTCCCGTCCCGTCCCGTCCCGTCCCGTCCCGTCCCGTCCCGTCCCGCCCCGCCCCGCCCCGCCCCGCCCCGCCCCGCCCCGCCCCGCCCCGCCCCGCCCCGCCCCGCCCCGCCCCGCCCCGCCCCGCCCCGCCCCGCCCCGCCCCGCCCCGCCCCGCCCCGCCCCGCCCCGCCCCGCCCCACCCCGCCCCGCCCCGCCCCGCCCCGTCCCGTCCCGTCCCGTCCCGTCCCGTCCCGTCCCGTCCCGTCCCGTCCCGTCCCGTCCCGTCCCGTCCCGTCCCGTCCCGTCCCGTCCCGTCCCGTCCCGTCCCGTCCCGTCCCGTCCCGTCCCGTCCCGTCCCGTCCCGTCCCGTCCCGTCCCGTCCGGTCCGGTCCTGTCCTGACGGACCTTGACGTTTCTGAGTGCGAGGGTTAGAAAGCTGTTAGTTAATTTATTCAGCTCCAACTATTTTCGTTCCGAAGCGTGTAACACTTGTAACTTGTAATAACTATAACCAGTGCAATAACTATTATACTCGTATAACATTTATACAGGGATAAAGTTAATCTTCGATCACAATGCAATAACTCAGAGGTAACACGATGCGAAGCGTTTATCTAAACGTTTGCAGTTAAATTTCACGACGCTATCTCTTCTCATTAATAAAAGTCCGATTGAGAATATTCAAAACTTCCTTAACTGTGGGTAATTTGTTAAATAAATGGTCGGTCGGCGCGGCCCTAATGTGTCTATTGTCTGTTTAATTACAGGGCACGCCTGCCGAGGCAAACCTACAAATGGTGTTGACCGGTCGACTCGTCTCTATAATGCTTTGAACTTAATGTAAGTATAATATTGATTTAGTAAAGCAACAATGCATTTTATGTCGCAGGATACTTGGATAAAGCGGACATTCGTGAATATTCTAATTATTTATTTCAGAGAAACTAGCCATTTATCCGGTTACTCGTTGACTAACAATATGTTCGTTAAAAATAATTCCGGATTCACTTACTTGTTTTTCTTGACGAATTCGGAATTAGGTTAATATGTAGTGTAACATATTATTGAGCTAAATCTTTAGTAAGAAGTTCGAAAATATGTAATGAACTTTTATCAGGTGTTAGTTAATTCTTTGTATGTACTTTGGCCACCTGATACCTGTAGACAGTAGATTATTACTATAATATTAAGACATACAATAATAAGACAATACAATGCCATTATTTATCAAATATTTGTGTTTACATGCAGTTGGGCTGATTATAGATAGATAGATAGACATGCAGTTGGATAAGATTATATTTTTCGTTCGTCATATTTTGTCTCGCGGCGTACAAGTAGATAGATAGATAGAGAACAGTAATCATCTTCTTAATTGCAGACATAAAATGCCAAATAATGGAAAAATTTTACAATGTCATTAATCATATATAGTAGTGCTAAATACGAAATATTACAATTTCATCGATATTGATAGGTGGGTAGTTTTAGTCGATAAGTTATGTTGTCATATTAATGCAAAACTTTAATTTCACAAGTATGCATTTCTGTCTACGAATTTTGTATCCCATTTTTTTACGCTTGCACTGTAAAAACAGATAAAAAAAACATTCATAAATTGAAAATTTTAGAGCAGATGGAGATGTTGGTATTAGAACAGTCGAATTTAGGTCACCTATTACATTTTTGTTGCAAAGTTTTCCTTAACGTTACTGATTAGAGGTAGGTGTAAAGATGTAATGTGCTATCGACTTTACAAGGAGCGAAAATTTTATATTCAGGACCCGCAAAGGTCCGTTGAGAATTTGTGAAGGCCTTCTGGTCGTAAATCCTTTACGAGTCTCATGATGGGCAATATTAAACATTTGATTGCCAACGGTTGTGGGCACTGCTCATTTTCACTTAAAAATTATCTCCATCAGTGTCATCATGACTTTTTGATAAGAACATTACCTCCATCACAATCGTCACGACTTTTTGATAGGAACACACATCTCTGTAAAACAAAGTTCTCACCGCAATTCTAATTCTAAGTATTTTACTGAAAATTACTTTAATTACTTCTCATCATATGTAAATATTTTTATGGACAAACGTCTGAAGTAAACGACTACAGTTTCAATAAAGATTTAAAGAAAATACTAATTTCAAAATGTTATTATACGTTAGAAGAATATTTAAAAGATTGTATAGATAAAATGAGATGAATAATTATATAAATGTAAATTTATAAATATAATTAACTAAAATTGTATGATAATTAATCAAATTAAATTTAAGTTAATGTAATACATACTTTTATATAGCACTTTAAAATGTTGCGTGCCCTACAGGGTCCACAAAGATCTTATCAAATAACTGTTAAGTTATAATGTAACAACCTTAAAACTTATGGAATGCAATAAAGTATTGAGTAAATATATTGAATTGAAAAATAAGCAGCACTGCTGCTGTTATGGTGTAAAAAGTAATCCAAAATACATTAACATAGATTAAGAACTAATAATAATCTCTTTCAGAGATAAGTTCGACTTTGTTCATGTTATTTCTTATGTAATGTCCTGTTAAATAAAGAACAAATATCATTTAAAAAAATACACATGGTATTAATGCTATTTTTATTTTTAATGCACTAATTTCACCCATGCCGGGATTCGAACCCGCAACCTCTGGCTATCCGTGCCAGCGCTCTACCAATTGAGCCAATGGGCGACTCACCGGCATCAGTGAAATTTCGAACCTCTTTACACTATTCTCTGTAGCCAGAGGTTGCGGGTTCGAATCCCGGCATGGGTGAAATTTTTAGCCTCTAAATAGGTTTTTACATAGTATTTAATTATTATTATTAATACATTTACTGTACCTAAACAAGAGTGGCGGGCCTTACTGTCAGTAGTTATCAAGCCGCCCATAAAGCCTCTGACATGGCTTAACGACTGCCGCCACTGTCTTACAATCCTCCACCAACCCGGACTTGGCCCCCGTGGTGGAGTATGGCCTAACCTTCCTACGATACAGGAAGAGACCCGTGCCCCAGCAGTGGGGACATTCATGGGTTGATATCGATATCGAAACAAGAGTACAAATACGGCGGATTATTGATTAAGTTTTTTTATAAATATTAGACACTTCACTATGGTGCCACATTACCCGCCACATGACTTACAAGCAGTCATATTAGCCAGCTTTCATAAAACAATTCACCCACGATGTTGTATTAGATTGATTGTCAATTTAGGCTGCTACGTGAACAAAGCCAACTTGTCTAGAGGTCATAATTTGATAGGTTCGCCTAGAGGTTATATTCGAACTCAGTCACCAAAAAGATTATTTTTCTTTCTGGCTGGCGACTAAAGATCGCAAATCGTTAATTGTAATTAAATCTAGAACCGCGTTATGAAGATAAACGCTTTTAAACTTTCTAGTTGTCTACGTCAACGCGTTTCAAAATAATTCGGCAAGAATTCACTGAGAATTTAGCAAGCTTATTACAAGGGCCACATAAATAGCTCAAACAATTAAGAGAATAAGATTTCAAAGTGGGATAAAAATAAGTTTTTTTTAAATGATAACTAACGCTTCGGGAGGGATCCGACCAGCAGCCATACATCTGGCGCATAATCGAAACAAATGGAGAGCGCTGGTAGCGGAAGCTGCCCCTTAGTTACTTCCCCCAGTCATGAGGGCAAGACTAAAAAGAAGATTTATAAGTGCTTACCAAATATTAAACGGACAAATGACAAATGGATATAAAAAAAACAAAGAACATCGGCGATTTCGTTTTTGTAGTCCTAAAAAAAGAATATACCTACGTGTCGAAATGAGAACCTAAATTTTTTGAAGTCGGTTAAAAACATAGTGACGTCATCTTAGAGAAAAATACTTTAAGGACGCCATTGAAGTTTCTTACATTTAATTAGGTAAGAAAAGTTCTCTCATTTTAGGTCGCCTTTGAAGTTTTTTGAATGTTGTTATTGATTAAAATGATAATTTTGTTTAAGGGTACGTTTTATGCCAGATCTGATTGAAGTCTAATCCCGAGCTGTCACTCTGCAGCTTAAATGAAGTCAAACTGGCATGCCTATGTAGGTGATGGTACAAGAGATGGTATTTCTATTCAATACCTACTTATCCCCCGGAGAGTAAATACTTAATTAATAAAAACACTCAAAAGACTTTAAAGGGCTCTTAAAATGAGTTTTCTGTAATTAAAAAAGTTGAAAAAATTCAATGGCGTCACTTTGTTTTTATAGTGTACATTGCCTCTTGGCCACATATAATAGAAACTACTAACAAACACGCTGATGTTCTTTTGTTTTATTTTTTTGTAACGGATACCTTAATATTTAGTGGCCAGTTATAATAAAAAACCTAAGCAAAAAGTTTTACTTCACTTAAAACTCCCACTTCCGTAATTTTTTTGAACAAGAAAGTATAAGGCCGTTATTGTTTTGAGCAATAAAGAAAAAGTGAAGTAAGTCTCCCGAGAGAACTTAAACAGAGTCGAGCTCTGGGTATGAGTTAGCGTTGAAAACTTAAAACCACTATTTTTTATTTGTTAATAAGACTAAAGTCTGAATAATTCTAAGTCACATCTCGGCTACACTAACAATGATACCCGCAATACGGCGATGCAAAATCCGTCAGAGTCATTACTTTAATCTCCACATTCCTGAACTTGAAATAACAATGTTTTCTATTGTTATTTTCTAGGTCAAGACTGTATATTTCGGTCATTATGCTAAGAAAATAAGGCAGATTGCTGGCAGAGAATAACCGAGGACAGAAGGAAGTGGCGTCGTACCTTGTCGATATGTCGATATCAACCCTTATATGTCCCCACTGCCGAGGTACGGGTCTCTTCCTGCATCGCAGGAAGGTTAGGCCATACTCCATGGGGGCCAAGTCCGGGTTGGTGGAGGATTGTAAGATAGTGGCAGGTCTTACTGTCAGAAGTTATCACGGAAGCGCTCGGAAAAAATGCCACTAACGGTAGTCACGGGATGGTCACCCATCCAGCAGCTGACCGCGCCTGTTGTTGCTTAACTTAAGTGATTGATTCCAATCACTCGGTTCGCCTAGGCTACGAGCGCGTCGTAACTTGCTAGAGGCCTATTTCTAGCAGTGGACAGTAGGGGCCGATTGATTGCCTGACTGGCTGGCTGCCTGATTGATTGATTGATTAATTGCTTGTACTAATTATATTTTGTTTCGTATTTAACTGTTAATGAATGCGATTGGAACTCGTAAGGTAGATAATAAATGCTTTCATATTTATAACACTTTTTAATGAGTTGCAAATTAATCCGAATTGCCGTAAAAAGAGTCACTACGCTCAGACGATACTAAAATTAATGGCTTATTACATTTGAACTGATAAATACAGATGTCGCCGCCAATTGGTTAGATTTGCAGTGAAATCAACAGCCTAGGATGTAACTTAAGTAAATCAAATGTTCAAAGGTTCTGGCTAGCCAAGTGGTTTATACTAGTTGGATGTCTTTAGAAAAAGGTGACCAAGATTCTCATCGAAATTGAGCTCATACAGTGCAAAATGGTAAATAATTCGAACTATATATCGGTTCTTTCAGCTTTCTAATTAAAAGACAAGCTTTCTGCCAACTAGGTAGCAGCCAAACGTTTTAGTCGATGCTTTACTTTACTAAAATCAATGTATTCGAATGTACTAAAACTTCGTAGGCATTAAACTAAACGGCTAATTTAACCAGTCGGCGACAGCATACCTACAAGAACAAATGACAGTCGCGCGTGGCTTTTGCAGACATTTCAATAAAAGTGGTGGACCAATACGTCTTCGGCACATATTGGCCCATTTCCACAAAAGGATATTACTCTACATATCCAGTCGTAATGGCATGCCTCCAGAAAGCTGAAAAAAATTAATTAATGCTTTCCGAATTTCTGAACCCTTTCTCGCATTCCAGATCTTTCTGAAACGCCCAGTAGAGTAGATTTGGTAGGTACTTCGTTATGTGTATGTCATTATAAAGGCACACTGGTGCAAAAAACGTAAAAAAGATGATGAATTCGAACTTGCCTCGCCCTAGTCATTTCGTGCTGACAACATATATATCCTACTGCGCTGGACTTAAAAATAACGCAGCAAATAAAAACCCTCCGTGTTCTCGTCGCGAATGTCACTAGAAAAGTGGATCGTGTTTTATCTTGTTTATACGCCGCTTCCTTCACATACACTCACTTTGACCAATCTATTTGCTAAACCATTACAATCCAAAGTGAACTTTATTACGTAGCCAATAAAGGTCACAAGACATACAAATAATTGTACAGCTAAGTTTCTAGAGTGGTGCAACCCGCTGCTTTCAGTGCACTTTAATAGCAGAGCTGTTGAGACGCAACCCTTGTCGCCGTGAAAATGAGGTGTAAGGACTGAAGGGTTGTAAAATGTACTTGCAGTATGATGTGATGAATGATAACTTCGCGGGTTCTTTTATTTGGGGACCCACTTTTAAAAGCTCCTTAAAAATTATAGAAATTAAGGCAAAAGTGGCAACTTTAATGATGATATAATAACAATCCAAAAAATAATTTGCAAACCATAGTTGCAGTTGAAATTAAACTAAATTTTATATACTCCTTTCATTTCTAACGAGTCGTGGCCCAACAGGCATTTTCCACAGACTATCGGCAACGTCTCTCCCGTACAAACTTTCATCACTTTTTAAGGAATGAATTGAAATAAGAAGAATACATCCAAAAAACAGGGGCTCTATTTATTCAAACGAATAACTTTTACAATGGGGAAAACTGAAAAGAATTTTTGAAAAATAATGTTTAGTAATGAATAGCTGGTGTCCGCGGTGCTTAATTTGTACAAATGGCCTCAGTTTGGGTATAATTCTAAGTTTTTTTGGCCTTATCTGGTCACCATAGGACAGGGTATCCAAGTATGGGTCTGGGACAAGTGATTGCGTTGTGCCGAAATTATTACAATTTTTCGATTTGAAAAAGTTAGTACCATTGAAGTGTAACCCTCATTTTTGGATTGGATAGAGATTTGGTACTCCCTGTATAAGGCACTCCTCTGCAGTTGGATCCAGAAGCAGAAAACAGCTTATCGTGCCTAGAAAGGCCTAGTTAGGTTTTCATCATACGGTCTGGGGCATTACTAAGTCCTCCACTGTATGGAGTTGCCCACTTTAACCTATTCCGAACTGTCAAATACATAAGATAAGATAAGGTTAGAATATTCTTTATTGTACACCAGATCACATATTATAAAACATGTAAAGATACAAAGTACAATTGGCGGCCTTATTGCTAAAAGCAATTTCTTCCAGAAAACATACGTATTTTGGAATCGCCAAATAGGGTAACCCGATAGAGTAGACAGTTACGTGATAGAAGGACCGAACATCGATCAAGGAAGTCGCCTGCGGCTGCGTACCTGCAACGTATGGAATCTTTTCTTCTTTTGAGAGATGACTTGCTTGGCGAGGACCAAGCCCTCTATGGCACTCGACATTGGTGGACAAAAAACCTGGAGGCACCAAATTTGCACCGACCGACCCCGAGACCGGAGTCTTCCTTTGTGTGTCCTATTTGCATTAGGGCCGGCCGCTCTTGAATCGAACGTTTAATCGTTTCAAAAAGTGTAGTGCTTAAATAGTTTGTAGCAGACGCAAAGGCCTGTAGTGGTGGTAAGTCGTATCGGTCGGCCTTAAAGTTTTATTAGTAGAAAAAACGGAGGCAACGGAGAGCGCATGTATTTATTTCTCTTAAGTACTAACTTACTTTTCATTAATTTAAAACTAGCTGTCCCGGCGAACTTCGTACCGCCAAAGTTTTCATAATATCTCCATATTTTCTCACCATTTAAACCTTCCTTAAAGTTTCACAAAAATAAAAAATCAAAAATCAGCCTTTTCGGTCCAGCCGTTCTCGAGTTTTAGTGATACTAACGAACAGCAATCTATTTTTATATATAAGATGAGAAAAACAATCATAAACATGCAACAATTCATCTCAATTTCATTTATTAGATTAAGACAAACACGTAAATTTTATATTTTTTATTGATGTTATCAACTTTTGTGAGTGAATTGAATCTTTTATGTCTTTCGGTAGCTTGATAAATATTTGAAATCCCTCAAACAGAAGTGACATTTTTCCGTATTGGATTCAGGAAGTTGTAAGTGATTTTGAGTCTTTTAAATTCTGTATTAGACTGGACAATTTTGTGAGTAATTTTATAAATACGAGTTTGGTAGCAAAGACGGAGCTTTTAGTTAATGAGGTTTTTATTTAACTTACAATAACTGCACCATCTTAAAAGTCGATGCTTTACAAAAATAAAAACTTTATTAGAGTCATTTTCAACGGAATTTCTACGAAGTTGTTTTATAAGTTGTTGACTATTATCTATTCGTTAACTTGTGAAGTATTCTTAGCCTCGACAGTTTTTCCTTTAACTTTATACATCTGATTTCTTTCAGCCGGGAGAGAAACATGGGAGGGTACAAGTGTAATAAAAAAATGCATTTGAGGGTTTCGCAAACGGATCCCAGAATCGACCTATGGTTATTTTACCTATTTTTTAAGCCACGGTAGCCCAGTGACTTGTAAATTAGACACCCAGGTTCGATTTCCGGTGCGGGCCTGTACCGATTACTTTGTTTCCTAAGTTATGTACATTTTTGAAGTTATAGTAGCAATACCACTCGCTAACTGTTAAGGAGAACATCGCGAGGAAACCTGAGTGTCTTGTTCAAATACCTCAGCGCCTAATATTGCCACAGCACATATTCTGTCTTTGAGAGAAGGCCTGTGATCAAATTACACTTTTACACGCATTCCGGACTAGTATGCAGGAAATATATATCATTCTCTCTTCGTTGACGGTACCCTCCGCTTCCCAGTTGCCGCCAAATATGGAACATAGTTATGCTTTTTACATTGCTATTGAAATGGAAACGATTGAAATATACTCATCATAATACAGTGGATATTTGAATCACAAACGCAGAGAGAGCCTTTGTCAGCGGCGCTTAGCTCAAGGGGTGTGTTTCTGTCAGCACTCTGGGGACCAGCTGAGGAAATCAAAGGAGTCTCACAAACCCGCGCGCGGTGACACCAGATTCCTCTAAAAATCTGTTTGCCAATTCCGCTTATTGTTATACTAAATGTTTAGATGTATGTTACAGCTTTTACACTGTTTCAACTACATATAAGCGAAGGTACGACTAAATAATGTTGATAAACCGACAAAGATCTCGCAGGGTCGTAGCAAGGTGAAAACCCTGGTCTCTACCTGTCCTTCCGGGATGCAGGTGCGAATTAATGTAATGTATGTTTCAACTATAAGTGAGATATGTTTTATATGACAGTTTAGTCCATACCCAATACTATAAAACATACAATATTACGCCGTTGGTACCGGCTGTCATGTAATGGCAGTCGTTAAGTCATGTCAGAGGCCTTATGGGCGGCTTGACAACTTGTGACAGTAAGGCCCGCCACTGTCTTACAATCCTCCACTAATCCGGATTTGGCCCCCGTGGTGGAGTATGGCCTAAACTTCCTGCGATGCAGCAGTGGGGGCATACAAGGGTTGATATCGATCAATATCCATACAATATTTCTGTATTTTTTCCAAATAAATAAGTTTAATTTAAATTGATAGCTGCAAGACCAAGGTCTGAAAAGAATATTTTTCGAACCAAGTCGCGGACACAGCGGCGGTACGTTTTAGAAAATCTGGTTCAATTAAATCTTCATATAAACTAAGCTATAACGCCGGGATTTTCGAAGTCCATATTATCATTTAAGGCATCCTATTGATGAAAACATCAAATAGATTAAACGCAAGTTAGCCAATTTTGCGCCAAGAATACCTTTCACCCGCCCCGTTTGTTTAGCTCTAGAAAATGTAATAAATATTAGCATACTACGACTAAATTCTTACGAATATTTTACTAACTGAATGAGACTTTTAGAAATGTACGTATGTCTTCCATCGTTCGGTACCTGCGCCTTAACGAATGCTCGATATCAATCCTTCTATGTTCCCACTGCTGGGGCACGGGTCTCTTCCTGCTTTTGCAGGAAGGTAAGGCCATACGAAGCGTTCGGAAAAAAACGACACTAGCTATAATCACTGGACGGTCACCCATCCTGCACCTGGCCGCGCCTTTTGTTGCTTAACTCAAGTGATGGTTTCCAATCACTCGGTTCGACTAAGCCACGAGCGCTTCAATGAATGCTCTTTATACTTAATTATTAAGTTACGCGCGACTAACTATACAAGTAACAAAAATGTATTAGTTTGATTTGCCGTTACAGGACAGTTCCTTATAATTTATTGATTGATTGATAAGCCGACGGCTCGTTCATAACAAAGTATCTCTGAAAAAACGCCTCGACCAAGTCAATGATCGAGCACGAATAAATGTGTAGGTATAAATGCATAGGATTGATGTTTCAATCTCATGCAGCTTGACTGCCTCGCCTTTTACGTCTGATTATATTATTATTTTTAATGCACTAACGCGTGCTAAGGATAATTTAAAATCCTATTTAGAGGCTAAAAATTCCACCCATGCCGGGATTCGAACCCGCGACCTCTGGCTATCCGTGCCAGCGCTCTTTCTAACTGAGCCAATAGGCGACCGGCATCAGTGAAATTTCGAACGTCTTTACAATATTCTCTGTATTACGTACAGGCAGCGACATCTGGCTGAAGTCTGATTACAATGTCCAAGGTAGTGGGTTCGATCTGGGGGGCGCTATACATTTGGACACATGGCCTCAGTCCGGGTGCAGATATATCTGTTCTGATGTCCTTTCCTGGTTACCGTAGCACAGGGTATCCTAGTTTCTGGTTGCTTGGTTCTACTAATGCATTGTGGTACAATGGCAACTGCATGGACGTGGTGATTTATCGCTGATTTATCGAATTTCGTTGCTGCTTCATGTCTACGCGCACATACATCCAACTTTCTAGGCATCAATGGTGTGGAAAAACACCCCATGTGCCCCGACCATGTATCTGTCATGGTACACTAACAAAATCGAGGTCCGTCACAAGAATTGTGTGGAAGGTATTATTATCCTAGCACAATTACATATGTCACACAATGTTAACATTGGAAACATCACCTATTTTCATACACGTACCTACTACGGCCGGCCGTTGTATCAAAAAACGGGTACTTAAGTACAGTTATCGTTCAGTGTGAAACCGCCCATCAGCTATAGCTATCACTTAAACTGTATTCTTATCCAGGGGCGGATATTCCTTCAGCCCAATTAGGTCTATGCCTGCGTCCCAATATTGTTGGCAGCCCCTAGCGGAAAACCACTAACTCGCGAGGGATGATTCAAATTACCCCATAGTAACAATGACAAACAATAAGATGACCTGGATAAGAGAACAACACACAGGAAATTTATAGAATAGCATTGTATTGTAACTAAGAAAGGTAAAGAACGGGGGCGGCTAGTACGGCATAGGGCGACCAATACTGATCTGCCTCATACATGTCTCTTTTGGGCATAATACAGCACGATACAATGCAATGAAATAGTATCATTTCCTAATTTTGCGTGGTTTACATTTGTTACATACTCCACCAGGGGGGCCGCATGGGCCCCCCTGGTGGAGAATGGCCTAACCTTTCTGTGATGCAGGAAGTGACCCGTGCCCCAGCAGTGTTGACTTACAAAGGGTTGATATGAATAAAAAATAGGAAGTAATAATTTTTATAACAAAATCGTTTCCAGAATATACCTCTGAAAAACCAACAAATCCAAAAACACTCTTGAAAATCACATTCTTAATATCTAACACCTCGTTAGAAAAGTATCGTACAATGATAACATTAACACGCGCGCGAGAAACCGAATAGCTTTTCACGCCCTTCAATAACGACAGCAGACGAAGCCCGGCGATAAAAGTAAATTTTCCATCCCGTAAAAAAGCAAAAACAACAGTCATTAATACAAAACTTTGCATTGGGTGATTTGTACTCTCACTTTGTTTGTTGTATTGTGTTTTTTTACGAGAGAGGATACCTCCAGAGCTTGAAGCTGTTCAACGTAATCATATTTTATATCAAACAATGGCCCTTATCTTTTGAAATGTGCCCGGAATTCATGACTTGCGTCGCAGGAATATTGTCCGGTGTATTATTCAATGTTAAAAAGCTCTTATGACGTTGACTAAATGCCCGTTTTATTTCGAGAACACACAAACCGAACGAACGCTAACGAACTAAATTCAACGAATCACTGTAATGAGAATAATGAGCAGTGATAGGGATGAAGCGGGCTTATTCACCTAAACTTCGAGGAACAGAGACAATCGGAGACTTCCATACGTCAATATTTTTTTCCGGGACATCACTTAAGTAAATTAAAAATTAATGTTATTAGGAATAAGTAATTGGTTTATGTTTACTTAAAGTTTGAGACTAGACATAACATAGAGTCCAAAATTTTCTCAAAGTTTGCTTTTTGGAGAACATTATGTTAATGACTTAAAACTGTTAAACGCAATCTTTGTTTAAGAAACCGTACACATTTGCAGTAAATATCTGCTTTTTCGCTCGATCTCGACCACGTTTCTTGAGATTTCTAAAGTTCAAGTGTATAATTGAAAAATATATTTCGGCAATTATTGTCTTTAAAATAATAAAACAGACATTTCCTAACTTTTGAATTCTCTATATGTATTTTGGACGGAGATAGAGGATTAATAGTTTCTATTAACGAAAGATATTGTCTTTTATCTTACTAAAAGATCACGATACAAAAGTTTATTTCAGAATGTGCTACGGACGATTTTAAAAACCTATTTAGACGCTAAAAATTCCACGTACGTAATACAGAGAATATTGTAAAGAGGTTCGAAATTTTACTGATGTCGGTGAGTCGCCCATTAGCTCAGTTGGAAAGAGCGCTGGCAAATGTGCGTAATGTTATCATTTAAATAATGGTTGGATCACATTTTTCAGTACCTAACACAAAGAGTACACTTTGTAATTTAAGTTGTACCGTCTGTAGGTACATTTTGTTTCATGCTTTCCAGTTAGGTATATGTTGAAAAAGAATTCAAATATACCTATATTTGTTTTTGTATTTTGTAACAATGTTCATTGTGTTTTATTTTTCTTTTACCGTTTTAATTTTTTAAATAAATACTCGTAGATGTAACACTTTTCAAGGCGACTCAGTGATTTGTTATGTATAGTCTTAAACTTAAAGTAAACATAGACCAATTACTTATTCCGAAGAACATTAATTTTTAATTTACTTAAGTGATGTCCCGGAAAAAAATATTGTCGTAAGGAAGTCTCCGATTTTTGTCTCTGTTCTTCGAAGTTTAGGTAACTAAGCCCGCTCCATTCCTATCACTGATAATGAGAGTCGATATCAACCCTTGTATGTCCCCACTGTAGGGCACGGGACTCTTCCTGCATCGCACAGGAAAGTTAGGCCAGACTCCACCACGGGAGCCAAGTCCGCATTGGTGGAGGATTGTAAGAAAGTGGCGGTCCTTACTGTGAAAAGTTATCAAACCGCCCATAAGGCATCTGACTTGGCTTAACGACTGCCATTTCATGACTACCGGCTCCAACGGTTTAACGTGGCACGGAAGAGCTCGGAAAAATGTCACGGGACGGTCCTGCACCTCACCGCGCCTGTTTTTGTTAACTCAAGTCCTGAACATGAGAATCTCAATAGAAAATCATTATCATAATCCTTGGTGTACATGCAATAAAGAATATTCTATTTATCTATCCATCTATTATTTTTAAGGTAAGTCAGTACTATCTTTAAGATAAATAGATAGATAGTAGAGTACACTTTGTTGTAAATTATACACATATTACATAGAAAGCCAATGCAGGTATTCTAGGGTATAGAATAATTCTATAAACTCCGTGCAAAGCTAGTGTACACTTTTCATTGGTTTCGGATTTTACAGCAAAGTAACAGGATTCAATAAATTCATGGTGGGAATTATCATACATAAATAAAATAAATAAATCATGCATTGCCTGGTAAAGGGTTAAAAAGACTAAGTTTGAAGTTTTTATAATTATATTAAACGGATCTAATCGCGAAGGTATTACCGTATTTCCCGACGTTTCGGCAGCTTTACAACGGC
Source organism: Yponomeuta sedellus (assembly GCA_934045075.1). NCBI lineage: Eukaryota > Metazoa > Arthropoda > Insecta > Lepidoptera > Yponomeutidae > Yponomeuta > Yponomeuta sedellus. The sequence goes on along the minus strand of OW203726.1, from coordinate 14,945,081 downwards.
AGCTGCCGTGGTCACGGGTGGCGAGTACAGTGAAAGTACTATCTAAAGTGACTACCCACAATAAGTTACTCTACTACAGTCAATGATTGTGGGTAGTCACTTTTAGTTTTTCGCAGCTGGCCGACACACAACACTCACTTCGCCCGCGAATAGGTCCGGTGATAAGGCGCGGGATTTGTATTTACTTAGCACTAGATTCCACAAACTTGAAAGCTTGAAACCATCCTCTGTGTGGAAATTATAGTGTTTTTAATTTCAATTTCTTCCCGAACTATAATACTGTCGATCGGTTAGATCGGATCGGCAAACAAGGCCTTCCGTCGTCTCGCTGTTCGGCGAATGTCTTCGTTCATTTGGTCTGTACGCAGCATTACATTGTTGAATGCACGAATAAGCACTTTGTGGTTACCGACCCACTTACACAATTTTCTTTGGACCAAGTAACTTTAAATGCGTAATTATTAAAGTATCAGCTTGTAGCACTTTGCTATTCACCAACATATTCGTAACTTCATTCAAAACAAAGAATAAGCCTAGCCATACAGCGAGGCAATGCCGCCAGCCTTCTTGGTACTCTGCCGCCCGACAGCGATCTGGCTCAAATATTTTATTTAAATTAGAATGTTTTAGGTTTAGTTCAATTTTTTTCCCTTAATTATTGTTATTATAAACAAATACATACTTGTTATTTTACATATTTCACAAATTATAAACTTAATTCTGGAATGAATTGCTTGAATTCTTGTGGGATTTTTGTGTTTCCAGAATTAAGTAAACGAATATTGTAAGCACCTCGCTTTACCAGTTACCAGGAAACAGAAACAAAGATGTACCGGAGATACGTAACTAATATATTCCCAGCATAGTCCATAAACCCTTGTTATTAAATGTTAACGAGGTACCTTGCGTCGAAGGAGATTTCCTGTGCTCTTTACGATATTGGTTTCGAGTGAAATATCGCGGTGGTCGACTTATTTATTTGTCTAGCATTTGCGACGTGCGTGCCTTGCTAAGTAACATTGCAAAATTACATGCTTACATGAAAATTAAAATGATTGGTGATGTTAATAGAAAGTGTTTTACTTAGCATCATCAATTTCAACCAGGATAGCTCGAGGATGTTCAGATGTATTTAACATAATATAAAAACCAGCACGTAGGTTTTACGCGGCGAAGCGCTCGTGGCCTAGCCGAACCAAGCGATTGGAATCAATCACTTGAGTTAGCCAACAACAGGCGCGGTCAGGTAGAGGATGGGTGACCGTCCCGTGACTACCGCTAGTGGCATTTTTGCGAGCGCTTCCGTGCTTCGCAAGGCACACTAACCCGTTGGTGCCGGCTGTCATGTAGGTAATGGCAGTCGTAAAGCCACGTCAGAGGCTTTATGGGCGGCTCGATAACTTCTGACATAAGTTTTACGGCTTTTGAAGTGAGAAAGAAAGCGATAGGATCATTATGACACATAACGCATGAAAAACCATGTAGTTTAAAATTTTTAGGTACCTACCTATTCATTCACCAAAATTAGGTAGCACTTAACTTGGGGATTTGTTAAATATTTATATTATGTAAATACGCACGCGCGAAACCATATTTTTTACTACAGCACCTAAGTGTACCGAATAAATTCACTGTAAAAAATTAAGACTGAACGTTACCTTAATGCATTTGAAAAATGCAATTAAGGCACGTTGTGTTCATTTAAAGTGGTACAGTCACGAACTTCAATGTAGGTAACTACGTCATGATTGTAAATATTCGCGCCTTGGGCGCCATTAATTTATTACGTAAGAATGTAAAGGAAAATATGAAGGCGGTCCGTTGCCACGGAAATCGTTTACCTATATGCATCCGAGTGCACCTCAGCACTCTCGCGGTTGCTCGCGATTTTTCAAAGCACTTTGTGCATTTTTATGAGGTTACTTAAGAACCGTTAAGACTCCTTCGCTACCCCTTGTAAAAAATCATGTTCGGCCCCCCGCCCCTCGACACCCCCCTCCAAAAACATCTGTGCAATTTTAATGGAATGAGTTGTTATTAAATTAACCCATCGACATTTCTCTTCGTAATTCTACAACAGTGTTTTGAATTTTAACCAATGATTTCACGTCTGTCTGTAGACATTAATCTGCATTTTTTACTACATTGACTGAAGCGAGACGCGTGTCAGATGATTGTTTTTTGATCCATAGCTTTTCAAACTGAGCGGAGCTTGATTTGAACCGATCTAATGACAGTTGATGTACTCATGAATGACCGATCTAATGACATTTGAAGTTGAAGCACTCGTGGCCTAGCCGAACCGAGTGATTGAAATCAATCACTTGAGTTAAGCAACAACAGGCGCGGTCAGGTGCAGGATGGGTGAACGTCCCGTGACTACGGTTAGTGGCAATTTTTCCGAGTGCTTCCGTGCTTCGCATGGCACGTTAAACCGTTGGTGCCGGCTGTCATATAATGACAGTCGTTAAGCCATATCAGAGGCCTTATGGGCGGCTTGATAATTTCTGACAGTAAGGCTCGCCGCTGTCTTACAATCCTGCATCAACCAGGTCTTGTCCCCCAGTGCTCCAGCAGTGGGGACATTCAAAGCGTTGATATCATCTGCATAGAGAAAAATGAAAAGAGTAAGAATTCAGAGAACGATTCTATGTCGTTCATTCAGAAGCGCGCCAATTTCTTGATTGGCGCGGGTAATACAGAGCGAGTGTTTATTCATGAACCCAAATAATTAATTTTGATACTATCCACATTCATTCGTTTGTAGGTTCGTTCATTCATTCACGGCAGTCACAACAACGCATTCCACACATCTTTGCTGTTCTTATTATAAGAGTTCACGAATCCCTTGGTGAACATCCAAGCATAACAGGACTAAAGACAACCTATCACAAAGATCTATAAACTTATAGATTATATTACTAAACATTAATTCATCAACCCTTTTATGCATCACACAGCAAGCTCAGTACGTCTCGCTTGCCCTGTCCAACAACCAGCGAGTTCGTGACGTTTATTGGCAAGTCCTTTCGGTAGGAGGCAACCGGCTTACATTTTACATTACACATAGACATTCAGAATACGGAATGTAAATTCTTTACGTTGAATCAAAATTGATTTGACTCAACGTAGCAAATGACAATGAAACTAGCATTTCAACTTAAATTTCGTTTGCATTAAATCTGAGTATTCTTGAGCTAGTCAACACGTAACTTCCATATCTTTTTATACCAGAAACTAACAGCGAAACTAAATATTTGAGTTGAAATTGCATATTTCTCATGGTATGAAACCTATGAGTTTAGATGGCTCGTGATCCGGCCGTACAGATAACATAATTGTACAAACGACGGCAGATACATTTTAATTGTAAATTCAGCCGTAATGTAACCGAGTAGAGTACATGGAAACAAAGGTCAATGTGCTGCCAACTGTACTAACAGAATCGAGACCCGGAGAGAACTAAGTGCTGTTGAAAAAGAGGGGGACAGGGAATCTGCAAATCGATGAGCATATAGGGGCAGTATTGACTTTACCTGTTGCAAAAGCTACTTTTAAAAATTCCTATATCCTTTGATGCAAACGAGAAGGTGGAGTCGCTTGCGATACCTTTCAAACGAGTAGTTATTTCGGGCGTACGATGTACAGCCGAACATAGACGAGTAAGCATTAGATTTTCTTGAATAACACGTAGCATAACTTAGTAACTTTTCTGACCCAAAATTAACACAGGCCTTTCCATCTTGTCGTCATGCTATACTAGTCTACTGCTTGACGTAGCCCTCCCCTAAAGAGCGCCACTTTGTGCTATCATAGGGGGTAACAATGGCTCAATTGGTAGAGCGCTGGTACGGATAGCCAGAGGTTGCGGGTTCGAATCCCGGCATGGGTGAAATTTTTAGCCTCTAAATAGGTTTTTAAATGTGTTCCTTAGCACGGGTTAGTGCATTAAAAATAGTGTAATCATGTGAGTACAGTGATATCGTTCCGATGTTAAACCTAACTGCAAAGTAGGTAGTCGGGGCTGTAAGTAATGCAATTTGCTTAAGTCAGATGTCGCTGCCTGTACGTAATACAGAGAATATTGTAAAGAGTTTCGAAATTTTACTGATGCCGTGAGTCGCCCATTGGCTCAATTGGTAGAGCGCTGGTACGGATAGCCAGAGGTTGCGGGTTTGAATCCCGGCATGGGTGAAATTTCTAGCCTCTAAATAGGTTTTTAAATTTGTTCCTTAGCACGGGTTAGTGCATTAAAAATAGTGTAATCATGTGAGTACAGTGATATCGTTCCGATGTTAAACCTAACTGCAAAGTAGGTAGTCGGGGCTGTAAGTAATGCAATTTGCTTAAGTCAGATGTCGCTGCCTGTACGTAATACAGAGAATATTGTAAAGAGGTTCGAAATTTCACTGATGCCGTGAGTCGCCCATTGGCTCAATTGGTAGAGCGCTGGTACGGATAGCCAGAGGTTGCGGGTTCGAATCCCGGCATGGGTGAAATTTTTAGCCTCTAAATAGGTTTTTAAATAGGGGCTAATGCCCATAATCCCCACGCTGGGCATGCGGGTTGGGGATCGCAGTTCGGTGGAATTGTACTGTCAGAGGCCTTATGGGCGGCTTGATAACTTCTGACAGTGAGGCCCGGCCACTGTCTCATAATCCTCCACCAACCCGGACTTGGCCCCCGTGGTGGAGTATGGCCTAACCTTCCTGCGATGCAGGAAGAGACCCGTGCCCCAGCAGTGGGGACATATAAGGGTTGATAACGTACTGCAGGGGGCGCTGCTGCCCACCCCCGGTTTGTATCCCTTAGTCGCCTTTTACGACACCCGCGGGAAGAATTGCGTTGGTTCTATTCTCTAGGCCGACACCACACAGCACATCTACGTAATAGGATTATTTATACAGTGTCCAGTGGCACATTCCCTCACACTGATGAATGGCCGCCCGGACACTGCAGTGCATGGGACATTGCTTTTAGAGTAAGCTTGCCAAGCATCAATACCATCCTGATAGTTTAGTCGGCCTAACCCACAGGAAAGACAAGTCAATAAGTCTAGAGTCGGCCAAGCCGCGGGCGCAGGTTTCCTAACGATGTTTTCCTTCACCGGACCCAAAATTACTATAAGTACAATTCATATCAAATCCATCGCATACGAAAAGTTTCAGATTTTGTAAACAGCAAAATATTTTGGGGTTCCGTACCCAAAGGGTGCCCATGGGATTGCATTCACACCAAGGATTCTAAAACGCGTGCAATTCAAATGCAATAACGTCCCCGTTTAACTTCTTAGCCGCGAGTTTAAAATATTACCCGCTCGAGACACGTACGTCTTAACGGTTCTCTTAGCTGAGATTTATTGGACATTTGTATTTATGAACGTTTCCTTATTCCATCCTGTGTTCCGACTGCACTGTTTTAAATACGAATATTATGTTGCCTTAATTTCCCAACGTGGAGACTATTGAAAATAAACCAGCCCCTCTAGGCTTCCCTACTCCTTATGGAAAATCGGCCCTTACAGAATCTGAGGCACCATTTAAGATGGCGTACAAACGGCTTGTTTTTTTATGTAGCCTATAAACATCCCACTGTAGGGCACAGGCCTTCTCATATAGAGAGAGTATGGGCTTAATAACTACCGCGGATTAGCAATTTCAAACGCTGCGGTATTTTTAAATAGGCTTGTAATAGATTTTTATGTTTTTTTAGTTATTTCGAAACAGAACATTTCTATTTTTATTTATAAGGGAAAATAACAGTTTCTTAAAATATAAGTATTCCACAGTGTTCTTCTAAATATTAGATAACAACCATTGATAGTTATCCTCGAATGTTTGTAAAAAAGTTAACGATATATGTTCGCGCGAGAATCGACGCGACGTAATCATGAATCTGTGGTCACTCATTGTTCATTACTCTGGTTCGTTCCGGTGCCGTCGCTCGTGCCGCTCGCTCGCTACTAATTTTATCCAGCCATCTGCACACACATTCGCACTGTGACATACGCGCGTGATAAGTGCTCGAATTCTCGTGAAGTGATAGACATTTGGTGACCAAGAAACTTTATCAGCGAAAAGAACAATATATTGACAATATTAGACTATAAGTGAACAGTGCAGGAGTGTTCTCCGTACGCTGGACGCATCAGCTCATCCATCACCGCTCATCATCTACCCAACAGCTAAAGCGAGCCATCATCCACCATCAACAAGTAAGTCCATTCACTTCACCTCCCATTCCGCTCTCTCAACCAGCCCATCGTGAGGTAGTCCTAGCCAACACTGGCTAACTACCATTTTTGGTCCTTCGAGCCGGATGGGAGGTGATGTGAATGGACTTACTTGGTGGTGGTGGATGATGGCGCGCCAAACTCTGCCCACACTTAAAAATCTTATCAGTTTCCTAGATGACCACGCACGTTGTGTCGAGTCCGAGTGGTCTAATCTAGCCCACCCACAACCTAGGAAGCAATCACCACAGCCTGCCCCACATCGCACTCATACTCCTGCTACTTCTCCCCGAGGCTCGCCTCGTCAGCCCATGCAACAAGTATTTCGCCCCGTGGCCCCGGTTAGGAGTCGGCCAGAGTACCGCTCCACATCCCCAGCTCAACACAGGCCCGTTTACTCGGTCCAGTCAGCTCATCAGACTACCGCATTTAACCACATGCCCTGCCCATTCTGTAGAGATAGAAGCCACAAGCTCATCGCCTGCCCACAGTACAACGACCAACCGATCCAAGGCCGTTGGGACTTCATTCAGGCCCGCAACCGCTGTCGACGCTGTCTGGGCCCCCATTATGAAAATGAGTGCAAGTCCACACGTACCTGCAAAAAGTGTGGAAACGCCAGACACCACACATCTCTTCATCGCCCCAACGCTCCATCCCCCACTCATACATCCGCTCATCTACTCCCATCTCATCTGCGAGAGCAACCCAGGCAGCGCCAACCTCATGACAATCAACACTTCTCGGCCCACGCATTACAAGTGACCCCTTCGCCCCAAAACAACCCGCCTAATAACTCACGCTTCCCCTGTAGGCCTAGTGCAGGTGGCCAACCATGACTACCTACAATAACAGAGCATAACGAAGAAAATGAAGAAAATCAGCACACATAAACACATTCAGCCCCCACACATTCAGCCCACACACACTCAGCTCACACACACAGCTCAAATACACACACATCACAAGCTCACTCCGCGAATTCAGCTTCAACAGTAAATCATTACTGTTATAATTCCGCACAACCTGAAGAGCACGTAACTAATTCACCGATTTTATTGCCTACCGTTTCACTAAAAATAGCAGACGTGCATGGTCAATATCACACAGCACTAGCCCTGTTAGATTGCGGTAGCATGCTAACACCATTGAATTACTTCAAATTCAATGGTCTGACCTATTGAAAAAATAAACAATATTAGAAAACCACTGAGCATGCATAATTTAAAGTCACCTATATAGGCTTAGTATTTGACTTACGCCGTTACCTGTCTGATCCTACGACCGTGTACTGTGATATGGTCAACTTCTCCTATCCACATTATTTATTTCTGCGCCATTTACTTAAGCCTTACCACTTTTGAGGTAGAATATAATTCTTACCGTGATTCTGCCGTTCGAATATTCGTAAAGTCAGCAAGCCTGATAATATTTTACTATAATTAGTATATAGTAACATATTGATTTATTATTTAAGTGTTTTCGGTCTAAAGATCCTTAATTAGGCTCCCTATTGATTTTTCGCGAAATCTCCGCTCCCATCAGTACTTTTTAAACAAAAATTACGATAGTAGCTAAATCTTTTAAAACATTATCTAGATAAATACATTATACGAGTATTTAAAAACCTATTTAGAGGCTAAAAATTTCACCCATGCCGGGATTCGAACCCGCAACCTCTGGCTATCCGTACCAGACGGTACGGATAGCCAGAGGTTGCGGGTTCGAATCCCGGCATGGGTGAAATTTTTAGCCTCTAAATAGGTTTTTAAATTTGTTCCTTAGCACGGGTTAGTGCATTAAAAATAAAAATAGTGTAATTATACGAGTATTTTCTACAAAGTGGAAATAAAGTGCAACGTCACGGCATTAGAATGCAGCAAGGCAACACTGGTATTCTCTAACTGGATTTGTCACAGAAAGCTATTGCACAATCCTGCCAGTGATTGTTCTAGCAGGAAGACAAGATGACGTCATTAATCTCCCAGTAATGGCCGCCCAAATGTGGACGTTGGGTCGACACGGAACATTTACAAACCCGAAAGACTTACCTTTATGCCTGAACTGTTGTGACTCAACCATACACACTCAACTTGAATTACTGGTAAGTTAACTCGGTGGATTTATACGACCACTTTTTGGCCGATGTCTTTTGAGTTGAGCTTTTAATGGAAATCAATTTCCATACTAAATAAATAATACCAATGAATTAAAATATTCTACGAATTTCCAAATAACTGTAATGACCAAATGACCGACGAATTTCAAAATAATTGTAAGCTTATGCTTACAATTATTTGGAAATTCGTCGGTCGCGGAAGCGTTGGCTTAAAAGCGCTTGGTATATTGTTGCGAAGTTTAATGGCACAATAATTTGTGTCTTTTGTGCCTAAAGGTTTCATCTTGATACTTTTCTGAATTACTGGAATCGAAAATACGCAGTCGAGAGTTTTCCATCAAATAAAGTAATTGAGTGATAAACTTCTGCCTTCCATTTCAATTAGAATCTGATCGGTAAGTGAATTACCGACTCGTATTTTGTTTATTCTCACGCACATTATGTAGAGCGAATGATTGATAAGCCGAACACACACGCTGTGGCTGCTCTATATTCAATTTATCTTGGCAAGTTGGGGAACAAGGGAACCTTGCTGAGCCTGGGTTTATCTTGCGTTTATCCTGAAGCGTTTACTTCGAGTGCTCGAGAAAGAGGAAACTTTTTGTTTATCACGGAAACGCTTTCTTTGGGAAATCTACACCTACTTCACAAGGGTATTATTATGTGGTGTAGCTCACTGACGAACAGGTTACAGGGTAACGCAGGGTTAAAAAGTTTTTGGCGAGCCCTTTCCACGTAGGTATTGACAGAAACAGCCAGGTTCGTTTTTTTAAAAGTTATTTTTTATTTGTTATTTATAGAAATTGATTCCTTTTCTAGATGCAGGCAAATTTTTTTTTTAATGTCGCGATTTTCATACATACTTATACTCGTATTAATAGGTAAACCCACTATAAAATTACTGTTATAAAAAATTACATCTGTCAGTAATATAGTGAGTCTAAATAGTCTCTTGAAAACCTATTTAGAGGCTAAAAATTCCACCCATGCCGGGATTCTAACCCGCGACCTCTGGCTATCCGTGCCAGCGCTTTTTCCAACTGAGCTAATGGGCGACTCACCGGCATCAGTGAAATTTCGAACCTCTTTACACTATTCTCTGTATCACGTACAGGCAGCGACACCGACAAGCGACGTCAGCGCCAGGATCCGAAAAAAGCTATTGAATGATCTTCTATCCTTACTTTAAATTCAATGGTACAACCTCGTCTCGAGTAAAACCTCGACTGATCAATCCAAATTTAGAAATCGTAAGCCGTATTTTAAGGTCCACTAGATTTCGTTATCATAATGATAAACACTATTATTGTTATTGAACAATAAAGGTATCTTCATTGTGAATATTCGATTTCCAACCTCAGGTTCGAAATTAATAGGCGATTTAAGTAAAGTCAGCCCATACCTCATACCGTCCGTAGTAAATACGAGGTTTTATGGGGTTCACCACACCACTCGTTTCATATTCTATCATTTCATCTTCAACAACTCGTCGGCCGCTTATTGATTCACTGTTTCGGTGCTTCATTTCAACTAAAATCGTGGCTGAAAATTATTTTGAGTGGCTTCATATTTCAATAGTAACTACAGTAGACATTCATGACATGAAACTGCAGTAGATAGTCCGACATAGTCATTATTCACTCTTTTGTTGCAAATCGTTCCTTACGTAACTGATAGTTACTAAACATACTAGCTACGTAAAGGTTGATGCGTCGACTGCATTTTTTTTGCATCGAGTTGCTTCGATGAAATGTTTTTTTTTAATCTTTTTTATTTATAGAGGGTTCGATACACTTGGAGTCCATGTCAACCTTGTTATGCCCAACACATTTTTTTTACATACTAAAAGTAAAAAACAAATTCTACACAAAAAGAAAAACAACTGTATTAATAGTTACAAAACATGCACAAAAAACGCCAACTTATATAATTCTCTTGCCTCTTCAGACAGTAGATAGGATAGAAATGTTTAAGGACAATGCGTTCATTGGCATTTACTGCTTACATGAAACGTAGTACGGCACAAACGGCTTGTGTAAATTGAAACTGACGACGAAATTCGCAGACGGATGGACAGTGAATGTAAGGAAAGAGCCGAAGATCGGTCTCTTCTCTCTCTGGTTAACCGTACCAGCGCTCTCCCAACTGAGCTAATGGGCAAGTGCCGGCATCAGCCAAATTTCGAACCTCTTTACACTATTCTTTGTATTATTTACTTCATTGTTACTTAAAATGCTGTTACCACTGATTGTACAATAGTTTGTTTACACTTCAACTTACTATCTAATCAGCCCATAAACAGAGCCCACTGTTGGGCATAGGCCTCTTCTCTAGTTTACCCTAATAAAATAATGATGATGAAACAGTCGATATTTTTCTCTCACTCGTCAACTCGTCAGAGATTCTTTCGTTGAAACGTATTTGGAGTGGTGGAGTTGTTGCTCTCAGATGGTTCTGAAACTGTACAAGATTGACCCGAGCCCGCCGTCGCGCGCTGTCGCGCGCCGTCTTGATGACAGCTGATCTGCTCCAACTGCCGGTGGAGGTGGTCGACGAAGGAGAGGTAAGTAAATCCTTTTTTAAGCCCCAGCGTCGAAAGACGAGGGTTGTTATAAATTTGACGTGCATGGACTACTGTGTTTGGTGCCGGTGACGAAGACCGATGAGAAGTAAAAGTTTTTTAAGCCAAACAACAAACAATCGATGTCAAAATTTTTACGAAGATGTCTGTCTGTTTGTGGCGTCGTAGCTAGCAAACTAGAACGATGCTTTTATTCCAAACTCATAGATCTAATGGTCAAATCATTTGAAAGATGAGATTTTTAAAGAATGTATTAAATTGCTGGTATTTTTGAGCCGGCTTTGGTTGCTATTTATTTGCCAAATAAAACAGATCCTAAACCTTAGTTCCTTCTATTAATTGAACTTTCTTCGTCGCGACTTCTCCGTTCTTTTCTCAATTGTCCATGTTATTTATTGTATTTTGTCTAAGAGCTCATATTTAGCAGTAATAGTTGCTACTTAAAATAGATTAAATCTTAATCTTGTTAATCAATCTTAAAATTTTATGTGTGTGTAGGATGAATAAATGTGAATACACCTAACTCACATTTATTCATCCTTCACATATTTTTTTTTACATGCATGATGGAAAGAGTAACAAATCAGAATCATAATAACATTGTAAAATAAAAATCACAACTGTATGAGATCTTTTTGAAAAAAAAAACTAAATACTCGCATATCTAATAACTTCGAAACACTCATAAAATTATTCAATATCATATTCCATAAATTCTATCAAACTATGAAAATAAGAATCTAAAAGCTACTGTATGTCCCTGCTGCTCAGACACGGGTCTCTTCCTGCGTTAGGCTATACTCCACCACGAGAGCCAAGTCCGAGTTAACATTAAATGATTCTTTTTTAGACTCTAGTAATAGACATTTACTGCAGTAGTACCTATTTATATGGGCGTATTTATGTACAGCCATCGCCACTGCCACCGCGTTGGTGTGTTTCATCCTTCAGGCAGTTTTAATTGAACATGACACAAAATTTACGAAACTTCGTTCAGTTTACCTGCTTAAGGTAAACTGAACGACCGATTTATAACGACCTTGTTTTTGTTCATAGGAAACTCCATGGCACGAATTCCCTGTTCTGGAAGATGGAGAACTCACTATCCACGATGGGTAAGATATCTATAAATCTAAATAAAGTCAGTAGCACGAAAACACAATATTTTATACTATCCCAATAAGCATAAGTATAACCTTGTATAGATGGATATTGCATAATTTTTTTTTTGCATCGTTTGGTCATTCTCACCTTCTCGTCATCTGTTGATAGACTAGAAGAAAATACTCTTACGCCCGCCAATTGTCCATTTTTTTCTTTTAACAGTAATGAACTTAATGATATTAATTATTATTATAAGTAGACTTGAGCCTTCTAAATTATAACGCGTTGTGACGTCATCAGATACGCCATCGTCGACTACCTGGCTGAAACCTACGGGAAGGACGATACCCTTTATCCCAAGGACCCGGAAATTCGAGCTTTGGTTAGCGAGAAGGTGTTATTCGAAACCGGAGTCCTGTACCCGAAATTGAAGTCTATAGTCGTAAGTTTCTTAACGCTTATTTAGAGCCGTACTTTCCGACCGCACGATTTCTGTCGGACTTATTGCGCTCCGCAAGCGAATAGTTGGGGGAGAGTAAGCGTTTTCAAAACCACAAAAATGCCCCGTCAAATTAAATAACATCGATGATATTGAAACAAAAATCAGTTTCTCGTTACAAGAACTTTCTAAATAAACAAAACTAAAAATATTCCAAAGGAGCACATCTACGTTTAGAAAACTGCTCGAGATCAGTATTTGTAGACGAAAGATACTCCTTAAATAATTTTCAAAGCACTTATAGAGCTTACCATTATATACCAAGTGTTAATTAACTAGGAGGAGAAGAAAAAGAGAACTAGAAAGGAGAAGAACGAAATTCACGTACTGTCTACATCGTTAAGAACATTTCAAAGACGGCTTAGGAGACGTTTAGGTTCAAAGTCGTGTACTATGAATTTTCATACTTTCTATTACGATTTTGAAGTTCCGAAGCATATCGGGCGGGAATCTCAAGTCTTACTAACAAACTTACGTATTTAGAGGCTAAAAATTCCACCCATGCCGGGACTTGAACCCACGGCCATCCGTGCCAGCGCTCTTTCCAACCGAGCTGATAGGCGACTCACCGGCAATTCAGTGAAATTTCGAACCTCTTTACAATATTCTCTGTATTACGTACAGGCAGCGACATCTGGCTGAAGTAATTTGCATCACTTGCAGCCCCGAGTACCTACTACAGTTAGGTTTTTACATCAGAATGATATCGCCCTACCCACATGATTATATTCTTTTTTAATGCACTAACCCGTGCTAAGGACAATTTTAAAAACCTATTTAGAGGCTATAAATTCCCTCTAAATAGGCTAAATTCCTAAAATTTGAATTTTATGCGTCTAAATAGGTTTTTAAAATTGTCCTTAGCACAGGTTAGTGCATTAAAAAAGAACATAAACTTCAATAAGTTCTAGACTTGAGATTTTCGCACTTAGCCTCATAGTTGGGTTTATTAACGGTATATTAACACTTCAGGCACTAGAGTATCCTCACGATTATTTCCTTCACAGTTAGCGAGTAGTCTTGCTACTAGAACTACACAAATGTCCATAACTTAAAAAAACAAAGCCATTTGTAGATTTGGTTAGAACCCACGACCTCTCGATCGAGAAGATGCCGCGTTCTACCACTCTTGGAACATATCTATAATATAAAAATGAATCCTCGAATGTGTTGGTCAGCGCAAATCTCGAGATCAGCTGAACTGATTTTACTATTTCTTTTTTTAGAATATTCCTTAAAGTATGAGGATGGTTCTTACGGAGGGAAAAATAAAAAAAATATTAAAGAATCGACTGTTAGGCGGTACAAAGTTCGCTGGGTCAGCTAGTTTAAAATAAAACTTAATAAAGTTGGTTATACCTGTTATACTTACAGCCATAAGAACGACAGAAGTTACACGTCCATAGCGCGCTAACTTCTTTTTATTTTACTTACTCAGAAAATAACACATAAGTAGTGTGTCAAGTAGTTTGTGATATAGTATCCGTAACTTTCGGTTCTGACATCAGTTAAGCGTCCTGAATGCCTAGAACACATAATTTTAAACTTATTAATGCCTAATTAAACGACGTTTCGTTCCAGGACGCCACGATCTTCGAGAGCCTGAAGAAGCCAACAGAGGAACAAATAAAATAAATCGAGGAGGCATACGATTTTGTTGAGTCGTTCCTTTCGGAAACCAAGTGGATCGCCACCAACGACTTGACCATTGCCGACATATCCACCGTTGCCACTGTCAGCTCCATGGTACACATAGTCCCGCTCGATGCGAATAAGTACGTTATGTAGCGTCTATTGATATGTCCCGCTATTTGGAAAAAAAACTCACCTTTCTCAGACCACAGTTTTTGGTACTGAGTCACCTTAAGCCACTCCAGCAACTGTTGCTGCCATCTGTCGAGAACGTCTTTCGTCTTCTTGGCAGGCCTTGGCTCGTTACTCAGACGAGGTACCCCGTCCGACACAATAATAATTATTTTATTAAATTCGTTACTTTATCAATTGTATCCATTTCACGTACGTTCAATATCTTACATTGCTACACCGCTGCGCGAAGAGAGGTGGGTGACATGACGGGCATAATATACACAACAGTGGGTTTTTTCATGGACTAACAAGATCGGTTTAAGGTTAATTCGGAATCATAAATCTGTGCTATATATTTAGCTATATATTTAGTTGACAAGGTAAAATGTGGGGTGTAAATTTAGTTACTAGTCTGTGGGTAGATAACCAATGAGATAGACTGAAATGAAGTAATAGGAAAAAAGGTCTCTAAAAGTTCTAATCGAAGCAAAAGGAATGCGATGGAAGAGACTACACTCAGTATTTGTTTTAGGTGGCTAATTGGGTATGAGCCAAAGAAGAGATGAGACAAAGGAGTACTAGTGTTTGAGAGAGATCACAATAGAAAAGTCACAAAGATAGTAATACTCCAGCTACTCGAATAACTTCATATCCTATTACTTCTATTCGAAACCGACGTATGTAGGTACTTTATTACACGTCTCACCCTACACATTTAATTATGTAACGTTAACGGCGATCTTGTACCTACCTGAGGACATAATTGGTTCCCTTTATTTCTGCTGACCTCTACCGGGCCCCGGGACAAGGGAAAACTCGAATGGAGTAATTCCACATTTTGTGGAACAAGTTCGAGGGGAACTTGACACGCACCCATACATACCAAGCGCTTTATGTTCGTAGCTGGGTAGGGAAAACCTAAAGAGTGTAGCAAAATTTATTTTAAAAGTCTTAAAAAAAGAATTGAGTTTCTTCTTTATTGACGGCGTACATGCAGAAACTCTTACACCACCAGCAGAAGAATCATATCTTTTACACATGTAAAAAGAGTCAGTACAATGTTTCAATCATACCATAAATGCTATCTAATCCCAGATCCGTAAAAAATGACTATTAAAATTATTGACAGATTGTACCGACATTTTTAGCCGTGTTTTTTTTTTTTTCAATGCAAGAAATTGTCAAGAAGTTCTTTGCCTTAGGTTCACGACCATGAGCCCTTAAAGTCCCACTATTTATGTTATTGAAAGATTGTACTGATACTTTTTGCAAAAAACGATGAGTAAAAAAAGATATGTTTTTTGGTGGCGCTAATAAGCTTTTTTTAAAAATTTGAGAAATCTCAGTACAGGCAGCGACATCTGGCTGAAGTAATTTGCATCACTTACAAATCGATCTCTTCCTAACCTTCCTGTGATGTAGGATCGGATCTCTTCCTACATCACAGGAAGGTTAGGCCATACTCCAGTACGGGGGCCAAGTCCGGGTTGATGGAGGATTGTAAGACAGTGGCGGGCCTTACTGTCAGAAGTTATCGAGTCGCCCATAAGGCCTCTGACATTGCTTGACTACTGGCATTACATGACAGCCGGCACCAACGGCTTAACGCGGCTTGGTAAGCACGGAAGCGGTCGGGAAAATGCCACTTGCGGTGGTTACTGATCTTGCACCTGACCGCAACTGTTGTTGCTTAACTCAAGTGATTGATTCCAATCACTCGGTTCGACGAGGCCGCGAGTGCGTCCCATGAACGAATTTTGGACCGAATTCAGCCCTGCTGAGGTGGTAACACTGGAACCAGCACATATAGCGCAGGTCAAGTAGACCTGGCATACTACGGGATCTCGTAAGTGACACACGATATCATTGGGTTAAACTGTAGGAGAGTAGCAAGGGCCACCATAGGAACCACTATCCGCCTGATATCAAGTAACGGCTAAGCTTATAAGAAATAAACAAAGGGAGTTGAAAGGGGGAGGACAGACCCTCGCTCAAGTAAAAAGTAAAATAATAATGTCAGTCTAATCGTGGCAAGTGAATAGTTGATAGTTAAACGAGGGTGGAAAGAATCAATTCCCGAAGTATTTAGACGGCTATAGACCGAGTAGGAATTGATTCTTTTACCCGTGTTAAACACTACTTTTCGAATATGAGGAAGATAAAAAGTACCCGGAACCGACGTGCATGCATGCAACGACTTATGAACGTTGATGAAGCGAAGGTGATCTGTCAGGATCGTGGCAAATGGCAGTCGCTGGTCTCTGCCTACCCCTTTAGGATAAAGGCGCAGTCACTTAAAATGCTACAATACAGATACTAGATTTAACATTAGCCTTGTTAACATTAATATTTCGGCGATTCTCAACAAAACATAATGTAACAGTTAAACCGCTATAGGCGCTCAGTAATTGAGCAATCAGCTGCAACTCTGCGAGGCCACCAAACGTCTGTGATGTAAACAGCCCACGCCTGTATCCCAGAGGGGTACGCAGAGGCCAGGGCCTGTTTCATAGACAAAGACATACTTTATTGGTAATATTTATTACAAGTGAAGATTAAACTTAGTAATAACAATCAAATTAAGAAATTAAATTAACAATCAAATTTACACCCGTCAAAAAGAAACAAAAAAAAAAGTATTACATGTCAATATCATAAGAATGTCAATCTGTGATGTCATACAACTACAATAATTCATAGTTTGCTGTTACAATTCGATGTACATTGCAATGTCGATTAACCCACAAATTACCCTCGATCAATGATAATCCATCATAATAATATACGAATTTTAGTTTTACGAAACTCGGCCCAGTATTTCCCACTTGTCAGAATCCTGACCAAACGCTTTCGCTTTATCAAAATACATTAGTGGCTGAATGTTTTTGATAATAGTTATCTTGCCGAGTAACCAAATAGCCATACATTATTTATAACCTCGCTCAACCTTGACACTCGCACAAGACAGATTGATAGGCGCGAGAGCCGGCCGCCTATAAGTGACTATACAAACCAAACTACCGCTCATTCTATTCGGTCGTCGAGTTGGTAGAGACGTCGGAGAACACAATCTAAACGTGAGTTTCGTTCCGTTCCTTACATTCGCTCGTTCACTCAGTACATCTGAAAGTTAGGTTATGTGTGAGATTGTTGCGTTTTGTTGTTTACGTTCTCAAAATGCGGTTAAATCAAGCTTTGTACAAGGTGTGTATCACATAAAATGAAGGTTTGGACCCGCAACATTTGATTGGTTTTTCTTATAGAAAAGGAAACAAATGGCTTCGAAACATCACTACAGGTACTCTTTTTTATTCTCACACAAGTAGAATCAAGGTTATGCATTATTTTACTACAAAATTCATGACCATTAGAGAATAGAGTGTTGTAAAGGCGATTGACCTTATAACAAATGTCCTTTCTTTCGTGTCTGTTCCCGTATTTTGGGAATGCGCTATATCATTTCACATCTGACCGAAAGACTTAATCGTTTCAAGTAGTTAACAAAAAGGGCCAAGTACCACATAGATCGTTCATGGTTATAAAAATGTGAGTTTCTTATTTATTGAGATTAAATTGGTGTTTATACCTATTCGTATAAAATAAAAAATATTTTTTTGCCAAAAAAAGTGATAGCTGAAAAATTTCTATACAAATTCGAAAAAACAATTATCCTAAAGTAAATACAAATTATTTCTTTAGGACCATGAACGTGGAAACAGATAATTCGGAAAGTCACAAAAAATTAAGTAAGTTACTCTTGAATTTTTTTGGAGTTCTCGTCTGTTTCTATGTTTATGCGATAAAATCTGGCCAAGTGCGTCTCGAGTCCCGGTACTGTAGGGTTTCATAGTTCGTCGTCAGAATAAGATTCTGAGTACTCTTAGACTCAAGGAGGGTTTTTTTTTATTGATATTAGATTATGAAATGAAATGAAAAGGATTTATTCAAAGTAGAGCATGTACTGCGGCTTCATGAACGTTACAAGTCAAACTAGTTGTCCATTTCAAAATCTAGATCATTTTGGAGGAAAATGGACAAAAAACTCCAAACTTTCAGTTTGGAGTTTTTTTTCTTTTCAAATTCTTTAATTAACAGAGTTTACATTTGGATTAATATTATTGCACTAGATATATTCCAATAGATATAGTATTAATATTTATTAACTATATATTTTAAAACTACTCCCAATCTTAAATATCTAAGTTACATAATATACAACTGGCAGTTTTATCACTAAAAACGATCTCTTTCATACTACTTTTCGATGAATAGGACTGAAAGATTAAGGGAATTAGGATTTAGTTTTTAAATTATTTTATAAAGCTAACAACGTTATGAAAATTATTTTAGGAACTTTGTACGAATTTTTCCTTTTATAAGTATGCGCAAAATCATTGGTGCATGTCCGAGGCTCGAACCCACGTCCTCCTCAATGTGCAACCGCCGCAAACATCTACAAAAACACCCTGTCCATCACTACTATTCCGTACATTGCTAATTCGCCAAATTGCTAATTCCGTAGGGGAACTTGGCACGTATTTTCATACCATGTATGGGACATAAAAATATGACTTTTTATAGAAATAAATCAAACCAACATAGGTGGAACGACGACACTAGTAGCGTGTTTTAAATGTCATAAGTCGCGATTATTCAATACATTAATTATCAAACTCTGACAATTGTATCGCCAAAAAACGCGTGACTCGTGGCATCGTACTACCTAGTATGTAAACCATTTCAGTAGTATCGAATATAACTTAATGAAACCACTTATTTTTTCTTTTTAATCTTAACACAACATATACTCACCCTTACATCTGGAGGGGTAGCTAGAGACCATCGTTTACCACTTGCCACAAAAAATATCAAATTTGTATAGTATAAACATGACTGATTGTATCAGTTAAACCCACTGAAGAAACTGTTTCAAGTTTTCCGTTTTTTATGTTTTTTATACGGCCGCAAAGGTTGCTTATAGTGTTTATTATTAAATTATTTAATGATATCAACCCTTTGTATGATGCCACTGCTGGGCACGGGCACGGGTCTCTTCCTGCATCGCAGGAAGGTTAAGCCATACACCACCACGAGGGCCAAGTCCGGGTTGGTGGATTAAATATTTATTGCAACAGTTGTACAATTGGCGGTGTTAATACTAAATAGTATTTTTTCTTATTATTCGCTAATCTGCGTGGCGTTTTGTTGGCGAATTATAGCGAGCTTCTTAATTTTATTTCTTACTAGCTGTGCCCGGCGTTATTACCCGCGGTTTATAGATTTTCCAATGGGAATAGTATATTTTTCCGCAGGAAAATGTAGCCTATGTGTTAATCCAGATTGTCAGCTAACTCCATACGAAATTTTATTATAATCGCTCCAGCCGTTTTGACGTGAAGAAGTAACAAACATACACACTTACAAACTTTCGCCTTTATAATATTAGTTTGATGTGATTCTAATTCTGACATACGCCAATCTCTCGAATGTAGAAACTTTATGCTATGATATGCGTCCTAGATGGCTCTGAAGCTCTACAAATTAGATGCCAGCCCTCCGGCGCGTGCTGCCATGATGACAGCTGAGCTGCTGAAGGTGCCAGTCCAGTCACTTGATGTGGACCTGCTTCAGGGAGCACACCTTGAGCCGGATTACTTGCAGGTAAAACACTCTTTTTACGTCATCGGACTGGCGGGAGGCGGCCATGAACAGGGAGAAGTTGAAAACGAAAGGGGATGCCTTTGCCCAGCAATGGGACACGATTGGGGCTACATAAAAAGTCGGACTTCAAAAGGGAAAAAGAGATAACAGCAGGATCCATTTGTTGATCGGTTGGTCTGTCACGACCCATTTTCAAAGTAACGGAAAGATTCTATGAAATTGAAATTAATATCATGTCACATCGCCCGTTTTCTCGAAGGTAAAAATGAAGAGTGTTTTTCTAGCTTAAAGCTTGTTATTATCAAACTCACTCTCATGACCTTGACGACAGATCCTGTTAGACTAGAATGATTAAATTTGGCATAAAGTCAGATCTCGCAGCATAATTAAAAGATAATTAACAAAAAACACAATTTGTACTTAAAACAATAACTTGTGCTGCCTAGGAAATATAACGTAAATATAATATGGGTCAAGCGTTTTAAATGTCGGTCGACTTTCTAATACGTTATAAAATACACTCTTTAAAAAACGCTCGACTCGAACTGTCATAGTTTCTATACTAGTTCAAACTATATTCTAGGAACTAGTTTCGAACCAGAACTAGTGTGTATAAAAATTGCCATGTTTTTACCTACTCTAACGAAGCTCCTTGTACAAAAATATGACAACCAGTAAGGCCGATTACAAGCTTGGAGAAACAGCCAAACTGAAGTCATTTATACAGATAAAGTGTCCGTCAGCGAGAATCAACGACTATCAACCTCTATGTTGATAGTCAAGCGTGATACCGCTCTAATATTTCTACTGGAAAGTTTAAAGATCAGAATCCTACTTGCACTTTTCCGAGTTTTTATCTTTTAGTTTGATATTCGAGCAGCACTAATACGTAACAAAATATACATAAATAAAGTCCACTGTATTTTAAATGGTGATAAAAATATTTTATATTCTTCAGCCTGGGTAGTATGAGGACGTTAGTCACGCGTTTTGCATGTGAAAAATTGCGACTTTCCAATGCATTACAGTCTGTTAACTTTTAGAATATACCTCGGTTACTATGGGATAGAATCGGATATATTCGTGTACAGTCTATTTATTCTTACTTGTCCAATTTAGTAAACAAGATTCTACCCTTAAACTGTGACTTTTTAGTCCAAAACTGCCATATTTCCATAAATAAAGTAACTTGGAACACTCTTTTAGATAACACAATGCCAATTTTATAAACATGGTTTATGATAGTTCATGAATTTGCGAGAAAATGTCTAGTTTAGGCATCTAATCTCAATTTTAAGGTTAGAATCTTGTTTACTAAATTGGACAAGTAAGAATAAATAGACTATAATAGAAATATCGGAACTAATATGACACTTAATTTCGAAATCAGATCTCTACTCTAGAGCCCGAGGTATGTTCTAAAAGCTAACAGACTATGCGTTACCTTACATTGCGTTACCGAACCTGTCGTCAATTATTTTAGTAAGTTGAATCAGGTCTCTGCGATACAAACTTAAAATCTAGTGCAGATAGCGCAAGTATTGTAACCATGCAAATATCTCTTTAGTTAATAAATATTTTTATCTTTATCATTAACTGGCAAATACCAACATTTTATCGTCACAAAAGGCGTGACTCGTGCCATCATACTACCCAAGCAAGTATCAATTAAAGTCAGTTTCTTTCCACTAGTAACGACTAGTAGAAAGAAACTGACTAATTGATGCCACAATAACCTTGGTTGATGTATCTGAGAATACAATAATGTCTCTTAAATACCTTACAATTTCAATTATGAATTCTTCTTCTTCTTCAATGATGGCACAACCTTGCGCTATGGTGCTCATTAGGGGAGGGCTATGTCCAGCAGTGGACTCATATTAATATAGCCTGAAGAAGAAGAATTTCAGTTATAAATTCAGGTTAATATTTTTCGACATAGACAGTTTAATTAAATTCGCACTTTGCGCTCTGTACCTACTTCACACATGTTCCGTTAAATCATTGCCCTAATGGAAATCCTATTCAACACACATGGGCCTATTAAGTATCAAACATTGGCACAACAGAGCAGGAATTCCGGAAAATACTTTTTTACAGAATTTGCGCATCATAGAGGTAAACAGTGTTCTCCGATGTAAATAGTCAAGGTGACATCAATTAAAGTCAAATTGCCTAAGCTATAGACGAGTTTTGGAGAGAGGTACATAATTATCTCGTTTTTATCATCATTCAAAATACAGTGGTCTCTATATTGTAATTGAATAAAGACTTGGTTTGTTGGCAACAGTTACCAATGTAAAGTAATACTTTGATTAGTGAAGGATGTTTTATAATACTATGACGTGATGTTTGAATTTGTATCCGACATCTACTTATGATAAGCACAGACGTGCTACCCGAAAATGACCTAAGACGGTGCGCAACGTTGACCTCTGTAAATTAATAAAGCAAACGCTGTAACCTTTCCTTCTTATTAGCGCTAGATAACATTTTATGCAATAGACGTGTTGGCGGTTCACAGAAGAAAGAGGGATGGTCCCTGATTGTCCTATTTTTGCTAGCGTTTTATTTTGACATTTTACAATAGATCACCAAAGAAAAGGATTTTTTTTTAATGTAAAACGGTTACAAACAAACGATTACTGGTTCTCAAACTAGTATTTCCTGTGCCATAGGTAGCGAAGCTACTAACAAATTACTTAAGCAACAGTTTAAGCAATCAATTAACCGTGTAAAGTTTCAAGTATGAAAAATAAAAAAATATGACAATAGCTTTAAGTTTCCATTATTGGAAGTGGCTTAGTTGTCGGGAGTGAAAAGATTGTTTCAGGTTATTTTAATTACGGCAACCGATAGGCAGACGGCATAATAACAAGCGGTGCACGTTACCGTTTCTGTCAATATGACAAATTAAAATTAAAGGCAAGGTACTATTTTGTAATTAATGTGTATGTGTGTGTCATAAAAGGCGACTGAGGGACACAAACCGGGGGGTGGGCAGCAGCGCCCCCTGCAGTACAATTCCACAAAACTGTGATCCCCAACCCGCATGCCCAGCGTGAGGATTATGGACATTACCCCCCAATGATGGCACAACCTTTCGCTATGGCGCTCATTAGGGGAGGGCTATGTCCAGCAGTGGACTAATATAGCCTGAAGAAGGAGAAGAACAATATGTATCCTTCCAACCCCATCAAAATTTTATTTTTTTGTGGATCATCTTTCTCATTATGTACGGGCCACAGGCTAAGAAAAGACTTTGCCCTGCAGTGTTTGGCAACAGTCATCGTCGTCATCTTTTCAAATTTTCCAAACGATTTTGAAGATAATTAGAAACATTCTTCTGCACACACAAACGACCTCTCACCAAACAACACATTTCTGCAAAACATTACATATTTTTGCAAAAAAAGATAAGTAATAAAAGTTTTTTTTCCATTGGTTGCGCTAGTGTTACTGCATACATAGAGGCCCTTAAATAAGGATATTCGTATCTCAGCCTAGCTGCACCATTGAAAGACAGTGAAAACATGTTAATTTCCCTCCACATTGCTGTCGTATATGATTTACTAAAACCGGTTTCTCTGGTTTTGTTGACTGTACTAGAATACAGATATTCCTGCAACGTAATGGAGCTTACGTAACTTAATTACTGGCTTGATGGTAGCTATGACTTGCACGAGGTGTATCGTAGACCTTGTTAGCCGGTGGTTAGCCGCATCTACATCAAAGGAAGATGTATACAGGGCTGTCTCAAGTTGCACAATTCCTGACACACGACAGAGTTCGTCATTTGCAGCAACTTTTGTGTCACGTTTATAAATAAGTAAGTAAGTGAGTGAGTGAGTGAATGAATGAGTGAGTGAGTGAATGAGTAAGTAAAAAAATAAATATTCATGGACATATTACACAGATCTACGATTGAAAAATAACGTAATTTTACCGAAAAAGCTGGTAAAATATGGATATTTTACGGTAATTTATATATATTACGGTAAAATTACCGGCTACGTATATATGCTGAAAAGTATGGCCGGGGGTGAGACGAGCGTGAAAGTGTCTGAAATAAGTGTTTTAGCAAATATTAAAGTGTAATAATGGTGGATTATTAATTTATTAACCACCATATAGCAAATAGAACAAAACAGTGCAACATCACTTTTCATATTCTCTCATGAAGTCCGTGTGTAGTCTGAATAAAGTCCCACATCTTTATTGAACTAAATATCACATACATTCGACATCTATCATCAGCATCACTCATTCATTACCTACCATTTATTTATGAAAATTAAAGTTTCGCGAGAAGTCTTACTTCACACTGGCTAATGTGCAAACCGCACAAGCCATGAAGAAGAGAAAAAAAATAGTGATGATCGGTCGCAGTGAGTGACTGGCTCTATCTGTTGCACGGACTCGGAACTTTCATAAATTGCAGCCGCGCGGTCGCAATAGTATTCTTAGTAAGAGTTAAATCATATTTTACCCAATTTTACCGTAATTTACCGTAAAATATAATATTTTACCTAAAATACGGTAAATTACCGAATTTTACCAAAGTAATATTACCGCTTTACATCCCTACACAGATCTCGTTTGCCCTATACTAAGTACAACTAAATGACTTGTGTTATAGGTGCTAACGCGACGATAGATTTAATACAATAAATACATAGATAACATCCAAGACCCGAGACAAACTAGAAAAGTTCTTTTCCTAGTTTGACCTGGCCGGAGATCGAACCCGAGACCTTCGGTTTTACAGTCAGCGTGCCAAACCGCTGCGATACCGAGGCCGTTTTGTTTATATAAAATAATCTCATTATATAAAAATATCGTGTCACAGTGTTTGTTATCGAACGCCTCCGACAAGTCTTGACGGATTATTATGAGTATATTTGGTATGTCAGAGAATAGGTCGTCGGCTAATTAAAATGGTAAAACAACGGTTGTGGGATCAACTAGTACCTAAATATATATGTCAGTTCCATACAACACAATATTTTAGTTGGCCGGTCAAATACTAAGATATCCCGTATGATAAACGATACCAGGCAAAGAAATGAAATGTAACTTATAAATGAAACAAAGTCATTGGTACACGCTCGTACTGGGGATTGAACCTGAACTCTTGCGAGTCCATTGTTCTACCCATTGAGCTACCACCGCTCAAAAGTAGCGCATCTCTATTCAAAGTAGCGCAGAAACTACGGCTTAATGAACGTTACAAGTCAAACTAGGTGTTCATTTCAAATCATTCTAGATCATTTTGTAGGAAAAATGGACAAAAACATACATCACAAGCATACTGACGCCATTTTTGCAAATCAAGTACGGCGGTCTTATCTGGAAATCGTGTGAAATCGATTTCCTGTCGACGAAACGATGTCGTGTTAATCTCTAGACCAAAGAGAGAGTAAATAAATACATTCTTCTTCAGGGTTTTTCTAATTTGTAGATGCACTGCTTGATTGGTTGATTGGCTTCTATGTAGAGCTTTCTTATATTTTGCTTCCAGTAAAGTATAATAAATTAGGTATAAAAAAACTTGTCCTTAGCACGGATTAGTGCATTAAAAAGAATATTATTAGGTAGATATATATTAAACCAAAGATATTAGCAGATGGCGTAAAGCGCAAAAAACTGTCCTAGATCAAAATTCACAAATTTGGAGTGTTGAAAAATGTCAGGATCTAAATTTTAAAAGTAAAAAAGATTTTTATTGCCACCAACAATAATGAAATTAAATAAAATGATAAGGTTTTCTTCAAAGTACCGCAGAAACTGCGGCTTAGTGAACGTTACAAGTTAAACTAGGTAATAAATACAGTGGTCGACAGAATAAGGTTAATTTTGGAGGTAACCCTGCATTTGTTTGTATATACCTATAATTAGCTACTTGGTTGTTGTTCTTGGATAATGGTGCGTTAGCATGATAAATTATGCAAGCACAGCGTGACCGTTTGATTCATATAAGATAATTTATTTTAGGCTACCCTTGAAATACTAGGTAATCTATAAGTGCTTTGCATTTTGAGTTTGAACTTTTAAATGACACAAAAACCCATGCTTTTTTGGGTCATTACTACCTAACTGTATTTTACTATTATGTATTTAGTAAAATACAGTTATGTAGTAAAATATATTGTATTTACTATCACCAAACGTAACAATAAAATAAAATATGTTTTTATTCTAGTAGTAGAAGTCAACCATTAGTTATAAACTTATAACCTATTCATGTCTGTTTAGTTAAGGAACTTTCATGTATTCCCTGAAGTTTCTGAGTGAAGACTTTTTTTGTTCTGACACGCTTTTTCTCCTAAAATAAAGTTTGAATTTATTATCGGAAAAATTGGTCAGGTGATGAGCAAGTGTTTCGAACAATACATTTACATACATACATACAAACACATACATTGCTTCTGGCCCCACACTAGGATTCCCTGTGTCGTGGGAACCAGAAACAACGACATCACAAACATGTAAACATCCAAGACCAGGGCTTTTTTTTTGTTCCCAGCCGGGATTCGAACCCGGGACCTCTTGCATGGTAGGCAGACGCGCTACCGCTACGCCACGGAGGTCATCAATACAAGCATATTTACCACAATACAAGCATATTTAAGCTATATTTACTGAACAAGAGTTTTCGAGTGTCTAAATATAGACCATGTCTAAGCCGTGTCTAGGTCTTATCCATAATAAAACACATTATTGTAGTAATATTTTATTTTATTTATTAGGACTACCCATGAGATATACACCAATACATTTACAATAGACCATAACTATAAGCTAAGTGTTACCTCACTTAGGCTGACATTCAGAGACGAAAACTAAGCAAAAACTGGTCTTACAAATGTCCAAATCACGTACATTTTGACATTTCTGAGACCGGTCTTAGCTTCAGTTTTCGTCTCTGAATGTCAGCCTTACAGGCAGTCACAACTTGCACCGTTAGTATAAAGTTGCTGGAGGCCTTAATGCATAATTATAGTTTACACTGGTTTATAGTTAAGTTTGCTAATAAACTCATGAGATTATTTAATAATAATAATATAACTTTACAAAATATTATGTAATTATATTTTGAAACACTCGCTTAACACCTGTCTACATTTTTTTTAGTAAGACGGTGAATGTTTATATAAGTTACTTATGGTGTCCGCAGAAAAATCCGCTTCACACCGTCCCTGTTTTGGAAGATGGAGACCTCATTATCCATGACAGGTAAGATTGATAGAAGAAAACTACATTATTTTATAACAACGCAGCATGAGAAAACTCAAATCTTTTAGCTTACTGAGCTTTTCGTAGTGCCCCTTTCTTTGACCTCTGGTCCTTCTAAGCTGAAACTTTACTTAGTACTAGCGCTCAATTTACTAAAGCTCTTCCCAAATCTCACATATTCTCTGCACCATAACGAACATTATATTTGCCTACAAAATCAACGACGTACAAAGTCAACTACGGTTCAAAGACGCAATTTTTGCATATCATTGCAGAAATGCCTTCATCTACCGAACATTCCTTCTCAAGAAGCCTAATCAAAATGTTGACGCTTTTGAGTCTTAATTGAAAATTTGAAGCTCAAAACATCGGTATTTCAAGCAAGCGTAGTTTTATACTTACGCTCCGTGCCTTAAGAACGCTGACAAATGTAGTCTCTCAGCAACATTTTATGGATAAATTAGTTTATTTGTATGTCCGGTCAGACAGCTTATTAAGAACTACATTTATTTAGCGTCAGATGACTTTTGCAAGATGTTACTTACGAATTAATTTAATTATGAGAATAGAAAGTCGGCGCCCTCCGGTCGTAGATAGAAATAATGCGGTTAACACAAGCTACTTTAAGTGTCAGTTGTTTATTTTTTATTTTGGCTCAATAATAAGGTGTGCACTTAAAAGTTTTCCCGTCTAATTCTACTGTGTTGCGACATCATCAGCCACGCCATTGTCATCTACTTGGCCGAGACATATGGGAAAGACGATTCCCTATACCCAAAGGACGCACGCAAGCGCGCTCTGGTCAACCAGAAGATGTTCTTTGACACTGGATACTTGTTCCCGCGATTGAGGGCTCTCACAGTAAGTACACGCTGGAAGATCTTCTACTGCTGCACATAGGGTCCTTCCCTGTCATGCAAATCATCTTGGTCTCTAGCTAAATGCACGATGGCACTTACCTACAATAGTTGCATGTCCGAAACCGAGAAGTGCCATCCTAATATGCACGCGATATGCAGACTCATTAAAGCTATGAGTGGTGCTCTGAATACGTCGAACGGCTTGATCCGTGAGATATTGCTGTGTTGGATTCGCCGATCAAGTTATGTAATTACAAATATTGTCAATATGTAAGCCAGAACGTTTTATTTTCCTAATAACTACAAATATTAAGTATTAAACATTTCGCGTTTCAGAGTAGTTTTATAGACTTCATTATATAAACGGAAATTGGATTTAAATATTCCAGTTTACTTTAAAGCTACCCATTTTAACATAGTTTTACAGATCTTCCTTCTAAATTACCTGCATTGTCCTTCCTAAACCATTCTTAATCGTATTTACTAATATATAGAGAACACCTTTATTGTACATAAAAATGAAAATTACTAAGATATTTCTTAACATAGGAGTACCTACTGACGGTGCGGCCTTATCACTAATTGTGTCATGTGCAAACTAATTGATATTTTCGTTATATATTGCAAAGGGATTAAGGAAATATTAAAATTCTTAGCATTATTCACACAAAGACTAATTAATGTACTAAAAAAATAAAGAAAAAACTGCTTGAAAATGTGCTATAACGTAAATCTTTACACCTGTACATCCACCTACCGACTATATTCTTCATGTAATCCACTCCATACAAACGTTGTCTGGACGAGATCGCTCTTAGTGATAAGACCGCCAATAACATTACATAGATTTAAGAAATCATGGTTGTATTCTTTTTTCTGGCTATGCAATAAAGTGTTCTCTACCTACCTATCAATTTAGGTCTAGTGAAAAACGTTTCCGCACAGGGCTTTTTATTTCTGCCCGCAGTCTCACTTATCAATGTTTCCTTTCAGTACGCTACTCTCTTCGAGGGCCTTAAGAAGCCAACAGACAAACATGTAAAGGACATCGAAGAGGCCTACGGCTTCATTGAGGCATTCCTGTCGAAGACCAAGTGGATCGCCAGTGATCACATGACTATTGCCGACATATCCGCCGTCGCAACTGTCAGCTCGTTGGTGCAGCTACTTCCGCTCGATGCGAAAACGTACGTTGATCAATTAAAGTTATCAATATATAGTTTTTGTTCGGCTGGCTGTCAGTGACGGTGATGTTAAGGAAACTAAAGCGCTCGTGGCCTAGTCGAACTGATACATTGGAATCTATCACTTGAGATAACCAACAACAGGCGCGGTCAGGTGCAGGATGGGTAACCATCCTGTGAATACCGCTTTTTTCATTTTTAGGCATTTTTCCAAGCGCTTCCGTGCTTCGTAAGGCACGTTAAAACGTGGGTGCCGGCTGTCATGTAATGGCAGTCTTTAAGCCATGCTAGAGGCCTTATAACTTCTAAAGGCCTGCCACTGTCTTACAATCCACAAACCCGGAAATGGCCTCCGTGGCAGAGTAAGTATGGCCTAACCTTCCTGCGCTGAAGGAAGAGACCAGATAAGCAACAACAGGCGCGGTCAGGTGCAGCATGGGTAACCATCCCGTGAATACCGCTCTTTTCGTTTTTAGGCATTTTTCCTAAGGAATAGACCCGTGCGCCAGCAGTGGGGACATACGAGGGTTGATATCGAAGGAAACTAGTGTCCGCAGAAGCAATCACAGCATAGAATGACGCCTTTAGAATTAGAACGCCGCCGATTAGCCGCCCGGGACGGACTAACACTTTCCAGAGGTGGTCTATATTTCAGATAGGCGCAACTTTACCCTTGATTATCCAAAACTGATAATCCCGTGAAAACTAGAAGTTGTCAATTTTAAAAATCTATTTAGAGGCTAAAAATTCCACCCATGCCGGGACTCGAACCCACGACCTCTGGCTAACCGTGCCAGCGCTCTCCCAACTGAGCTAATGGGCGACTTACCGACATCAGTGAAATTTCGAACCTCTTTACAATACTCTCTGTATTACGTAGAAGTTGTCAAGTTCAGTATTATTACGGTACAGTATTATTATTAAGTTATATTATTATTCTCTGCCGCTTTCACTACGCTACGCCATACTGCCTCACCAACTGATTGTAGATGAACTGCAGGATAAAACCCTCATTGACATTCTCATAGGATATCTAGAGATAACTTTACGCTTGTACGTGTATTTTCACATGTTTTTCTGGTGCCTACAATAAAGTATGTCATCTGATTGATTTGAAACTATTGGCAACATCAGAGTGCTTAGTGCGAGTTTTTTAACTACTCGATCGCGTTAACGTAAACTCATATTTCTATGGCATCGAGGAAGCGCCACCTAGCGACAAGTATGGAAATTAAAATTGCTGAGTGCGAGTTGTAATGGTTTACGTTGAGAAGTGAACACGTTTACCAGCCAAAACACGAATAAACGCGAGTGCGAGTTGTCCTGTGACAGCGTTTTGCCAGTTCGAACGGTTAACTTACTCATACTCACTACTCAATGCTCGATTAACGCGGTAGTAAAGTTATTCGATTGGATCTGTCAAACTCGCACTAAGCACTCTGAGATATGAAGTATGAATTATATGTAAGTATGTGAAGGTAATTTTAACTCTATTTGTGGCTGTCCCTCAGTCATAAAAAATTTTCGCTGTTTCTTACAAAAAAAAATTAAATATTATGTTCTCAACAAAATTATTCCAAATGAACATACAGTTAGCCCATTTACTGCTTTGACTAGAAAACTGTCCACGTATTTGGCCCACGACGGGAAACCCACTTAATCACTAAATAATAATAAAACTCTTATTTGCATGCGAATAAACAGCAGCATTTGTAATGTAATTAACATTTCTTGTAAAAGTAAATGCATTACGTGACTTTTCAATCATATTTGAATGTAATTAACATAAACCGTAACATTTTAAAATTCGTTATTTTTTTAATAGTCTTAAGCTATCATAGTAAAAGTATCCAAAACCTAATAAATAACTGTTGATGAACAGAAAAAGTTCTCCAGGATCGTTTCAAGAGGCAAACCCCGGTGCCTCCATAAAGCCGTGAGTTTATATATGAAAAATTAAAATGAAAAATTTATTTGCACAGTACAAGTATATGTATTTGTTTGTTTGTTACGCTTTATTGCACAAAAATTAAGAAACAGAAAAATAACTTAAATAACAGGTAAGTGTTGATGTACAAAGGCGGACTTATTTCAAAAGAAATTTCTTCCAGCCAGCCTAAGAAAGATTCTGACCAAAAAACAGAGAGCGGGAGATGGCAAATATAGCTAAACAAGAAAAAATTAAATTTAAAATCACCTATTTCAAGTTAATGGATAAAATTGTTACTATAACTATCAATAGATACTTACTAATATACAGACATTGTACATAATTATTACTACTTAAATAGTATATAAAATACATATCCATAATTCTAGACATACATATTTAGAGAATAATAAAAATACTTAAACAAAAAATACATAAATAAAAGTATAATACATTGGAAAGGAAGTGCTCTTTCAGTTTTGCACGGAACTGTGACACAGACGGACTGTCTCGGATTTATGTAGTACTATAGTAGTACTTAAAACATAATTAGTCCTCTTACATCGGTCTACTTTATACTTTATTGCACACACAAAAATCATGTAGATAACATACCTACACGGAACAGCTCGTCACCTCCGAAGGCGCTAAAGTTTCGTAACATATGCACCAAAATAGACTAACCGAATCAGTAATTCCTACGTCTATTTGCAGATACCCAAAGACCCAAGCCTGGCTGACTGGTTTCGAGTCTCTACCATTCTACAAGACCAAGAATGTACCCGGCTGCAACATCTTGAGGGTTATGGTTAATCAAAAATGGTCTAGCTAGATGATTTTTTACCATATTTGTATCTTCTGCTATCTAAGACTGTTTGAATATAAAACATTTATTACCTTGTTGTGTTCGATGCTATATGAGTAGAACTTTAATATATACCGAGCAGGTCTTATTGTATTACAAGTTGCTTTTTATTTCAATAACAAATATGTAATACGGAGACTGATAAGCTCCAGCAAAGGGTGACAAAGTCTGTTGGGAAATATTTGCGATTGTATATATTTGAAAGTACGTTTCGGTCGTTTTTTAAACGACTTCAAAAGCAAAGGAAGGCAATAATTTTCCGGTATATGTGTGTATGTAACATTGTATTTATTTTTTCTGTATGACCACCTAGATGCCAAACGGCTTGTCCTATTTGGACATAAAGGACGTAAAATTATTGATATTCATCACTGGATATATGACTGTTCTAAATAACAATATGGTGAACTACAGCTGTCATATTGCATGCAAAAATTCAGTACGTATAACATAATTCATAAAGCTTTAAAGAGCATCATTCAATGTTTACCACCCGTCTGTTGATGGTAAACATTGGCCAAACTGATCTGCACCCTGCAAGAAGCGGAACGCAAGGTCCAACCTAAACAGACTAATTCAGATTTTGCTTTGCAAATACGTTTTTGGTTTTTGTAATAATACTTTTTCACCTAATCTTGACTTTGAATCTTTCCTTTTTACTCCGTAATGTATTAATTATTATACAAGTGTGTCCTGTCCAACGCAATCAACAATATCCCGATGTTCCCCCAATCCACCACAGGTACCTTTATGTTTAACTAGCATGACTCCACCGTCCGTCGTTGAACGTCCTTGCATGAAGCCGAACTGTTGATTACCAAGAACTTGATAAAATAGTTAATAGTTCGTAAGTAGCCGACCTAAAACTATCTTGAATGTCATATTCAATACGCTTAGAAGCGAAAGTGGTGCGAAATTGGTGGGATCATGCCTATCACTGCTTTTAAATACCGGAACATGACATAATGAAATAGAGTACGCGTGTATCGTATATTTGTCAATGATTCTCTACATACTACTTAAGTAGCTAATTACTACATACTAGTTGTTGAAAACGGAACGTATGGAATTCCGTTTTTAACAATTAAAACAGTTATGCTATGGGGGCTATTGAAAACCCTTTTGATCGAACGATGGTACATTGTCTTTCAT
The DNA here is from genome assembly GCA_934045075.1 of Yponomeuta sedellus. Classification (NCBI taxonomy): domain Eukaryota; kingdom Metazoa; phylum Arthropoda; class Insecta; order Lepidoptera; family Yponomeutidae; genus Yponomeuta; species Yponomeuta sedellus. The sequence continues at coordinate 14,911,852 of OW203726.1, read as the reverse complement.
TCAAGATCCCTGCCGCCAGATCACGAGACAAGCCTAAAGCAGGCTTAGTTTTAATTGAAACAATTTACGTTTTCTTTTTTAGATTCTACGCTTTATGAAAAAAAATCGTATTGTTTGAAACTTACAACAACTGGACAATTTTTCTTCCTTTTGTATTGTCATAAATTAGGCGGTAGAACAACAATAGAAAATTATTGTTGTTAAATTGTAGTATAAATCAGATATATAGATAACTCTTTATTAAACATTAGTAATTTTCAGACGGGTGCTCAATAGTTCGTTATAACTATTATTCTCCAAAACTTAGGTTACCTGGTGGATATAATGCATTAAGCTTGCCTATGTGCAATAAATAATTTTTTTATACAATAAATAATTTTAATAATAATTCACTATATACGTTACAAGCTTATAAAATCGTTACGAATTTTTTTTATTTTAATACATTATTTAAATACCAGACATCTTTGACTTCCAGCTAAACCTTAGTTTAAACAGGCTTTTTGCATAACACATGTTTTTGTTTTGCTTGTCGAGAAACAAAAACAGTGGTATTTTCCCTTTCCGAGGCGCACGCAATGAAAATCGAACAATAGAGGAAAGATCTCCAACTATGAGTGACGTTCCCAGACAGGCAGCAGGCCGAATATGCGATGCATGACTGCGTGTATATTGCAAAATGTTTCGAAGCCCGTCCGTCCGTGGGCCTATTGTAAAATGATATGATAGTCGAATATCCGATGGGCTATTTGATAGAACTAGTAAGGCGGAGTAGACAGTAAAATCTAACAAAATTATGATTATAGGTTTACGATGATTTGATGATATTGATTTCTTCAATCAAAGTAGACCATGAGCTTGTGGTGTAGACTGAGGGACTATCCATTGAGCTACGACAAAAGATACAGGTAGGTACTGTTTCATAGATTATTTCTATACTCCAAAGTATACAATACTGTATACTTGGAACTGGATGTGTTTTAAGTATTGATAATGAAGAAACGGTTTCCGGTTATCAGATTTTAATAGCACCGTGTGTCATATCAAAACAAATCAAAAGGGTGTTATTTAAAATAGCACAGAAACTGCGGTTTTATGAACTAACTTTAACTTTAAATGTTAAATAAACTAGGTGTCCATTTCAAGATCTATGTAATTTTGGAGCAAAAATGGACAAAAAAAAAACAAACCAAACTTAGTCTTCTCAAAGTCCTTAACAGAGTTAACAGATTTAAAAATCTATTTAGAAGCTAGAAAGTTCACCCACGCCGGGATTCGAACCCGCAACCTCTGGCTATCCGTGCCAGCGCTCTGCCAATGAGTGACTCACCGGCATCAGTGAAATTTCGAACCTCTTTACACTATTCTCTGTATTACGTACAGGTTGCGGGTTCGAATCCCGGCATGGGTGAAATTTTTAGCTTCTAAATAGGTTTTTAAATTTGTCCTTAGCACGGATTAGTGCATTAAAACTAAAAATAGTATAGAGTTAACAGAGTTTACGTCACTATTATAAAACATAGAACTTATGCATTGTACTGGCTTTAGTTCCCGAGCATTATGGATTAAAAAATGGAATAAAACTTATTATTATTAATTAACATTACCTACTAAACAGCCGGGACCAATTTAGCTACCTCGTAACGAATGATATTATTGAATTTGGGTTCTTCCTGCTTATTACTTAATGTGCAGTAGTCGAGTTGTCGGTTATTTCTTTTTCCTGATTTTTATTTTGGTCTTAGTATATTTTTAATTTTTGTGGAAGCATTTTGCTGCTTTTATACAGCATGAAACCCGCGCAAACGCGATAAATCTATAAAGATCTTATACGTCAAAATCTGACTATTGGTTAAAGAGTTATGAGGGCACATATAATCGGAAACACAGAATAAGAAGGAATAAGACATAAGTACATACAAAGGTACATACATGCATGCCAAAGACAATACCCTCCTTTTGGGCTTCGCCACAGTCCGGTAATAAAGACTGATTCAACTTACTAACAGTCGGCCTAATGCAGGCCATTATGCAAGGTTTAAATCCATGAAGATATTATATTCACTTCGATAATTTGCTAATAATAGTAACATTTCCTACAACTAGACCAGATATCTACAGCAGCACTTAGAGACTAAAAGTGCAATAAAATAACGTGACCTATTAGTTCCAAAAAGCCGAGTGAAGCCATGTGTTTTAAGCTAGTTAGAATGCATATTACAGCCGACCTATCAAACTACTGAAACAAAGCTCAGACTCTTGTATAATGCAAACACGCATTACGTAAGGCGTGGATTTATGAGCAAAGTTCGTCGGCAAATCGTGCGCACAGCTCGCTCGCCCGTGGGACGCGTTCCCTCACTATTGCTCCATATATTCATATTTGGGCTTATGACAAAGAGGTCATAGGTGACACACCTCGGGGACCCTGTTCGCGTGAATGACAATGATATATGAATAAGGAATCAACTCAGAAATACCCGAAAGGCTTTCGATGCATTGTCGGGACTAGATTCATCGCCATTGTAAGTTGCCAGCTCGAATCGAAACAAAGTTAGGAGCAATAGACTTGTAAGCAATGTTGGTTTGTAAATAATGTTTTCTATCGCAAGTCTACGTATGGGAAAGTCCTTTTGTAAGTAATCCATGAAGACGTGCAATGTCACGTCCTACATGGTCGCGTTTTCCTTGAGTTTTGACACGAAGAATAAAATTGGACTTAGTGCTATTTCCACGGGTTGTTGCAAAAAGGGTAACTTTACTCATTAATACAAGCAACTGTTGCTATGGGTATTCCTATAAAATCGCGAAAATAATATCAGCTTATTCTCTTAGATACCACAGAGGAAAATAAATACAGCTGATTTTTTATCAGGATTACATGTAACTATGTAGGTAATCCCTTTTACCAATCCGCAAAAACTTTTTAAAGCTTTTGTTAAGTTTTCCATGTTTTATGGTATTCTGTGTTGGTAATAGCGTTGTTGTTTGGCAGAAATTCCGAAAGTTTAATAGAATAAAGTTCTCGAAAACGATTTACTGAAGGCTGCGGTATTAGTGAAGCACGTTATACGCGAATTTAATACTACATTTCGGTAAATACATCTCTGTTTTTTTATTACTGCCTTATTATATATTCGAACTGTCTATTAGGAATTGCGCATCTTTTGAGTAACCCAGTGTAGCCTTTCTATAAACTTTCAGACTTGCTACAGTGTGAAAACCGGCTGATATTATGCTTTGTGTAATCTTTTCGCTCATGACCTATTCGAATGACGAGTTAAGCTACAATAGGTGCGGTCAGGTATAGGGTGGATGACCGTCCCGTGACTACCGCTAGTGGCATTTTTTCCGAGCGCTTTCGTGCTTCACAAGGCACGCTAAGCCGTTGGTGCCAGCTGTCAAGTAATGGCAGCCTTCTGCCAGTAAGGCCCGCCACTGCCTTACAATCCTCCAGCAACCCGCACTTAGCCCCCGTGGTGGAGTATGGCCTAACCTGCGATGCAGGAAGAGACTCGTGCCCCAGGAGTGGGGACATACAAGGGTTGATATCGAGTCTTTTTGTGACTTAGCTGCCTCGTTGGTCTAGCGTTAACAGCTTGACTATCGAAACAGAGGCAGTAGGTTCGATTCCGACTGGAGACTACCATACTTGATTTGTATAAATGGCTTTAATCAGGGTGTGTTTCCTTGTTTGTCATGTTCTTGCCGATTACTGTAGGGGCTTTCGAGTAGGGACAAGCATAAGTGATTGTTTTGTGGAGATTTTTTATGTATATTATTTTTCAGGCCTTTGCCCAGCAGTGGGACACAAACATAGAGGCTACGTAAAAAAAAATTTTTTTGTTAAAACCCACAAATCATCAGAAGATAATTTGTGCGATTTAACAAAAAAAGCCATCTCTAAGAGTAACCCAGCCCATCTATCCCCTGAAACCCATCTCGTAAACTCTAAGGTAAATTCGCATCATGTCGTATTTTGGTGAGAAGAGAAGATGAGAAGAAGAACATTGAAAAAAAATCCAATTATCATCAACAATCAAGAAGTACTCGTTTTAAATGCTATTGATGACTGGATTTTTTTCAATGCACAGTTGCACAATTCCTAAAACATATTAATTAGAGTTTGTTAATAAAAAAGGTCCCAATGAATTTAGAACCTTCTCCGTTATTTTTCAAGTCTGTTAATTACAACAACTATTTGCCAAATACGCAAATATCAGTCAGCGTCAGAATGACCCGTCACTACTCGTATTATCGTCGGAAATTGTGATAAATATTTAGTGCCCTATTGCTTCTATTTGCTTCCTCTAAGTAGAGAATTTCTTCCATCATATTTCAGAAGCAAAACAACATTTAAGGGTGACCATACATCCTGACGTCAGGTTGACCGGTCACCTAGGCATATCACCAGACTTTCGTGGAATCACTAAATAACTCATAAGGCAGCAATTAGTGCCCATTTGCTTCCTTCATATTTTTAAAACTCAGCACTCGTTGCTATTATAGACACCGAAATATCAGTACAGTTTAGATAATAGTCTACCAACCCTTAATAGCGCCTGAGTATATTGCCATAGCTTTTTTGTGTCTAAGCGTCGTTGTTCTTTTCATTCTTTCAGGCGCTGGATCTAAACTATATTGATATTTTGGTATCTATAATAGCAACGGGTGCGGAGTTTTAAAAATATGAAGGAAGCAAATGGGCACTAATTGCTGCCTTATGAGTTATTCAGTGATTCCACGAAAGTTTGGTGATATGCCTAGGTGACCGGTCAACCTGACGTCAGGAGGTACGATCACTCTTAAATGTCGTTTCTCTTCTAAAATATGATGGAAGAAATTCTCTACTTAGAGGAAGCAAATAGAAGCAATAGGGCACTAAATATTCATCACAATTTCCGACGATAATACAAGTAGTAGTGACGGGTCATTCTGACGCTGACAAATATCACAGGCAAAGTGCGACGTCGGCTCCGGCAACTTATGGAAATAAGTGTCACAGAAATTGAGGATGGTCGGAGTGAAACGCAGGTAGCTACTTCGTTGTATTATCAGACAGCGCATACGCTTTATCTGAATTACAGTGGATGGTAGGTTTTGCAATGGTCCTGGCAAATAACTGACTGTCATTCAAGTAAACTTGATAAGCCGTTAACAATCCTGCCTGTTCCGGGAAGTTAAGAAAATTAAAGATACGTACTTTCATTTAAAATAAATGTAAGGAGGCTTGCAACGGGATGTTGATTAAATTTATTTAGCAAATATGGAACATTATTTACATTACTTTTATTATTGTTCACGAAAATTACTAAAAATAATCAATGTGACGATTGGCTGGCGCTTAACTAAAGAACTGAAATAAACTATTAATCAACTACATTCAATCAAGTATTTTTTAGCCAAAAACGTTCTTGATTGCAACTGAATATAATTTAAAATATTCCATAAATGATTAAATTATACTTAATAGAAGACAAAATTATTATAATAAAAGCATTACATTAAAAGAATCTATTTATTACTAGCTGACCCAGCGAACTTCGCAGCTTAACAGTCGATTGTTTATTTATTTTTTATTTTTCCATCCGTAAGAACCATCGTCGTACTTCAAGGCATATTCTAAAAAAAGAATCAGCGAAATCGGTTCAGCTGTTCTCGAGATTTGCGCTTACCAACACATTCAGCTATTCATTTTTATATTATCGAAGATTACGTGACGTTTAATTGTTGTGACGTAGGCAAGGTTCGGACATCGCTCGATAACACAAGCTAAAGCCGCGATTCCACGATTTTAGTAGGCTCGACAGAAATAATCATCACAAGTATAAAAATGGACAAAGGTCACAAACAGAAGAAGGTCAATAAGCGACTCACGTTCGTTACTAGAGGCTCTAAAAGACCCAGCTTGTACGCACCCTTTAGTTGTCAAAGCCTGTGACGAGATGACGAGTATTGAAAGCGAAGGAGGGGTGTACACTAATCTCAGTGAATTCAGATTTTGCTTAAGTTTATGGGCGTTTTGTTGCAAACAGTGTTGCTCATCATGCCAAAAGTGACCAAAAATTTATTGCTACGTGAATAGAAGCGGTATCAAATGTGTCTATCGTCGAACTTCGATGATAAAGAAAAGAGACAGAATTATTACTATTATTAAATTCTTTATTGTACCTGTAAAGATTGTACAATTGGCGGGCTTAATACTAAATAGTATTTTATTCTAGCCAAGCAACAATTAGTCACGGCAATGGAAAACATACATTTTACAACACTTCCACAGCTTCAGAAAACGCCATAAACATAAAGTTTTCAATGCCTTTTCACTGTTTCTTTACACATGTTCATACTGTTTCATACTGGCGCAATGTGCTTTTGCGATTTCATCTCAGCAGTTAAGACGAGCAGAGCATGGTCCAGCTAAAAAAAAAAAGGCCGTTTTCATCAGTGACATTTTTTTACTAAGATGGCCGATGTACACCATACGAGTGGCATCTTTGTAGCAAAAAGGGTCACTCTATCCAATTCAACAAAGATCATGAAATCGTGGCTATAGACGAGTAGAAAACGATACCCATTTTTATCAGATTGTCATTTTTAGGGTTCCGTACCTCAAAAGGAAAAAACGGAACCCTTATAGGATCACTTTGTTGTCCGTCTGTCCGTCCGTCCGTCCGTCTGTCAAGACCCTTTTTCTCAGGAACGCGTGGAGGTATGAAGCTGAAATTTATATCAATTACTCAGGTCTACTGTCCCTTGAAGCTGTGAAAAAATCAAACTTCTAAGCCAACGCAATCAAAAGATACAGCCGTTTATGCCGCAAATTTTCGACACTTGCAAGGGAATCAAAACCTACAGGGTGCTTCCCGTGAACTCAGAATCTTGAAATTTGGTACGAAGCAACGTCTTATAGCATAGATAAAGGAAAAATTACGAAAACCATAAATTTTTAGTTACATCACATAATATATATTTTTTTAATAATTTTAAACTTACTACCCATTTCCTCATAAACGCGTAGAGGTATTAAATTGAAATTCATACCAAATACTCAGGTCTATAATACAGGTTTGTACGGAACCCTCGGTGCGCGAGTCTGACTCGCACTTGGCCGGTTTTTTTTTACTAAGATGGGCTGTTGTTCACGATACGAGTAGCTTTCCATTAGCAACAAAGGTCACTCGGTCAGAGACTACTAAGATCGTGAGAACGTGGCCTTTACTCGTAGGAAACAAAAAGAAAACATCTCTATTCTATAGTAGTATGTAACGAGCGAGCTCGAAGCATCCCATCAAATAGTCTTCGGTGACAGCTCGCGGCCCTCTGTTGACAGCGGTCCCTCATCCCGGCGGCACTCAGCTTGATCTATTACTCTTGAATAATCCCCCTTACGTCGACGTACCTACTAAGTAATCCACCTTAGCCCAGTCTCGTTTTGTCAGCTTCTTCGTATAAGCACAGATTAGATAATAGTCGTATAAGCCAGTCTTCTCTTTCAACATTGATTGTCTCATCCGAAATCACCAATTTTGCGATTGTTTTTCGGTAGAAGATATTTTTTTATCTGTTACCGATGCGACACTTTTTACGAAACGCAAATGTTGTCCACGAAATTAACCGAGTTTTGATAAACAAGGTAACAATTTGTGTGATTTCTTTCATTTATGTAAAGCCCATGCTTAGCAAATTTTTATAGGATGTTGAATAGCGTTACGATGAAAACTTTTTCAAAAACCTATTTAGAGGCTAAAAATTCCACCCATGCCGGTACTCGAACCCGCGACCTCTGGCTATCCGTGCCAGCGCTCTTCCAACTGAGCTAATGGGTGACTAACCGGCATCAGTGAAATTTCGAACCTCTTTACAATACTCTCTGTATTATGTAAAGGCAGCGACATCTGGCTAAAGTAATTTGCATCACTTGCAGCCCCGAGTACCTACTTTGCAGTTAGGTTTTACATCTGAATGATATCGCTGTACCCACATGATTATATTCTTTTTAATGCACTAACCCGTGCTAAGGACAATTATAAAAACCTATTTGATGAAAACTGGCCAAGTATCAAATGTAAATAAAAAAATCACATTATGAAAACTCTGTAAATTTCGTGGAGACAAGGAACTTGGCATGTTCTTACATGACATATATGTTTTGGGACGAGAAGTTGCCCAGTTTTTTTCATAGATTTCATAATTTATGTTAAGAATGTTATTCTTTTGAAGTCCATTATTATGTGTTATTATTATTATAGCCATTTATTTTCTCAAACAGAATAGATATTAATTTTAAAAAAAAGTTGATGTCCATAGTAGCTTAAAAATAAGCAAAATTATTTATAATAATAATAACAATATAATAATCTTTCAGTTCTATCCATTCCAAGGTTGTCTGGAAGAGATCGCTTTTAGCGCTAAGACCGCCAATTGTATACTGCAAAACTTAGACAAGTAAGCCTTTTTATGTATATGGTTTCCTGGTGTGTACAATAAATAGTTCTAATCTTATATAATAATCCGTCCCACTGCAGGGCACAGACCGTCTCTCAGCGAGACTATGAGCTTAATCACCACGCTTGCCCACCTCAGAGTGGCAATGTCAAGCGCTGAAGTATGTGAATACCTCAGACACTCAAGTTTGCTCACAATGCTTTCCTTTACTGTTAGCAAGTGGTGGGCAAAATTATTTAAAATATTTTAATTACGCCTTCTTACAAAGCATTTCTCCACTCAAGTATTTCGTTTTTTGGAGTAATTAAGTTACTTCAAAAAGCGCTCGTGGCCTAGGCGAAACGAGTTATTGGAATCAATCACTTGGTTAAGCAACAACAGGCGCGGTCAGGTACAGGATGGGTGAGCATCCCGTGACTACCGCTAGTGGCATTTTTCCGAGCGCTTCCGTGCTTCGCAAGGCACGTTAAGCTGTTGGTGCCGGCTGTCATATAATGGCAGTCGTTAAGCCATGTCAGAGGCCTTATGGGCGGCTTGATAACTTCTGACAGTAAGACCCGCCACTGTCTTACAATCCTCCACCAACCCGGACTTGGCCCCCGTGGTGGAGTATGGCCTAACCTTCCTGCAATGCAGGAAGAGACCCGTGCCCCAGCAGTGGGGACATACAAGGGTTCATAACGATAACGAAGTTACTCCAAAAAACGATAACAGTAGTGATACACCGGTACTCAAACTTAACAATTAGTTGGTTCGGTTGTAATTCGCAGAAAACCATTGTTCGCTCTGATGACCGAAAATAAAAGATCACCGAAAATATCACCCTGAGAACACATTCTTTAGGTAGTTGTGACATTGCTAAAATGAAGTGTTATGTTATGTTCACCTTTTCTAATTTGTCTTTCACAGCCTTTCGGACATTCGAGCGACACCCGATAACTTTGCTCCCGTTTCAAAGGATAATGAGTCCGTTTGGTCCTTAACACTAATACACCAGTCCTCTTATTTTAGGTTTTGTCACACACACCAAGTGGACAAGTGCAAGTTGGACTCATCCACCGAGGGTTCCGTCCGTCTGTCAAGAACCTTGATCTCAGGACCGCGTAGACGTAGATTTATCACATTAGAAACCAAAATATTACTATTTATGATTACAATATAATTTTGTATTTTGACGGCTTTGCAGCGGTTTGGCACGCTGACTTTAAAACCGAAGGTCTCGGGTTCGATCCCCGCCCGGGTCAAACTAGGAAACGAACTTTTCTAGTTCATCTCGGGTCTTGGATGTTATCTACGTATTTATTGTATTAAATCTATCGTCGAGTTACGACTATAACACAAATCATTTGTACTTAGTACAGGGCTAACGAGATCTGTGTTATAAATAGTCCATGAATATTTATTCATTCATCCATCCATCCATCCATCCATCCATCCATCCATCCATCCGTCCATCCGTCCGTCCGTCCGTCCGTCCGTCCGTCCGTCCATCCATTCATTCATTTATTTATTTGTAATAGCTTGGAAAAAGTGAAGGATTCGAATCCAGAACTTTACTATTTATAAAATGTAAGTAGGTACCTACAACGTGGACGTGGGCACTTACCGGAGACGGTGTGCCGATTCTAGTGCACCGATTCAAATAAAATAAAATGAAAAGCTTTATTCAAAGTAGCGCTGAAACTGCGGCTTGATGAACGTTACAATTCAAACTAGGTGTCCATTTCGAAAATCTAGATTATTTTGGAGAAAAAAAGTCCAAACTTAGTCTTTCAAGATTCAAGGTGCTATGCTTGCTATGGAATGGGCTATGCTCGGAATTTCTTTCATGGATCACATCAGAAATGGAACAATCCACTAAAGAACTAAGGTGACTACACAACCTATAGGATCAGCAAGCTGAAGTGGCATTGGTATGTAGTAGTTAATTGGTATGTAAGGAGGTAATGGTAACACTTTCTTCAGTAAAAAAATAACAGTTACTCTTCGAACATACGAGTATATAAGAATCTAAGAATTACATTATCATTCTTCTGAAATTTACTTCCAAACACCGTTTGTTATTAAAACAAACACAATGGTTTTCTCAGCTCATACAATATTGTCACTTCGCAAACTTGTTTGCATTTTATGCGAGAGATACAATTTGTTTCCAAAACTCGACAGAAACTTGAGCACGAGAAAGTTGCCTTTTTATGAAAACAGGCAACCTACGGAAAAAAATATTTGCAAGTTCTCTGTGAAATAACAACGATAGCCCTTGAGTTAGCTACTTCTATGATTTACAGGTAGGTGTCTTTAATTTACAGAATGACGGTTATCCAAAAACTATTTCACCTATTTGACATTATTCTATAAGAAGCGAGCTGTTTTACAAAGTTTAATTTTATCTATCCCTTTGGTTACTTAGCGTCGCCTCCTATTAAAATAACTCCGCAAGAAGCAATTCCGATTTAGTCTGAAGTCTTTATAATAATACTTTAAGTAGGGAAATATCTATATATATAAATACCGTTATGTATTATATAAAGCATTATTTATACACAAATAAATTATAAATGTCGGTGAAGCCGTTTTGAAGGACTTTGATAGCAAATAAGGTGACACAACATTTTTATACATATTTAATAAACCTCCTCATACAAATTTCCGGGAAAGCTTTAATTTATTGTCAAACCAACGTTTCATTGTTTTACGTCGTTTCAAAAGTTTTTGTTAGATTTAGGCTAACAGCTTTTATATAGCCTTATGAATTTCATGGTGGCGATATGAGATGTAGCAAGTAGATCATTCGATCGAAATTTGTTTTAAATAAATAAAAAATATTGCATCATCAAAATGCCGACAATTTTATCGACATATTCGGCTGTACTCGGGAATCCTACCTTGCTTGAACATTCTATATACATTTACGTATTCGTTGAGAGTAATTTTGTATAACTAGGTGACTTTTTTTACAGTTCTTTCCCCATTTATGTGTATTATTTATTACTACCAAAATAAGAAAGAGGTGAAAGTTTACCATTTTAAAATTACTATTTACAGTTCCTTCTTTTAACTATGAAGGTACACATAAGTAGGTATATTAAAAGAAGGAACTGTTTTACTTTAGGATAAGGTTTAGGTAAACTGTTGCCACCGACACTGGATAACAGCTTGATGGGAATTGTCGCCTAGCGGCAGCGGACTAATATATTTATGATCGGCAGGTAACAAGTTGTTCGGCTAAGAGCACTTCAACATTAATAGCTCACCTGGTTTACGGCGACAAGTTTACAGCGCAACTTAGCCTGCTAACCATGACTGAACACTTCTGACGCCGAGCCAGCCCGTAGGTATGAAAAATAAACAAAGTCGTGAAACTTCATTAGAAGCTAAGTTAAGTCGACAAAACATTGACGCCTTAATGGACACTAATGGTAATGACACAAAAATCTATCTGACCGTGCATGGTACGGTTTTGGCTGCGTTAATCTTAGAATTTTACTTTAATATACAAAGTATTATTAAATATATTTTTTTAATAAATAAAAATTAATTAATATTAAAATTATAAAAAATAAATGTACAAGAAGGTTCTTCACATTTTAAAACCGCGACACAGGTCATCATTGAATCGATGCTTTAATACTCTGAAGATATTTTATGCATAAAAGGTTTATAGCACCAGGACAGATTTCGTATTATTGTCGAAAGGAAACGAAGGTGATCTGTCAGGATCATGTCAAGTGGCAATTCCTGGTACGCTAGTGGATACAGGCGTGAGGTTATGTCGAAAGGATCAATAAAGCATGCTTGAATGCTATGAAGCGAAAGTGATGATAACCATTTTCAACCAGTCTAACCTCCTATCTCACATAGACCTGAGTAAAACAGAAAGGACGTGGTACGAGGGCGCGGGAAAAACATAATTCCAAATCACTTTCATACAACATGTCCTGAAGGTCATCGGCCGAACTCTATACACCGCATAGCGCCTTTTCCGGGCCCACGCGCGCGTCCCACGTCATTCCCGTATGCGTTAACAGTTGTCAGTCCAAAAGAGCATACCTAAAAATCAGATCTTTAGTATATAAAACACCGTGGTCAGCTTTTTACAAAATAATGGGAAATATATATTTTTTATAAACCTATTTAGAGGCTAAAAATTTCATCCATGCCGGGATTCGAACCCGCAACCTCTGGCTATCCGTGCCAGCGCTCTACCAGTTGAGCTCAATTGGTAGAGCGCTGGCACGGATAGCCAGAGGTTGCGGGTTCGAATCCCGGCATGGGTGAAATTTTTAGCCTCTAAATAGGTTTTTAAATTTGTTCCTTAGCACGGGTTAGTGCATTAAAAATAAAAATAGTATAATATATATTTTTTTAAATAAAATTAAAAACATAATATGTACTTCAAAACGCTACAGCGACACTAAAACACAGAGATGTTTTAAACGAATGCCTCTAACTTCTAAATTATCTACATATATCAGCTTCGAATTTCAGTGTTGTAAGGCGTTCTTTTTGTTCTGTAGCCTACAAACGTCCCACTGCGCGGCACAGACCTCCTCTAGGAGAAAGAGAGTATGGGCTCAATTTCCACGCGTGCCCACAGATGGGCAATTTCAAGCGCTGAGGTATTTGAACAACTCAGACACTCACGTTTACTCAAGTTCCTTTCACCGATTTCCTTCATTTAAAAAAAATAACACTTTATGTTTCAGATTACCTGCCAACAAGAGGCACTTGCTGCAAACCCAATTTCATTAAAATTACACGTCAACTAAGGTGTAAAGTTAACCTGTTGCAGAGTACGCCAGTTTGCCACCGTGTGTACAAAGTTGTCGACGCCCAGCCCGGCTGGCGTGTGTACTTATGAAACCTGTTCACTTTCGCAGGTGTCGCCAAACAACAGCTCTGCGACGAACTAACTTTATATGAGAAATACGTGACTACGATAATATTCAACATAGCACCAGATCCGAGACAATGCGAAAACTTGATTATGGAACACGAGCAAAATTTATTGGCGTGGGTTTACAATTTATTTGCTTTCGTCCTTTTTAGTTTAGCATTGAAACAAAAATAGAATTCAGTTTTTCCTTGGTCGTCGTCGTTGATATCAACTCTTTGTACGTCCCCACTGCTGGGGCGAGGGTCTCTTCCTGCATCGCAGGAAGGTAAGGCCATACTCCACCACAGGAGCCACGTCCAGGTCGGTGGAGTATTACAAGACAGTGGCGGCCCTTACTGTCTTTTTCTTTGCTATTGCACGTAATGCCACAAGTTAACTAATAACAGGCCAAGGTTTCTAATCACAGGCCTCTCTTGGCACTGTTTTGGCCACTCTGGACAAGGGACTAAACTGCCCCTATCCTAATTCCTCACATATCACTGATCGATAACCAGTGTTACCGAGACGTATATTCTTCTTCTTCTTTAGGCTATATTAGTCCACTGCTGGACATAGCCCTCCCCTAATATAATTACCGAGAAGTATATTAACAAACTATAATTACTGAGTACTATACTGTTTTCTGAAATAAACGATACGGGCAATCAAATAAGACAAAGTATAGAACGTGTCCAATTGCATTTATGTCCAAAGAGGGTTGAAACAGCCGTCTATCTGTCTGTCTATCCGACCTTTAATCTTGACTTAACCCTTAGAGCCCTTAATATATATCCAGATGTAATTTTCACGGAATATGCATAATTACGGCAAATTACTTAGAAAATTTAAAAATAAATAAAATAATATGCATGGATATATTACAGAGATCTCGTTAGCTTTATACTAAGTACAACTTAATGACTTGTGTTATAGGTGCTAACTCGTCAATAGATTTAATACAATAAATACATAGATAACATCCAAGACCCGAGACAAACTAGAAAAGTTGTTTCCTAGTTTGACCCGGCCGGGGATCGAACCCGGGACCTTCGGTTTTACAGTCTGCGGCCAAACCGCTGCGCCACCCAAGCCGCCTAGGGGGTCAATATGGGGGTCCCCATACAACAAAAGTGTTATTTCGCCGATTTTGGGGCTCCTTACTGAAAGAGTACCAAACGGTAACATATTACTTTGAATAATCAGGTTTAGAACCCTCCAAAAGTAATTTGTTTACTTGATTTTATACTTACCTAAAACAGTAAGAAGCATTGTGATTCCTTTTTTTAACTACGGAAATGCTGCGGTAAAGTTCTTCCCTTATAAAGTCAACCACTATTCGTTATTTATGGAGTATTTCAAAGAATCGTGTTTTTAAAGATAACTTCATTAATTGCTACGATTGTGTGCCAAAGTTCAAACAGTGTCTAGAAGCCTTAAAAAAGTGGAAGACTATAAAAATATGGAGAATAAAACGAATGAAAGAGATAGAGACAAGCAAAACTTTGTATTATCGATTGCTTTGATTGCCGACGCTGACAAAGATTCTTTTCACACGTCGTCGTACTGTAAAACTGAAATCAAAATCACCTCTTTAGATTGCCCCAAACGTAGATTCCTAGATGACGTGATGGCGCCAATTCTCTTTGGCTGGAGTTTCCTGACAGCTGACTTCCTTGCCTTCACTTTCCTTTCACTCGTACACCAAAATAAACACATCAAATCAACACACAAATTTCATTATTTGCTTTCTTATTTGCGCGGTGAAGCCCAATATCGAATATTGAAATCTCACAAGCCAATTATAATAACGCGTACGAGCGTAGTTTTTGTTTTGTGAGCGTCACTATAACAAAAGGCATTGTCATTGTTGTTTTTTTTATTATGGCTCAGCAATGCACTGTTTGTGCCTGCCAGTGTCGATTTTTTTAAGGGCTTTTAGAATAAAAGTAGGGAAACGGGACTTATAATACAAAAAGTCTTTATTGTTTATCATCAAGCCCATTCCTCGTAAATCACATAAAGCATTGCCTTGTCATATGGACCTTGTCACAAAGGGCCCTCCCCTTATATACGTATATCGATTAGTAGGTTTAGTAGGTAGAAAACTGGCTTCTCATTGCAAGTAGTACTGGATTCGTAAGTAGTGTAATGTTACCCTTCGTCCCGTTTTGGACGGGACTTTCGGATGTCCCTTTACTTCGTAATGCGTCCCAGAGACCCCGAGGAATGAAACAGGACAGTTCCTTCGTACTGTGAGCTGCTCCACAACGTTGCATGAGATACGATAAGAATATTCTTTATTGTACACTGGAAAAAACAACAAATACAAAGATACATGCAATTAACCAATTACAATTGGCGGCCTTCTTGCTAAAAGCAATTTCTTTCAGACAACCATGAGGTGGAAAGTTTCTGAAGCAAAAAGAAAGACCCACAATTAACGCCACTTGCAGTATTTCGGCCTGTTTCACACTCGTATTGGTGAATCAAGCCGACGCTGGCCATCATTTCATAGAACTACTATTCATTTAATTTTAATTTATTTATTTGGAGAAAATACAGGCACAGATAATGAATGTTTATATGTTTTACAATATTGGATATGGACTTATCTGTCCTATGGAACATTTCTCACTTATAGTTAAAGCAGGTAATGTAAAAGCGAGAGGCGCATACTATAGTCTAACATGAAAAAAAAAAGATTGTATCAAATACCTACTACAATCAATTTGATGTAGTTTAGCAATTTAAATTGTACTTAGTAGGACTATTGTACTAATCAGCTCCGAAATGTGCATCGAATTGTCATAGTAATCTATGAATTTAGGTTTTATATAACGCTGTCTTGTTGATATTCTTATTAAAAATATTAATGTTACAAATAACCACGCAATTGAAAGAAACCAATTAGCGCTCGATGCTACGATGATTACTGACGACTAATTGAATGATTTTTGATTGATTAAGAAAGGATCGTGGCAAGTGGTAGTCCCTGGTCTCTGCCTACCCCTTTGGGATACAGGCGTGAGGTTATGTATGTATGTAGGTAAGAAAAAAATATATACAGTTAACTCTACCTAATTTCAAATTGAGAGTCACTTTACAAAAGGGACAAACCTCTTGGAAGAAACTGATATTACTGTATAACTATAACAAGTGATACAAATCTACACAATTATAGAAAAAATGGCTCCCCAGCATACTTGCAGTCAAAATAACTGACGATGCAATTGCTTTGCTTAAAAAGATAAGTATTATTCACTGCAATGTAATTTCACAGCAGTAATCAGTGGAATAATTGATTTAGGACATGAATAATTGAGTCTAAACCATTGTTTTTTTTCTTTTTTAATCGATTTTGTAAATAAACGGACATAATATTGGTAAAATCTCGTTATATCAAATTATATATCGTATCTGGATATAGAACACTATAATTCTTTAATCTTTAATGTATTTTTTTTCAAAGGTTAAAGAATCGGACATGAAGAACGGACAGCCAATAAACTTGAAGTTCTTTCTTCGCAGTGAGTCTAGAGTCCTTTTCAAATTTTATATTTCTTAACTATCATGGTTCATAATTACACAAAATAACTATGCCTGATACACGTTTGGGTCGTCAAACTGTGACCCCTGGTTTCTTATGCACGAAAATTCTGTTCTGAAAATCTAACAGGTCAGTCGGTCATAGTGCATACAAAAAACAACTGACAGCTATTTACGATAGATTAACAGACAGGCGTACAGTACTACACATTTTAAAAACCTATTTAGAGGCTAAAAATTCCACCCATGCCGGGATTCGAACCCGCGACCTCTGGCTATCCGAGCCAGCGCTCTATATAAAAACCTATTTAGAGGCTAAAAATTCCACCCATGCCGGGATTCGAACCCGTGATCTCTGGCTATCCCGGGTTCGAATCCCGGCATGGGTGGAATTTTTAGCCTCTAAATAGGTTTTTAAATTGTCCTTAGCACGGGTTAGTGTATTAAAAATAAAAAATAGTATAATCATGTGGGTACAGCGATATCATTCCGATGTAAAAACCTAACTGCAAAGTAGGTAGTCGGGGCTGTAAGTGATGCAATCGACTTCAGCCAGATGTCGCTGCCTGTAAGTAATACAGAGAATAGTGTAGAAAGGTTCGAAATTTCACTGTTGCCGGTGAGTCGCCCATTAGCTCAGTTGGATAGAGCGCTGGCACGGATAACCAGAGGTCGCGGGTTCGAATCCCGGCATGGGTGGAATTTTTAGCCTCTAAATAGGTTTTCAAATGGTCCTTAGCATGGGTTAGTGCATTAAAAATAAAAAAATAGTATAGTACTACACATCATAAAAGTCCCTTCGGGAATCTACGTTCGCGCAGACTAGGAAGAAGTGTAACGAAAGTACCCGAAGCTACAAGTACATTCAACATGATCTTTAACCGATACGGTTAAGGTGCAGAATTGATTTCCGCAGTAGTATTTCGCTCACGTTAATATTGCCAAACTTATAGTCACCTGCATCGATGACGTTGAATCAACCAATAGCAACAAAGGCGCGCGGCCTGCCATAAAATGAAATTATCTGATTGGTCGATCAACTTGCCGCACAACCAAAACTTGGTCATCTGCGCAGGTACATCCGCGAGACTTATTTCTTGTGTAGCACTGTACGTGCTATTTTCTCTACTATTTTCATTACTAAGATATGGGAACAAGAATCAATGCTATTAAGTTGAAAAGAACGCATAATAGTGAAGCAGCCAAACAAAGTGTAAGATTCAAACTTGACCAGTGCAACAACCGCGGAATAGTTGGTTTAACAGGACTGAGGCCAATTTTTTTGTACCATTTTTAATCAGTTTTGTAGGTTGATAAATGAAGTGGAAACTACGTTACTTCTTACCTAACTGGCTGGATCCCTACCTCAATAGTTCATTAGCTGGACTGCGACGGCACCAATAACGTCCTTTCAAAAAGTGGCCTGTCTCGTGTACTATTTAACTGATATTAGATCTGTTAATTGCCAACCAGTCACTAATCTGTAATATTGTACAATCAGCCCACCACCTGAACTCATCGGAGATTCGTAGGTTTTAAAATCAATAATTCGGGACACACAAACATAACATAACATCTACATACAGGTACATACATTGCTTCTAACCCCACACTGGGATACCCTGTGTCGTGGGAACCAGAAAAAAAACCCAAGTCTTGGATGTTTACACAAGCATGTAAAAATCCAAGACTTGGGGGTTTTTGTTGTCCCCAGCCGGGCTTCGAACCCGGGACCTCTTGCACGGTAGGGAAATGCGCTACCGCTGCACCACAGAAGTCGTCAACCGTTGACTGTTCAACAATGCCAGGAGACCTAAAAGTTACTTAATTTATAATAAACTAGTCTCGATTAGTTTCAATGAACTTAATGTACTTATAATATAGGCACATTTCAGTGCACATTTTCAAATTGAAGTACAAAAAGTATCTTCTTCACTTACAAAATAACTTATAACTCCTTCCAAATATATATCACACACTTAACAACCACACTCATATACACGTAATTATTCATAAGAATTTTAATATGTGGAAGCCAGTGAGCGCTACGTATTTTTTTTTATTATTTATTATTTTGTTTTTTATCTTCTTCTTGTAAAATTTTCTTCAATCCGTTGTTCAAATAACTCTTCTCTAAAATGTAAAATTCTCTTAAATGTTTTTAACCCGGCCTTTGTATTTTAGTTTGTTTTTCTTTGTTTGTGCCGAAAATGGTAACCGCTGAAAACCAGTGTCGTGGTCGCTACCGGCCACGGCATGATACTGAGAGCTGACCAATATGGTGCCAAATCTAACCCAACTGTGTTTTAAATTTGTATTGTTAGATATTAAGATTTGAGTATGAAATAAATAATTTACTTACATACTTACTATATTTTTTTTGTTTAGTGGTAGCTTTATTGGGATTGGCAAACGAAAAACGTTTAATTACAAGGACGATTGAGGATGCCAATGAACGATTATCTGGAGATTTGCTCAATGTAAGTTCTGCTAACCGACTCACAAAAACTGCCCACACTCGTATAACATATTATTTCAATGTTCAGGGCGTATCAAAAACCTCTTTAAGTTGTTCGTATTGAATAACTCTTATCACAAAAAAATTGATAGATAGATAAATAGAGATAGAGAACACTTTATTGTAGGTACATAAAAATGGAAATTACACAGATATTTCTTAACCTAAAAATATCAACCATCAGTTCAATATCCATGTTGTCAAGACTTATGTAGGTATCTTGCATAAATCTTTACAACATGAATATTGGACTGATGGTAAAGTGTCGATGACATAGCTACGGTGGCATATTAAGAGAAAAGACTGATAGCAGACAAACTTCCGTGCTTCGCATGGCACGTTAAGCCGTTGGTGTCGGCTGTCATGTAATGGCATGTAATGGTCCGAGGCCTTATGGGCGGATTGATAACTTCTGACAGTAAGGCCCACCTCTGTCTTACAATCCTCCATCAACCAGGACTTGGTCCCCGTGGTGGAGTATGGCCTAACCTTCCTGCGATACAGGAAGAGACCCGTGCCCCAACAGTGAGGACATATAAAGGGTTGATATCGGACAAAAAGTTGTTGACGTGAATAAAAGTGGCCTGCCCCCAGAAATTAGTTATAACCGTAGAACAGACTGCCCAAATTCCATCCACAGCTGTTCATATTTATGTGTCCTGATTTTAATAAAAACCGCTTGAGTAACGTCACAGGCAGTGATCGAGGACAACCGTGGCAAGAGCATGGCGATATCGGGATTCTCGGTGCTGCAGCCGCTGTCGCAGTTAACCTTAGCAGCGGAGGGTCGATCCCACCAGGAGCTACTCTGGGCCATCGGCCTGCCGGACGACAGCGCTGTGAGCTACCACTGACCAAAAGTTATATCCTAACGTCCCTAATATAGGACATAGAAAATGTAAATATTATACGGTATACGTAGGTGTCAGTTGTCAGGCGCTATGGCGCTCATTAGGGGAGGGCTATGTCTAGCAGTGGACTACATAATATAGCCTGAAGAAGAAGAAGATACGTAGGTGCGCATTTGAGCATCGTCTCCTATGACATCTCTAACTTTTGTACTTTATGTAAAACAATGAGTATACTAGTACTTAGGTGTACTTTTGAGCCAAGTCAGAGGCCTTTGGGCGGCTTGAAAACTTCTGACAGTAACACCAGCTACTAGTCTTGCAAACCTCCACCAATCCGGACTTGGACCCAGTGGTGGAGTATGGCCTATACCTTCCTCAGGGAAGAGACCCGTGCCCCTCGGTGGGGCCATACTGGGTTGATGATGATGACACTTTTGAGAAAGTTTACCGTTATGCCTTTATTGCTATATAGCTGCATAAAAGGTTTGGCGTGGCTCCTAATGATCTCCCATTATTGATTTTCTGTCTTATCCTCGTCTAATCGTCGGCCAAAAGATTCCTATTTTTTTTGTCGAACCATTTCACATTTATTTATTGTTTATTTATTATTTAAAATGATTCGATGTACGGTATCTCCTATGATGATATGATATTCACCCTTACATTGAGCAATAATAGCATGAGAGCGGTGTTAGCGGAGCGGTGTAGAACGCCGGCTTCTCAATCGGGAGGTCGTGGGTTCGAAACCCGGCATGTACCAATGGCTTTGTTTTCTAAGTTATGTACATTTGTGAAATTATAGTAGCAATACTACTCGCTGACTGTGAAGGAAAACATCGTAAGGAAACCCTAGTGTCTGAGGTGTTAGCGTACCTCAGCGCTTGCTACGTACAATGGCCCAACTATGAGGCTAAGTGCGGAAATCTCAGGTCTAACTAACTAACTAATAGCATAATAGTTATATCTTACGCCCATTTGCTTTTAGGTAGAAAAGATTTTTCGAAAACGGAGAATTAGTAAGATACCTCAAACAAAAGGGTTTATGCTGAAAGTAGCATCCAAGATATACGTGCGGTCAGGAAAAAAGATCAACCCACAATTTGCTACTCAACTGGAGCAAGTCTTTCATTCTGAAATGCAAGAAATCGATTTTAATAATAAATATAAAGCAGCAAAAGAAATGAATCGATGGGTACGTATATTGCCAATTGAACCGTTTCATTTACGTTACTAAGAAACTGAGGAGATTCTTATTAGAGACTTCGGTTAATGTTTATTTAAAGATTTTTATTGATATTAATACAAAATATGTCATTTTTATTTCTGCCAAAGTGCATAACAGTTTGTTGGCAGATGATCTTACATCTTAGGTACTAATGGAATGGCGTAGTAAAATTTAATGTATGATTTATGGTTTCTCACAATACCTTGTTAATTATTAACGAAGCGTAACTTAATCAACCTTTACGCTTGCATTCTTCGCGGTTACGTTACGGCCGACTTTGCAAGGAAAACCGTAAATGTTAACCTGCTGTCAACACTACTCTGTGCATTGTCTACAGGCGGCTTAATTCTTAAGAAGGTAGAGAACGAAGGAATTATCGTTTCAGGTCGAAAGCAAAACCGACAAGCGCATCAAAAACTTAGTGGACCCAGAAAGTCTCAATCCTGACACATGCGTTGTTATGCTTAACGCCATCTACTTCAAGGTAAGTACAGTCTGTTAGCTTTTAGAATATACCTCCAGCTCTAGAGTAGGCTTCGGTTTTCGCCGAAAGCACACGAGTGTAATACTACTTCCTGTTCTGTATAAAACTTTTCTTCACTATTTTGAAAAGTTATGTAAAGTTATAAATAACAATACAAAATAAACCTTACCTTGTTGCAATATAATCAATTTTTGATTGCTCAATTGATTTACTTAGGGCTCTTTATTATAAAAGCAATGAAAAGTCGGTACTGACTGATAAATCAAATATAGAAATGACGTTTTGTCAATTACTTGTGTCACTTGAGAGATATATGTAGAGCTGTAATTCCACTTTCCGGCAACATAAAATAATGGTAATTTAATAAACAAATAATTTTAAATTTCCATATCCACATCAATATCTGAACTGTCCGTTGCAGTAGCGTCATCATCAGAACCACAGAACATAAAAAAGAGTAGAAGTAACGACATTGTCCCTTTAGTATGAAAACCAGTGTGACCAAACTCACACTTGAAAACCAAACACACATTATGAATGCCAAACTGCCATTGGTAAATAAAGACAACGCCAAAAAGGTCTATATCATAAAAGTTCCAGTTAAATATGAACCTTTTACCACCTTTTACTTTTAAACAAGGATCAAAATCAATGGACACCAATGAAATTAAGTTTGACAATAACTCTTTCTTTTGTAGTACCGCTACTTTACACTAGACGGAACAGCCACCGCGTTTGATTTTCGAGAAGTTTTATGTAATAAATATTCATATAAATAAAGTCATAAAGTCGAAAATTGAAAAACCAGTCTCCGATATGTTGCTACTCAGCCGGATTAGTTTCCTTGTTTATGCCATTACCAATTCAATTTAAAATACAATGAAATACTACTCACCGATGAACTGTTTCGGCATGATTGGTAAATTTTAACCCCCAACTCTTATTTTTACATTCTAACACATTACGATAAGGCATTTTAGTAGAGCTTTTACGATTGTTTTCTTTACTAGAAACAAACGACAAGTGAGGCAAGAAGAACTGTCAGAGACTACGAATAGGAAATACATTGCTAATGCGAGGCATGCGGGCACCGGCCACTTACGACTTCTACTCTTTTTTTATTTTCTGTGATCAGAACTATCATATTAATGATTAATTGATCACTGTAGACATCTATGGACGATTCGAATCTTCTGTACTCATTTTCACATTTTGGTTTATACAATTTTTTCCATTGTTCTGGACCTATCATATCGACTTTCTCTTGTAACAATGAATATTATGCTATATACCTTTATTTGTGACCATATATTTTCAATAAGTGGCGTTGTCGACTACTAATACTGAATTTCTTGGTAAATTTGGAATAAGTTG
Source organism: Yponomeuta sedellus (assembly GCA_934045075.1). Classification (NCBI taxonomy): domain Eukaryota; kingdom Metazoa; phylum Arthropoda; class Insecta; order Lepidoptera; family Yponomeutidae; genus Yponomeuta; species Yponomeuta sedellus. Next base: position 14,888,533 of record OW203726.1, on the reverse strand, counting down.
AGTTATCAGCCATTTTTCATAATTATCATTATTCATTTCTTTATGATAATTAATCACCAGCTGTATCTGTAGATTTATAAGTCAGTAATGCCCCAGGAATAAAACCATCTTCGCTACCTGCGTTATAAGACGCTGGCCTTTCGAAATAGGTTTTTCAATACCTACATTAAGTGGATCAGACCACACTTTCCCTTTGGTGTGCGAAGTATGTATGTAGTATTCATCCATATTTCTCATCTATTTTCCTTTTTTTCATTCCTTAGTTTTCTAATTTCATCCAAATATTTGATTCGCTTTAGACGCACATCATATTTTTCGATCAATGTTTTCCTGTTATCTTGAATTTTAGAGTATCGAAAACCCATATTATGAAGTATTTTTGATAAAGTAAATGTTTGAAATTTTTTTAAATCTTTAAAAATAAGATAAATTTATTGCTACAACTAATTTTATTCTTAATTTGTTTAAAGTCGGCAGTTCTTTAAATTTAGAATGAAAGTCATACACCATCCTTCTTATTACGTCATATTCAAAATTATCGAGATCTAAACTGTATTCCTCATTCGACCTATTTTTCACTGTCGAGTCGAAACTCTTAGATTCATCTTTTTCAACAGCTTCTTTTAATATGTTAATTAATGTTACTTTAGAAATTCCAGTCACATCAAACACTTGATGTTGGACTTTGTTGAAATATGTCTTATTTTCACTTACTTTGAAATATTGAGCTTTTTTTAAAAAGTACTTATAGACATTATATATTACTTCTTTTGCTTGACAATTTAGCGAAATCCCCCTTTCCAAGTGCGTCCCCATTATATCCGCTGCCAGCCCCATTTTCTGCAGCGGGCGTACTAACAGCTCTATGTAGTTATTAGATAGCCATAAATTAGTTACCTACCTTTGCACTTCTTGAAGGTTTATATCGTAGTGATGATCGAGTACTGATTTCAAAATTAAGTGTCTGCATAGTCATACTGTATAGTCTGTTTTAGAATACACCTCGGCTACTATCGGATAGAATCGGATATATTCGTGTAATAGAAATATCGGAACTAATAATGACACTATAACATAACTTTTCAAAATATTCAAGTGTTTTCGGCAAAAATCGAAGCCTACGCCAGAGCCCGGGGTATATTCTAAAAGCTAACAGACTTTCAGGTATTTTACATCTGTTGACTTAAGCTTAGCTTCATCTAGAAGAAATATCAAGGTTCTCAACCAAATATTCTATTACGTTCATGTAACTAAAAAATACTACTATGGATTTCTTCCTAAGTAACACTGCTGAGCCCTTGTAGACGAAAACTGCGGGTTTTCATACATAGGTGAGTAGTCTTTTTTCATGATAGGTTTCACGACTTTTTATTTATTTTGTTTCACTGATAAACTGAATGGGCACATTTTGTACATTTAGCAACGTTCTTATCAGAGACGATAAAAGTATTATCAAATGTCGCCATAAGAGAAAAACTGTGCGCGTTTTATAGGTATGATTTGGTGCAACTCTTATTAATAAAATAATTTCTCTTAGCAATTTAAAGTTTAAAGTACTCCACTGTTACAGTTGTTAGTCACAAGTTGACTTCGATCTATGCCCAAATGAAAGATTTAATAGGAAAAACATAAATCTACACTTTGATTTTTATTTCTGTAGCCTATAATAATATACGTCCCACTGCACTGTTTTTAAATTTTATTTATAAAACACGATACCCTAAAACACTCCTCAGAGGCAGTTTATAAAACTGTGTCGATAAGGGTAAAACGTAACCACAGTTTATTTAAACTGCCTCTGAGGAGTGTTTTATATGTTTTTTTATAAATCAGACTATAAAATTTAATATATCCGAGTAAATATAGAATAATATTATTAACAAAAGGTCAAGCATGTATCACTTCCCCAAACTTTTACAGTATCCAGTAGAAAAAATAGGCAATAAGATAAACATACATAAACGATTAATATAAAAGCAATTAATCAAAACGGCCAGAGTTATATCCAACGCATAGGTTCGTTTGTAGTTCGTCGTTAGGTATATCGTTCTCATTTCTATTCAATCCAATAATTATACTTTGGAAATCTATAGAGTTAGACTTATTTCTGAAAATAGGTTAGAATTCACATTTATACCTACTTTTAATACTTGATTTATCATCATCATCTGCCATCATAGCTCGAAGAACCGATAGACGTTGGGGCGAAAAAGTTCTGACCTGGTGACCACGGACCGGACGACGCAGCGTGGGTAGACCGTTCACCAGATGGTCTGACGACCTGGGAGCCAATTTTCACATAATTAGCAAATAATTCTTATACGACTCTAAGGCTTATGACTTGTGAATTCTACATAAAAAGTCGAGCGACAGCCAAAATCGGTCTTCGCCATGCTAGATTGAATTCGAATAAGAAAATAAATGTGTAATGACTGTGTCGAGTTATGTTATCTTATTTTTATGCGACAAATGTCTAAACCTTCGAATATTTTGCGTCAACGCTTTCAATTCGCATGGGCGAGAATTAGCTCCCTGGTAAGACGGTAGCGAGGAGTCGCTGGATGCTGACGGCACAAGACCGTGAAGCTGGAAAACCATAAGGGGGGCCTTTGTTCTGCAGTGGGCGTCAAATGACTGATGAATACTTGATTAGTATGTTATTATTTAAAAATCTATTTAGAGGCTAAAAATTCCACCCATGCCGGGATTCGAACCCGCGACCTCTGGCTATCCGTGCCAGCGCTCAGTTGGAAAGAGCGCTGGCACGGATAGCCAGAGGTCGCGGGTTCGAATCCCGGCATGGGTGGAATTTTTCGCCTTTAAATAGTTTTTTAAATTTGTCCTTAGCACGGGTTAGTGCATTAAAAATAATATAATCATGTTATTATTTATTTATTTCTTCCGCAGGCGAAGTGGAAGGTGCCGTTTAAACCTGATATGACCATGATTGAAGAATTTTACATAAGGGACACTACATCTGTTGAGTTAGACTTTATGTACAGAACTGGCCCTATGCATTACGGCCACTGTGAACCGTTATCTGCTACAGTAATTATTATATTTTTTCTAATTTTAAAATATGATCATTTACCATTATACAAAAAAATGTAAATTAAAACCGACTTCAGTACGCAATGAAAACGCAGAAATAATTTAAACGAGTATGATCTTTAAATTCCGACGTACGTAGGTATACCGTAAATTGGCTTGACCCCAAGATAACTTCTACATTATCTGCATGTATAACCTCCCAACTCGCAGCGGAGACAGATCTGTCTCAGCGCATAGAGTAACGTCAAACGCGCAGCTGAGACAGATCTGTCCCAAAAGCCAACAGACCAAAAAAATGTTTAAAAGTGCGTTATTGTTCTATGGTATCGATTGAGCGTGTAAGGGCTCGTACAGAGCATAAAATTACCTTTAATCTGTGGTATAATACTCTATGGCACTTCTAACCAAAAAAGCAGTCAATTTTATTGTCAAATTTTTTGCCGTGAAGTGGTGAGAGCGCTCGAGAAATTATTGAAGAAAAAGTGTTTTTTTGTTAGAAAGGTAAGTGTAAAGTGTATTTACGTGTTACTTTATGCATTTATTTCAATCAATACACATCGTTTTACCTAAAGAATGCAATAAATACTTTAAATTTGGCTCAAGAAAATGTTCGATAAAGCCATTTTGTAAAAAAGTTGTACTTTCTTTCGACATTTTTGATGATTGTTTGAGTAATTTGGATAAAACCCACTATATTTGGCCAGTAAAACTATCGTACTTTGTTATTTTCATCGTTTTTATGTAGAATCACTAAGTATTGGTGAAATAATTACAAAAACAAAATATTTTCCGTCGCTTTCCGAGTCGTTGGTATACCGGAAATCGGTTCGTATATAGGAAATTTCCGTCACGACTTCCGGTCGTGTCTTCCAGTTCTGTAGTGATGTTCTATGACTATTTCAATTGATTATCGGCATTTCCTATAAGTTTCTAGTGAGAATACGCAAATTTCTAATTAGATTCTAATATTTATCTGATAGTTTATACTAAAAATATTATTTATTTTATAGATGTGGAGACCTGGACACCCAATTCCTCAGGAATTTGTAGACCTCCTACAGGATGAGGAGGAAGAGGATGAGAGCGAGGGGGAGTTGGTGTTCGGGCTGGAGGAGGAGGAGGAGGAGACTGGGGTGGCAAACCTGATGGTATGTTATTATATATTACCTATATGAATCGTTATCAACCCTTATATGTCCCCACTGCTGGGGCACGGGTCTCTTCCTGCATCGCAGGAAGGTTAGGCCTTACTCCACCACGGGGGCCAAGTCCGGGTTGGTGGAGGATTGTGAGACAGTGGCGGGCCTCACTGTCAGAAGTTATCAAGCCGCCCATAAGGCCTCTGACATGGCTTAACGACTGTCATTATATGACAGCCGGCGCCAACGGCTTAACGTGCCTTGCGAAGCACGGAAGCGCTCGGAAAAATGCCACTAGCGGTAGTCACGGGACGCTCACCCATCCTGTACCTGACCGCGCCTGTTGTTGCTTAACCAAGTGATTGATTCCAATCACTCGGTTCGCCTAGGCCACGAGCGCTTCATTATATGAATATTTTATTATATGAATACTAATTTTGTATTATTTGTTGTTCGTTCCGTTAATTTAGGTTTATACTTCTTACAGGCAATGGACATCATGCTGGAGAAGGAGGACGGGGAGCTAGTGCCACTGGAGGCACTAAGCGTGCCACCTTCTACCTCTAGGTATAATACTTGATGTTTTTTCTACCTAGTTTTTTTTTTGCAAGTGGATAAATAACAAATATGTTATTGTTTACAGAGAATCTCACGGAGATTCGCCCTCCCGGGACGAGAGGTAATTATTATCTTAGTAAAATATTTTGTTACTCTCCTATATGTATGGAGAAAATAAATGGTACTACTTTTTTAACGTTTATTTTTCGAACAGGCTCTCCAGCAGCAGCAGCAGTGACGATGATGAAGTCCGTAGGGAGATGTTGCGAAACATCAGCCCGTTGTAAGTTTGAATAAATATTTATATTGCTCAAATCACATGGTGTGTTTTTGTATCTATAGAACCATTTTCAATTTAATTTTACTTTACAGGTCTGTTCACGACGAAGAGGTGCCGAGGTTTGGTGTCGTGGAGCTGCTGGACGCGCCGGGACCCGCCGCTGCTGCTACTCGTGGACGTGGTGCCACTCGGGGAGGGCGAATAGGGCGTGGACGCGGCGGACGAGGTATGAGGAGTGGCAGAGGAGGTAGTGGATGGGTGCGCGGGCAGCCTCTAGTTGAGCGCTTTGTTGCTGACGACGAGTTGCCCGCACAGATGCGGCAGGATATCGGCCGCTTATTGGCCGATCGTAACAGACGAGAACGCGTTGTGCGTGAACGCAGAGTAGTCGAAAATATGAATGAGCAGGAGGAAGCTTTCTTTGACTGTGAAGATTTTCAGTGGGAGCCGATGGATGGATGGCAAGGAAGGAAAGAAAGATTCCTCCCCGAAAATCCTGGGCCGACCAGCGTTTTCGATAACGCTTATAGTGCATTCCGTGCTTATTGGGATGATACTATATTATCACACGTAGCCACGGAAAGCAATAGGTACGCCCAGGGCATTCGGAGCATGAGATTCCGTCATGATTGGGAGCCGACCAATTTAGACGAAATCCTTGTGCTGTTCGCATTCTGGATGATGTTAGGCATTATTAGAATGCCTACCATCAAATCTTGCTTTAGCAAGTTACCTATAATGCGGACAGACATATTCCGATGCCTGTTCACGGAGAAAAGGTACTGGAATTTAAATAGAGCCTTTCACCTTGCTGACGGTTCACGCGATCCAAACGATCCCGAAAACGTATTGTATCCAATGGGCCCAATACTGGACCATTTGAACAGTAAGTTTAAGGAACATTATACAATGGACCAGGATATTTGCATCGATGAATCGTTGACACTGTGGAAAGGGCCTCTTTCATTTAAGCAGTATATTAAAATGAAAGCGGCAAGGTTCGGCATAAAGACCTTTCAATTGTGCGAAAGCGCAACTGGGTATTTATGGTCGTTCTTTGTTTACGTTGGCCGTAGGACGACTCCCGACGCTGCTCTTCCCTCGAGCGTTTCAACTGTAATGAAACTGGTTCAACCAATTCTGAATTTGGGTCATGTCTTGTTCATGGATAATTGGTTTAACTCCCCTCAACTGGCACGGTTTCTGAAACGACACCGCACCGACTGTGTTGGAACCCTGCGTTCCAATAGGAAAAATGTTCCTGTCGTCGTTCAGAAGGCCGTTCTAGCTGAGGGTGAGTTTGTTGCTCGACAATCTGGTGATGTTGCGGTGGTGGCATTACAAGATAGAAAGCGATTACACCTTATTACCACATGCCACGACACTACTCAGATTCAGAAAGAAGGTAGGCCAGGTCGTCCGGCCCAATTCAAATTGGAACTCGTTGACGACTACAATCGGGGAATGGGTGGGGTTGATCGCTTAGATCAAATGCTGGAACCTTACTTAGTCGAACGGAAACAGTGCCGAAAATGGACAAAGAAGTTCTTCAAAAGGCTCTTGAACATTTCTATTCAAAATGCACGCATTTTGTTAGAAAAAAGTAGTGGAACGAAATTGGATTCTCTGGCGTTTCGGCTGACGCTAGTTCAATCCATTATTGACAAACACCTTCCTCGTGTTCCTCGGGCCACTGAGCGACAGGCTGTACCGTCACAGTTCCCACTACCAGTTCGGCGATTGACAGAGCGACATTTTATTCGTCGGAAACTCGTTACTGAAGCTATGTTGGCCAACACGGCCCATCGTTCGAACTTGGGTCGCGGCTATTGTACTTGGTGCAAAAAATGCGAACGAAGGACGAAAACAGTATACGAGTGCCCGGAGTGTAACGTGCCGCTTTGTCTCGAAAAATGTTTTCGCCTTTTTCACTCTTACGCCGAACCGTTACCGGAGCACATGGCACGTGAGTGAATAAGAGCGCATTTTTTTTAAATCGCCTGTTACATTTCGGTTCTGTTTTCCCTTGGCTTTGTTTGGCTACAGTTTTCGGTTGTCGCCTATTCATTTATTATACTGTATATTTGAGAGAGGTTGACGCATGTCAGAGTTGTGTAAGTGATTTTGATTTGTGATTTTTATGTAAGATTTGTGTATGTAGATAATAAAAGTAGACATACTTCGTCCGCTCCTTTACGTTCTGTTTTCTTGTTTGTCTAGACAAACTTTTTTTCTAGATTGGTGAAAAACTTATTTGCCTATCGAACTAATGGAACAGGTGGAGTTTAACATTTTTCATTAATTTGATGGGCAGGTAAAATCCAACGGCGTACCCTTTTGTAAGTAAACAAATAATGTACTCCTGCAGCTTTTTCTTTTGTCTTTTGCTATGTCATGTTTGTGTACTAATAGCGAGATTGTTTTGATGGAAATTCGATAAAAGTATTGTTAAAACATTTAATTATGAAAGCTCCATACTCCTCCAATTTAAAAGTTATAAGAATTCATAATTATATCACTCAGTATAACTCACGATTGCACTACTGTTTAAATTTGAACGAAATAATAATATGTAATAATAAAATATAGTTGGGATATTTCCACACACGGTAACTAAGCAAAACTTGTGGTATGGGTACTAACTGATATACATACTTACATAATTTTAAATGCTCGTACTTTAATACCATTCAAACACCTAGAATGCAAAAACCAATAAAATTAGGGATCAAACCCACGACCTATTGCTCAATAAACTGTATTTGACATGTTTGATCTCTATTTTAGCACAAATACGCAGAAATGCTAAAACCGAAAGAAAACATAGAATTCACGAAAAATAAACTTAACGATGGCGAAAATCTTTCGCCGTTCTATGTTTGTTTTAACCATTTTCCTTACTACGTTAGGTTAGATAAAGATGTTGGCACGTAGAAAGAACTACGACCGCCATACTTTTACAGGGCACGCGCAGCTCTTCTTAAGTGCCGGCATCTATACTACATGACATTTATTATATAAACAATAAACTAACAGTGTGGTGTTGGATTATTGTATTTTTTGTTTGCATGATCAGCTGCATCACGCTATCTGTGGAACGGGTTTTGTTTTCTTAATTTTGTGTTCTTTTGCATTGTATTCCTAAGTTGCAAAAACATTTTTAAAAACCTATTTAGAGGCTAAAAATTTTACCCATGCCCGGATTCGAACCCACAACCTCTGGCTATCCGTGCCAGAGGTTGCGGGTTCGAATCCCGGCATGGGTGAAATTTTTAGCCTCTAAATAGGTTTTAAAATTTGTCCTTAGCACGGGTTAGTGCATTAAAAATAAAATTATTGCAAAAACATACGAAGGACATTCTAAAGCTACGTATATACGTATTAGGTCATAATTCAGCTCATGCACGAATGTTTTCAACTCAACTAGTTAATTTAACATGTTTGTATCTTTTATTAATTTTACTTATTTAAAAAAAAAGACAACCAGTTTACAACTTTGTAATATTTTAGACTTGCTACATGAAAGTAAACAACGAGAGAAAATTCGCTGTTGATGTAGTGAAAGTGAAAAATACTAGAAGAATACTAGTAGAAGCAATACTAGACATAATTGTTAAGTCAATCACCACTAACAATGTATAATAGGCTATTTATGGTGAGATACTTACATAATGGCGGTTAGTATAAACAAACTACTTGACGCCGAACTTGATACCCTATGCGCGGCACGCGCCACCACTTGAGCTCAGACAGCTTTATTTATGGACTTTGTTTTTGCTGCCTAGCGACACAACGTTTATTTTTACTAATAACATGGTGGTAGTAAAATTAATATTCATTTTGCATGAATTTTATCGACAATAATTGTTTTTCCCTATTTTATCGACTTTTGCCCAATGAATACTCTCCCTTACCCCATCCCTACTAAACAAGACAAGACAATGGAAATACTATTTTATTGTTTTATTCTTTATTTTTGTCTGAATATTTACTGTAAATAGCGTAAAAAAAGAAAATAAATATTTCGTTATGAATGTACTGTTTCATTTCTCATTTACCCTTTTGTTCGTGACCTTGGTACAAAAATATAATGCAGTCGATATATTTAATTTTTACTACATTTTGCAGAATATTTCTATAAAAGAGCATAGATTTCAATAAGATAAGAGTATTTTCATTCAATAAAAGTGGTTTTCACTTCGTAAGGACCCACATTTACAGTGCATTTTCGAATTCAAATTGTCACTCTCATACTGTTCAACAGGAAATGTTAGCTTTCTTGCAAAAAGTTTGATTCTGTTTTGGTAATAAATTTTGTACGGGATAGAAAAAACAAACTTGATAGAATGAATAGGTATATATTCAGAACCCTGTTACATAAATTTATCTTTTCCTAAACTTACGTAATAGTTCGTAAGCACACAAAAGTTTAGGGCACTACGCAAAAATTGCTAGTAATTACGTTTTCGTACTCTGAATGTGAGGATTGGCGTGTCTGAATTTTGATAAAGTTGTTATTGTTTAGTAAAGTGGTTATTCTAGAGTGTAATTATTCCTGTCTCAACCAAATCCGTACATTGGTAAATCTCAATAATTTGAGATTTAGGCAACCTGGTAATTTTTTTTTTGCGCCACCATGACACCCCTGTCAGTTTAATGTCATGTGATGTACTGGGGGGTCGTTAGTCGTACTGTAAAACTGAAATCAAAATCACCTCTTTAGATTGCCCCAAACGTAGATTCCTAGATGACGTGATGGCGCCAATTCTCTTTGGCTGGAGTTTCCTGACAGCTGACTTCCTTGCCTTCACTTTCCTTTCACTCGTACACCAAAATAAACACATCAAATCAACACACAAATTTCATTATTTGCTTTCTTATTTGCGCGGTGAAGCCCAATATCGAATATTGAAATCTCACAAGCCAATTATAATAACGCGTACGAGCGTAGTTTTTGTTTTGTGAGCGTCACTATAACAAAAGGCATTGTCATTGTTGTTTTTTTTATTATGGCTCAGCAATGCACTGTTTGTGCCTGCCAGTGTCGATTTTTTTAAGGGCTTTTAGAATAAAAGTAGGGAAACGGGACTTATAATACAAAAAGTCTTTATTGTTTATCATCAAGCCCATTCCTCGTAAATCACATAAAGCATTGCCTTGTCATATGGACCTTGTCACAAAGGGCCCTCCCCTTATATACGTATATCGATTAGTAGGTTTAGTAGGTAGAAAACTGGCTTCTCATTGCAAGTAGTACTGGATTCGTAAGTAGTGTAATGTTACCCTTCGTCCCGTTTTGGACGGGACTTTCGGATGTCCCTTTACTTCGTAATGCGTCCCAGAGACCCCGAGGAATGAAACAGGACAGTTCCTTCGTACTGTGAGCTGCTCCACAACGTTGCATGAGATACGATAAGAATATTCTTTATTGTACACTGGAAAAAACAACAAATACAAAGATACATGCAATTAACCAATTACAATTGGCGGCCTTCTTGCTAAAAGCAATTTCTTTCAGACAACCATGAGGTGGAAAGTTTCTGAAGCAAAAAGAAAGACCCACAATTAACGCCACTTGCAGTATTTCGGCCTGTTTCACACTCGTATTGGTGAATCAAGCCGACGCTGGCCATCATTTCATAGAACTACTATTCATTTAATTTTAATTTATTTATTTGGAGAAAATACAGGCACAGATAATGAATGTTTATATGTTTTACAATATTGGATATGGACTTATCTGTCCTATGGAACATTTCTCACTTATAGTTAAAGCAGGTAATGTAAAAGCGAGAGGCGCATACTATAGTCTAACATGAAAAAAAAAAGATTGTATCAAATACCTACTACAATCAATTTGATGTAGTTTAGCAATTTAAATTGTACTTAGTAGGACTATTGTACTAATCAGCTCCGAAATGTGCATCGAATTGTCATAGTAATCTATGAATTTAGGTTTTATATAACGCTGTCTTGTTGATATTCTTATTAAAAATATTAATGTTACAAATAACCACGCAATTGAAAGAAACCAATTAGCGCTCGATGCTACGATGATTACTGACGACTAATTGAATGATTTTTGATTGATTAAGAAAGGATCGTGGCAAGTGGTAGTCCCTGGTCTCTGCCTACCCCTTTGGGATACAGGCGTGAGGTTATGTATGTATGTAGGTAAGAAAAAAATATATACAGTTAACTCTACCTAATTTCAAATTGAGAGTCACTTTACAAAAGGGACAAACCTCTTGGAAGAAACTGATATTACTGTATAACTATAACAAGTGATACAAATCTACACAATTATAGAAAAAATGGCTCCCCAGCATACTTGCAGTCAAAATAACTGACGATGCAATTGCTTTGCTTAAAAAGATAAGTATTATTCACTGCAATGTAATTTCACAGCAGTAATCAGTGGAATAATTGATTTAGGACATGAATAATTGAGTCTAAACCATTGTTTTTTTTCTTTTTTAATCGATTTTGTAAATAAACGGACATAATATTGGTAAAATCTCGTTATATCAAATTATATATCGTATCTGGATATAGAACACTATAATTCTTTAATCTTTAATGTATTTTTTTTCAAAGGTTAAAGAATCGGACATGAAGAACGGACAGCCAATAAACTTGAAGTTCTTTCTTCGCAGTGAGTCTAGAGTCCTTTTCAAATTTTATATTTCTTAACTATCATGGTTCATAATTACACAAAATAACTATGCCTGATACACGTTTGGGTCGTCAAACTGTGACCCCTGGTTTCTTATGCACGAAAATTCTGTTCTGAAAATCTAACAGGTCAGTCGGTCATAGTGCATACAAAAAACAACTGACAGCTATTTACGATAGATTAACAGACAGGCGTACAGTACTACACATTTTAAAAACCTATTTAGAGGCTAAAAATTCCACCCATGCCGGGATTCGAACCCGCGACCTCTGGCTATCCGAGCCAGCGCTCTATATAAAAACCTATTTAGAGGCTAAAAATTCCACCCATGCCGGGATTCGAACCCGTGATCTCTGGCTATCCCGGGTTCGAATCCCGGCATGGGTGGAATTTTTAGCCTCTAAATAGGTTTTTAAATTGTCCTTAGCACGGGTTAGTGTATTAAAAATAAAAAATAGTATAATCATGTGGGTACAGCGATATCATTCCGATGTAAAAACCTAACTGCAAAGTAGGTAGTCGGGGCTGTAAGTGATGCAATCGACTTCAGCCAGATGTCGCTGCCTGTAAGTAATACAGAGAATAGTGTAGAAAGGTTCGAAATTTCACTGTTGCCGGTGAGTCGCCCATTAGCTCAGTTGGATAGAGCGCTGGCACGGATAACCAGAGGTCGCGGGTTCGAATCCCGGCATGGGTGGAATTTTTAGCCTCTAAATAGGTTTTCAAATGGTCCTTAGCATGGGTTAGTGCATTAAAAATAAAAAAATAGTATAGTACTACACATCATAAAAGTCCCTTCGGGAATCTACGTTCGCGCAGACTAGGAAGAAGTGTAACGAAAGTACCCGAAGCTACAAGTACATTCAACATGATCTTTAACCGATACGGTTAAGGTGCAGAATTGATTTCCGCAGTAGTATTTCGCTCACGTTAATATTGCCAAACTTATAGTCACCTGCATCGATGACGTTGAATCAACCAATAGCAACAAAGGCGCGCGGCCTGCCATAAAATGAAATTATCTGATTGGTCGATCAACTTGCCGCACAACCAAAACTTGGTCATCTGCGCAGGTACATCCGCGAGACTTATTTCTTGTGTAGCACTGTACGTGCTATTTTCTCTACTATTTTCATTACTAAGATATGGGAACAAGAATCAATGCTATTAAGTTGAAAAGAACGCATAATAGTGAAGCAGCCAAACAAAGTGTAAGATTCAAACTTGACCAGTGCAACAACCGCGGAATAGTTGGTTTAACAGGACTGAGGCCAATTTTTTTGTACCATTTTTAATCAGTTTTGTAGGTTGATAAATGAAGTGGAAACTACGTTACTTCTTACCTAACTGGCTGGATCCCTACCTCAATAGTTCATTAGCTGGACTGCGACGGCACCAATAACGTCCTTTCAAAAAGTGGCCTGTCTCGTGTACTATTTAACTGATATTAGATCTGTTAATTGCCAACCAGTCACTAATCTGTAATATTGTACAATCAGCCCACCACCTGAACTCATCGGAGATTCGTAGGTTTTAAAATCAATAATTCGGGACACACAAACATAACATAACATCTACATACAGGTACATACATTGCTTCTAACCCCACACTGGGATACCCTGTGTCGTGGGAACCAGAAAAAAAACCCAAGTCTTGGATGTTTACACAAGCATGTAAAAATCCAAGACTTGGGGGTTTTTGTTGTCCCCAGCCGGGCTTCGAACCCGGGACCTCTTGCACGGTAGGGAAATGCGCTACCGCTGCACCACAGAAGTCGTCAACCGTTGACTGTTCAACAATGCCAGGAGACCTAAAAGTTACTTAATTTATAATAAACTAGTCTCGATTAGTTTCAATGAACTTAATGTACTTATAATATAGGCACATTTCAGTGCACATTTTCAAATTGAAGTACAAAAAGTATCTTCTTCACTTACAAAATAACTTATAACTCCTTCCAAATATATATCACACACTTAACAACCACACTCATATACACGTAATTATTCATAAGAATTTTAATATGTGGAAGCCAGTGAGCGCTACGTATTTTTTTTTATTATTTATTATTTTGTTTTTTATCTTCTTCTTGTAAAATTTTCTTCAATCCGTTGTTCAAATAACTCTTCTCTAAAATGTAAAATTCTCTTAAATGTTTTTAACCCGGCCTTTGTATTTTAGTTTGTTTTTCTTTGTTTGTGCCGAAAATGGTAACCGCTGAAAACCAGTGTCGTGGTCGCTACCGGCCACGGCATGATACTGAGAGCTGACCAATATGGTGCCAAATCTAACCCAACTGTGTTTTAAATTTGTATTGTTAGATATTAAGATTTGAGTATGAAATAAATAATTTACTTACATACTTACTATATTTTTTTTGTTTAGTGGTAGCTTTATTGGGATTGGCAAACGAAAAACGTTTAATTACAAGGACGATTGAGGATGCCAATGAACGATTATCTGGAGATTTGCTCAATGTAAGTTCTGCTAACCGACTCACAAAAACTGCCCACACTCGTATAACATATTATTTCAATGTTCAGGGCGTATCAAAAACCTCTTTAAGTTGTTCGTATTGAATAACTCTTATCACAAAAAAATTGATAGATAGATAAATAGAGATAGAGAACACTTTATTGTAGGTACATAAAAATGGAAATTACACAGATATTTCTTAACCTAAAAATATCAACCATCAGTTCAATATCCATGTTGTCAAGACTTATGTAGGTATCTTGCATAAATCTTTACAACATGAATATTGGACTGATGGTAAAGTGTCGATGACATAGCTACGGTGGCATATTAAGAGAAAAGACTGATAGCAGACAAACTTCCGTGCTTCGCATGGCACGTTAAGCCGTTGGTGTCGGCTGTCATGTAATGGCATGTAATGGTCCGAGGCCTTATGGGCGGATTGATAACTTCTGACAGTAAGGCCCACCTCTGTCTTACAATCCTCCATCAACCAGGACTTGGTCCCCGTGGTGGAGTATGGCCTAACCTTCCTGCGATACAGGAAGAGACCCGTGCCCCAACAGTGAGGACATATAAAGGGTTGATATCGGACAAAAAGTTGTTGACGTGAATAAAAGTGGCCTGCCCCCAGAAATTAGTTATAACCGTAGAACAGACTGCCCAAATTCCATCCACAGCTGTTCATATTTATGTGTCCTGATTTTAATAAAAACCGCTTGAGTAACGTCACAGGCAGTGATCGAGGACAACCGTGGCAAGAGCATGGCGATATCGGGATTCTCGGTGCTGCAGCCGCTGTCGCAGTTAACCTTAGCAGCGGAGGGTCGATCCCACCAGGAGCTACTCTGGGCCATCGGCCTGCCGGACGACAGCGCTGTGAGCTACCACTGACCAAAAGTTATATCCTAACGTCCCTAATATAGGACATAGAAAATGTAAATATTATACGGTATACGTAGGTGTCAGTTGTCAGGCGCTATGGCGCTCATTAGGGGAGGGCTATGTCTAGCAGTGGACTACATAATATAGCCTGAAGAAGAAGAAGATACGTAGGTGCGCATTTGAGCATCGTCTCCTATGACATCTCTAACTTTTGTACTTTATGTAAAACAATGAGTATACTAGTACTTAGGTGTACTTTTGAGCCAAGTCAGAGGCCTTTGGGCGGCTTGAAAACTTCTGACAGTAACACCAGCTACTAGTCTTGCAAACCTCCACCAATCCGGACTTGGACCCAGTGGTGGAGTATGGCCTATACCTTCCTCAGGGAAGAGACCCGTGCCCCTCGGTGGGGCCATACTGGGTTGATGATGATGACACTTTTGAGAAAGTTTACCGTTATGCCTTTATTGCTATATAGCTGCATAAAAGGTTTGGCGTGGCTCCTAATGATCTCCCATTATTGATTTTCTGTCTTATCCTCGTCTAATCGTCGGCCAAAAGATTCCTATTTTTTTTGTCGAACCATTTCACATTTATTTATTGTTTATTTATTATTTAAAATGATTCGATGTACGGTATCTCCTATGATGATATGATATTCACCCTTACATTGAGCAATAATAGCATGAGAGCGGTGTTAGCGGAGCGGTGTAGAACGCCGGCTTCTCAATCGGGAGGTCGTGGGTTCGAAACCCGGCATGTACCAATGGCTTTGTTTTCTAAGTTATGTACATTTGTGAAATTATAGTAGCAATACTACTCGCTGACTGTGAAGGAAAACATCGTAAGGAAACCCTAGTGTCTGAGGTGTTAGCGTACCTCAGCGCTTGCTACGTACAATGGCCCAACTATGAGGCTAAGTGCGGAAATCTCAGGTCTAACTAACTAACTAATAGCATAATAGTTATATCTTACGCCCATTTGCTTTTAGGTAGAAAAGATTTTTCGAAAACGGAGAATTAGTAAGATACCTCAAACAAAAGGGTTTATGCTGAAAGTAGCATCCAAGATATACGTGCGGTCAGGAAAAAAGATCAACCCACAATTTGCTACTCAACTGGAGCAAGTCTTTCATTCTGAAATGCAAGAAATCGATTTTAATAATAAATATAAAGCAGCAAAAGAAATGAATCGATGGGTACGTATATTGCCAATTGAACCGTTTCATTTACGTTACTAAGAAACTGAGGAGATTCTTATTAGAGACTTCGGTTAATGTTTATTTAAAGATTTTTATTGATATTAATACAAAATATGTCATTTTTATTTCTGCCAAAGTGCATAACAGTTTGTTGGCAGATGATCTTACATCTTAGGTACTAATGGAATGGCGTAGTAAAATTTAATGTATGATTTATGGTTTCTCACAATACCTTGTTAATTATTAACGAAGCGTAACTTAATCAACCTTTACGCTTGCATTCTTCGCGGTTACGTTACGGCCGACTTTGCAAGGAAAACCGTAAATGTTAACCTGCTGTCAACACTACTCTGTGCATTGTCTACAGGCGGCTTAATTCTTAAGAAGGTAGAGAACGAAGGAATTATCGTTTCAGGTCGAAAGCAAAACCGACAAGCGCATCAAAAACTTAGTGGACCCAGAAAGTCTCAATCCTGACACATGCGTTGTTATGCTTAACGCCATCTACTTCAAGGTAAGTACAGTCTGTTAGCTTTTAGAATATACCTCCAGCTCTAGAGTAGGCTTCGGTTTTCGCCGAAAGCACACGAGTGTAATACTACTTCCTGTTCTGTATAAAACTTTTCTTCACTATTTTGAAAAGTTATGTAAAGTTATAAATAACAATACAAAATAAACCTTACCTTGTTGCAATATAATCAATTTTTGATTGCTCAATTGATTTACTTAGGGCTCTTTATTATAAAAGCAATGAAAAGTCGGTACTGACTGATAAATCAAATATAGAAATGACGTTTTGTCAATTACTTGTGTCACTTGAGAGATATATGTAGAGCTGTAATTCCACTTTCCGGCAACATAAAATAATGGTAATTTAATAAACAAATAATTTTAAATTTCCATATCCACATCAATATCTGAACTGTCCGTTGCAGTAGCGTCATCATCAGAACCACAGAACATAAAAAAGAGTAGAAGTAACGACATTGTCCCTTTAGTATGAAAACCAGTGTGACCAAACTCACACTTGAAAACCAAACACACATTATGAATGCCAAACTGCCATTGGTAAATAAAGACAACGCCAAAAAGGTCTATATCATAAAAGTTCCAGTTAAATATGAACCTTTTACCACCTTTTACTTTTAAACAAGGATCAAAATCAATGGACACCAATGAAATTAAGTTTGACAATAACTCTTTCTTTTGTAGTACCGCTACTTTACACTAGACGGAACAGCCACCGCGTTTGATTTTCGAGAAGTTTTATGTAATAAATATTCATATAAATAAAGTCATAAAGTCGAAAATTGAAAAACCAGTCTCCGATATGTTGCTACTCAGCCGGATTAGTTTCCTTGTTTATGCCATTACCAATTCAATTTAAAATACAATGAAATACTACTCACCGATGAACTGTTTCGGCATGATTGGTAAATTTTAACCCCCAACTCTTATTTTTACATTCTAACACATTACGATAAGGCATTTTAGTAGAGCTTTTACGATTGTTTTCTTTACTAGAAACAAACGACAAGTGAGGCAAGAAGAACTGTCAGAGACTACGAATAGGAAATACATTGCTAATGCGAGGCATGCGGGCACCGGCCACTTACGACTTCTACTCTTTTTTTATTTTCTGTGATCAGAACTATCATATTAATGATTAATTGATCACTGTAGACATCTATGGACGATTCGAATCTTCTGTACTCATTTTCACATTTTGGTTTATACAATTTTTTCCATTGTTCTGGACCTATCATATCGACTTTCTCTTGTAACAATGAATATTATGCTATATACCTTTATTTGTGACCATATATTTTCAATAAGTGGCGTTGTCGACTACTAATACTGAATTTCTTGGTAAATTTGGAATAAGTTGAGTTATCAGCCATTTTTCATAATTATCATTATTCATTTCTTTATGATAATTAATCACCAGCTGTATCTGTAGATTTATAAGTCAGTAATGCCCCAGGAATAAAACCATCTTCGCTACCTGCGTTATAAGACGCTGGCCTTTCGAAATAGGTTTTTCAATACCTACATTAAGTGGATCAGACCACACTTTCCCTTTGGTGTGCGAAGTATGTATGTAGTATTCATCCATATTTCTCATCTATTTTCCTTTTTTTCATTCCTTAGTTTTCTAATTTCATCCAAATATTTGATTCGCTTTAGACGCACATCATATTTTTCGATCAATGTTTTCCTGTTATCTTGAATTTTAGAGTATCGAAAACCCATATTATGAAGTATTTTTGATAAAGTAAATGTTTGAAATTTTTTTAAATCTTTAAAAATAAGATAAATTTATTGCTACAACTAATTTTATTCTTAATTTGTTTAAAGTCGGCAGTTCTTTAAATTTAGAATGAAAGTCATACACCATCCTTCTTATTACGTCATATTCAAAATTATCGAGATCTAAACTGTATTCCTCATTCGACCTATTTTTCACTGTCGAGTCGAAACTCTTAGATTCATCTTTTTCAACAGCTTCTTTTAATATGTTAATTAATGTTACTTTAGAAATTCCAGTCACATCAAACACTTGATGTTGGACTTTGTTGAAATATGTCTTATTTTCACTTACTTTGAAATATTGAGCTTTTTTTAAAAAGTACTTATAGACATTATATATTACTTCTTTTGCTTGACAATTTAGCGAAATCCCCCTTTCCAAGTGCGTCCCCATTATATCCGCTGCCAGCCCCATTTTCTGCAGCGGGCGTACTAACAGCTCTATGTAGTTATTAGATAGCCATAAATTAGTTACCTACCTTTGCACTTCTTGAAGGTTTATATCGTAGTGATGATCGAGTACTGATTTCAAAATTAAGTGTCTGCATAGTCATACTGTATAGTCTGTTTTAGAATACACCTCGGCTACTATCGGATAGAATCGGATATATTCGTGTAATAGAAATATCGGAACTAATAATGACACTATAACATAACTTTTCAAAATATTCAAGTGTTTTCGGCAAAAATCGAAGCCTACGCCAGAGCCCGGGGTATATTCTAAAAGCTAACAGACTTTCAGGTATTTTACATCTGTTGACTTAAGCTTAGCTTCATCTAGAAGAAATATCAAGGTTCTCAACCAAATATTCTATTACGTTCATGTAACTAAAAAATACTACTATGGATTTCTTCCTAAGTAACACTGCTGAGCCCTTGTAGACGAAAACTGCGGGTTTTCATACATAGGTGAGTAGTCTTTTTTCATGATAGGTTTCACGACTTTTTATTTATTTTGTTTCACTGATAAACTGAATGGGCACATTTTGTACATTTAGCAACGTTCTTATCAGAGACGATAAAAGTATTATCAAATGTCGCCATAAGAGAAAAACTGTGCGCGTTTTATAGGTATGATTTGGTGCAACTCTTATTAATAAAATAATTTCTCTTAGCAATTTAAAGTTTAAAGTACTCCACTGTTACAGTTGTTAGTCACAAGTTGACTTCGATCTATGCCCAAATGAAAGATTTAATAGGAAAAACATAAATCTACACTTTGATTTTTATTTCTGTAGCCTATAATAATATACGTCCCACTGCACTGTTTTTAAATTTTATTTATAAAACACGATACCCTAAAACACTCCTCAGAGGCAGTTTATAAAACTGTGTCGATAAGGGTAAAACGTAACCACAGTTTATTTAAACTGCCTCTGAGGAGTGTTTTATATGTTTTTTTATAAATCAGACTATAAAATTTAATATATCCGAGTAAATATAGAATAATATTATTAACAAAAGGTCAAGCATGTATCACTTCCCCAAACTTTTACAGTATCCAGTAGAAAAAATAGGCAATAAGATAAACATACATAAACGATTAATATAAAAGCAATTAATCAAAACGGCCAGAGTTATATCCAACGCATAGGTTCGTTTGTAGTTCGTCGTTAGGTATATCGTTCTCATTTCTATTCAATCCAATAATTATACTTTGGAAATCTATAGAGTTAGACTTATTTCTGAAAATAGGTTAGAATTCACATTTATACCTACTTTTAATACTTGATTTATCATCATCATCTGCCATCATAGCTCGAAGAACCGATAGACGTTGGGGCGAAAAAGTTCTGACCTGGTGACCACGGACCGGACGACGCAGCGTGGGTAGACCGTTCACCAGATGGTCTGACGACCTGGGAGCCAATTTTCACATAATTAGCAAATAATTCTTATACGACTCTAAGGCTTATGACTTGTGAATTCTACATAAAAAGTCGAGCGACAGCCAAAATCGGTCTTCGCCATGCTAGATTGAATTCGAATAAGAAAATAAATGTGTAATGACTGTGTCGAGTTATGTTATCTTATTTTTATGCGACAAATGTCTAAACCTTCGAATATTTTGCGTCAACGCTTTCAATTCGCATGGGCGAGAATTAGCTCCCTGGTAAGACGGTAGCGAGGAGTCGCTGGATGCTGACGGCACAAGACCGTGAAGCTGGAAAACCATAAGGGGGGCCTTTGTTCTGCAGTGGGCGTCAAATGACTGATGAATACTTGATTAGTATGTTATTATTTAAAAATCTATTTAGAGGCTAAAAATTCCACCCATGCCGGGATTCGAACCCGCGACCTCTGGCTATCCGTGCCAGCGCTCAGTTGGAAAGAGCGCTGGCACGGATAGCCAGAGGTCGCGGGTTCGAATCCCGGCATGGGTGGAATTTTTCGCCTTTAAATAGTTTTTTAAATTTGTCCTTAGCACGGGTTAGTGCATTAAAAATAATATAATCATGTTATTATTTATTTATTTCTTCCGCAGGCGAAGTGGAAGGTGCCGTTTAAACCTGATATGACCATGATTGAAGAATTTTACATAAGGGACACTACATCTGTTGAGTTAGACTTTATGTACAGAACTGGCCCTATGCATTACGGCCACTGTGAACCGTTATCTGCTACAGTAATTATTATATTTTTTCTAATTTTAAAATATGATCATTTACCATTATACAAAAAAATGTAAATTAAAACCGACTTCAGTACGCAATGAAAACGCAGAAATAATTTAAACGAGTATGATCTTTAAATTCCGACGTACGTAGGTATACCGTAAATTGGCTTGACCCCAAGATAACTTCTACATTATCTGCATGTATAATGTACCTATTTAGAATTTAGAGTTCATATTGGTTTAAATTATATTTAAATGACATTAAGTTTTTGTGATGATCAATTTTTGTTTTAGCTTCTGGAATTACCATACGTACTCAGTGGCGTCACGTTTCTTGTGATCCTTCCAAATACCTTGGAAGGTTTGCTTCCCCTGATAAAGCGACTCAAAGATCCTGCTGCATTTAAGTTAGCCGTTGGTTCGCTGCAGGCCGAACCGGAAGTGCATGTGCACCTTCCCAAATTTAAAATTGAAACGACAATAGATGTCGCTCTGTATCTTCCAAAGGTACTTATACTTACTACACAGGCTGCTTTACATTGGTTATGTACAATTCAAGAGAGTTCTTATATTATAAGTTATTGGTTCTACCTACCAACCAATAATTTGTAAAAAGAAGATAATAATTATTTAACTCACGGTATAACGTGCTTAAATTAATTACATGATATAATTTAAAAGTCTATTTAGAGGCTAAAAATTCCACCCATGCCGGGATTCGAACCCGCGACCTCTGGCTATCCGTGCCAGCGCTCTTTCAAACTGAGCTAATGGGCGACTCACCGGCATCGGTGAAATTTCGAACCTCTTTTACAATATTCTCTGTATTACGTACAGGCAGCGACATCTGGCTGAAGTAATTTGCATCACATGCAGCCCCGAGTACCTACTTTGCAGTTAGGTTTTACATCGGAATGATATCGCTGTACCCACATGATTATATTATTTTTAATGCACTAACCCATGCTAAGGACAATTTTAAAAACCTATTTAGAGGCTAAAAATTCCACCCATGCCGGGATTCGAACCCGCGACCTCTGGCTATCCGTGCCAGCGCTCTTTCCAACTGAGCTAATGGGCGACTGTTCCGAAACTGTCCTTAGCACGGGTTAGTGCATTAAAAAGAATATAATACATGATATATGTTATTTACTAGACATATTAATTATTTCCGTATAGACCTCTGTTGCCAAACTAAGCAAAAGCCTGCGTTTCGGCAAACAGCGCCACTCCCCTCTCGTTACACTTAGTCGCTAGTATCTATTTCGGTGTTGCGTTATAGGATTATACTATTTTTATAGACACAAGTCTAAGTTAAATTAAGGAACCCAGTAAACCCCTTTAGCAGACAATTCATACATTTACTAGAGCAGTATTGGAGTTTAAGTGTTACATATAGCATACTGTATAATTACAGTCTATATATTTACCCTTACTTGTCCATTTTAGTAAAAAAGATTCTACCGGTAAAGTATGACTTTTAGTCGAAAACTGCCATATTACCATTATTTAAGTAACCTGGGACACTATTTTATTAGATAACACGCTGACAATTTATAAACAAAGTTCATTCAACTTGCTAGAAAATACCTAGTTTTGGCGGCAAATGACAATTTTGAGGTTACAAATCTTGCTTACTAAATCGGTCAAGTAGCTAAGGATAAGTAGACTGTATGATACTAGCCACATAATTATACTGTTTACTGTCATCCGTATCACGATTTCAAATTATTTGTCTTATTATGTATAAGTTAGGAATTGGCAGTGGTTCTTGTAGTTCTAAAGTTCTCTGCGTTTTAGTAGCAATACCGCTTGCTAAAATTTCTTGAGCTTCTAATATATCTACCTCAATCCCCTCAAATCGCTGTGGGCACGCGTGGTGGTTAAGCCTATTCTCTCAGTCTCTTTGAAATGGAGTCATATTGGGATTTTTATTGATTGGATTAGATATGCATACAGGCTATACAAAACATAAATACCAGTTACCACAATTTAGAGTAGCATACCTTATGAGTATGTAATCATAATAATAACTTCCACACAACACAATTATGCTGGTCTGAAACTAGGATACCCTGTGCTGTGGTAACCAGACAAGGACGTCACAAACATGGAAATACAGTCAGACTGAAGCCATTTTCCCATTGTTTAATAATTCGCGATGCGAAACGACAGAAATTAAGGGATTTGCTTTTTTTAAGCAACCGGTATTTACCAAATAAAACATATTGCAATAATCTTTTAAGTGACTATTTTTTCTTATATTTTGTATGGTTATTTTAGATTGGGATAAAAAAGATTTTCACACCGGGAAAAGCAGGCTTAACCAAACTATTGAAAGGAGGTGACAAATCTGCTTATGTTTCTAACGCTGTACAAAAAGCTTTCATTGAAATAAACGAAGAAGGGTCTGAAGCAGCGGCATCTAATAGTAAGCAAAGTGTATTTAAAAATAAATCTCCTTCATCCATAAGCTACTATTTAAAAGCCATCCATATCTATTATAAGATCTATTAATAATAAATTTGTATAAAGGTAATGTTTGTACTTCTAGATCTGGGTTAGGAATCTTAAATATTCTTGGAAACTACAGGTTGAAAACGCTCACCTCTTTGCTCTGAAAGTAGCTGAGGCATAACAAGACTCATTCCTGGATTCTTTTGAGGGTCACCTCAAAAGAATCCAGGAATCCAGAGTCGCCAATTATGTCGGTGAATACAATCTTAGTCCTGTCAAGGTTTAAGACTATTGCACGATGAAAGTTCAATAAGTGAGGAACAACTAAATTAAAAACCACAGACAGGCGGACCAATAAGTCTAAAAGTTCGAAGGACACATGAACGTACCCAGCAACAACTTTAAGATTTCTATTGAAAACCAAAAATATAATATGCATTATTGTATGGAATCAGGCGTTACTTTGCGGAAATCCCACGTAACACTTAATATAATAACACTTAATTTCAAAATAGGAAATAATATGAGTGTATTGCACTCATACTATTACAGAAGTAGTATAACGCTCGTGTGCTTTCGGCGAAAACCGAAGCCTACTCTAGAGTTTTTCGGTTTTCGCCGAAAGCACACGAGTGTAATACTATACTTCTGTAATAGTATGAGTGCAATACATATTAGTTCCGATTTTGAAATTAAGTGTTATATTAGTTCCGATATTTCTATCACACGAATATATCCGATTCTATCCGGTAGTAGCCGAGGTAGGTATATTATAAAAGCTAACAGACTGTATTTCATGTCCTACAGGTTTTGGAACAAGTCTCTTGAGTGCACCGCATCCAATAGATTTCAATGCCAATCACCCGTTTCTGTTCTACGTTAGGTTAAATGGGAGTACAATATTTAGCGGAGTGTTCGCGGGACCGGAAAAGGAGTTCCATATCTGACTAAATTAAAGGCACCGTTCGAATAAAACACTGAACTTTATTAATTATCCCTCCCTATATCATCGATCTAATATTGACTGAAAACCCAAAACTACAGACCAACAAAAGTTCCTTGTTTGAGTATGGAACCTTAAATTGACGACTATCGTGGCTGAAAAAAAATAAACATGGACAGATGGCTACCTGCTTCCAAACTTGTTGGTATACTTTATAACTTTCTATAGGTAATTACAAAGTAATTTACGTACTAATAACTAAATATTTTCGTGAATATCATCGAAAACATGTATCTAGCGAAATAAATACCTAGATAAAATAATACCTGCTTTCTACTTGCATTTGACAAACAAATGCTTATCTAGATTTACTAACGTGTAGCGCAGTGTGTAACTGACCATAACTGACTAAACAGTAACTGACCAGTTAACGGCCGTTTTATGCCGGGTAGCCCCCGGCCAATAAGGTACTCCGCTTCGTTGTTGTTTCGTTTCAGGATGCGCGGAACACTAGTAGTACTGAACTAACAGAAGATCACGACGAATGAATGCATCTTGGTACCAAGGGGACGCAATACGGTTCCTGTATCTGGCTCAAAGAATCATGCACTGCTCATGCCACTGGACAGGGAGTCCTCTACCGAGTAGGACTTCTTTGTCACGTGCGGAAATGCTCAGACAACTCCGCATAAATCGTCTGCAATATACGTAAAGGCCATTGATTCTGGGTAACATTTATAATAATTTGTAATTTAGCCTCTAAATATGTTTTTTGACATTTATAATGTGAAGTGCTTACAAAATGATTCGAAAGTTGTTCTTCTTCTGTAGGTATGTGTTAGTTTGTTTAGTGTTGTAGATAATAGAGCCTATTTTGGGCATATAGCTAGCTGAACAATACTTCAATATGTTTACGGCAACAGCTATAGGTGGAGTCGTAGGCTATAAAAGGAAACTATGCCTATTTTACACGTGTGACTTGCTTTAGTACGCAATAAATTTTCGCTTAATTTTAACTTAGGTTACGGAGTTTTACACGCAATTTTGATATTTAGTTAAGCACCTTCATAACACAAGGACACGCTCATCGCTATACCTATTGCGCAGTACGATTCTACTAAAAAAATACTCTATTCTACTTCACGTATTGTATGGAATCAGGCGTTACTTTGCGGAAACCCATAATAGCATTAAAATGGTGGGTGCTTGCGGGATTTTTGGCAGAATTTAGCAAAGTAATTTTCACATTCTACTTCACTTGCTGAACCTCCAAGTTTCTGCACACTAACAATCTTTTCAAATCAAATCAAAAATGTTTATAGAGCGGAACAAAACTTTACAATACGAGTATATAAAGTAACTCTGAACCCCAAAGTAAATTTAATTGCATCTTGAGGCACAGCTCTCCAACGTGATTTTAATCAAACTACTATCAACTGTCAGTTGACCAACACAACATACATATAAAAAACCAATTAGATTGACTAATAGTGAGTGTCTGAGAAACTAGATAAATAATTGTCTATTTGAACACAAATAAACCTATTTAGAGGCTACCCGTGCTAAGGTCAATTTTAAAAAATCTAATAAGTGGCTGAAAATTCCAAAGGTCGCGGGTTCGAGTCCCGGCATGGGTGGAATTTTTAGCCTCTAAATAGTTTTTTTGAAATTACCCTTAGCACGGGTTAGTGCATTAAAAACAATATGGCCGGTATTACAGAACGATGCTCAAGCACAGATTGATCTCAAATCGCCCAATCATTACTTGAGCGCTGAATCGATGCTCAAGCACTCCCTTTATTTTCAAACAGTTCTTGAGTAGAGATCAGCCAATCACTGCTTAAGTAGAGATTCAGAACTGCAATCAGATTGTCTATGATCAAATTTTGTTTTCTATGACAAGAAAAATAAAAGTGTAGATTTTTATTCCGTTTTACGCATGTTACAAAAACGTGACGATGAAACTTAGTAAATTATGTCAAATATACAGAGGAAACTAAAATAATGTTTATGTATTCGTAAATAAAATGTTCAAAATTTCTTTATTTAGTTATTAGTTTGTAATGAACCGTATATTTAAAGGAAGCAAAACGTTCACGCTTCTTGTTTATTTATTCGCTTTGAGTACAGAACGGAACGTAACAAATGTCGATAAAATAATTCTCTTGACGTCTGTCTATTTATTTAAGTTTACTAAATTACTAATATCTGTACATAGTCGGTGTGGCTTAATTTGAACATTAATCGCTGTTTTGAAACGAGATGTGAAAAAATGAGAACAAGGAACTTCACCATAGTGGAAAGAATCCTCCTTGTGGAACATAAAAAGTCAACTTCACTGCAGTGGAGAGGGTCCTCCTCGTAGAAAAACTCAACTTCATCGCGGTGGAGAGGAACCTGCTCATGAAACATAAAACTTCAACTTCACCGCAGTGAAGAGGAGCCTGCTTGTTGAACACAAAACTTCAACTTCACCACAGTGGAGAGGATCCTCCTCGAGGAAGATAAAAAGTCAACATAAACACAGCGAATATATATAACATGTGTCAATTATGTTACAAATTTATGAGCAATAAAAAAGCTGAGATTGTTTTACTGATTATTTTATTTATTCCTCTTTGTGACTGTCTTGTTGGCCAAGCCAAATTTAATTTATATGAACACAAATAAATTAAATTTGTTTACCATATCCGTCTCGTTTTGCCTTATCTCGAACTAGGCGGGGACCTGTACTCAAGACCCAGAAGACAATGACTACTAAAAAGTTTTTTCGTTTACATGTCATTTTCGACTAAATATTTAGTTAACTAGTTGTTGTGGCTTTGAGAGACGTATTAAGCCCATGAAGTCCATGTTATTGGATAGAAGTCCATGGTTGACAGTGTACAACCGGGTTTTCACGATCTTAAGTAGGTCACACTCAGACCGACAGACTTATTTTTGCTACATCGATGCTTCTCATATCGTGTACACCGGCCATTTTAGTAAAAAAAATGTGACTCTGATGAAAATTACCATTTTTTCTTCACGCGGACCGCGCTCTACTCGACTTAGATACTAAGAAGAAATCAGGCAGAAACAAGAACTCTAAAGAAATAATGAAATATTGATGTTTGGAGTTTTATGAAACTGTGTAAAGTGAATGACTTTTGTTGCCGTGACCAAACATAACATAACATTTACATACAGGCACATACAATGCTTCTGGCCCCACACTAGTACATATACCCTGTGTCGTGGGAACCAGAAACAAACATGTAAACATCCAAGACCTCGGGTTTTTTTTTTGTTTGACGTATTGTGAAACAATATACCTGCTGCAAACACAACCGCCAAGTCCAAACATGCTTAGCTGGCTACATACTAAGATGTAACATAACATTTACATACCACGGGCACATACATTGTATCTAGCCCCACACTGGGATACCCTGTGTCGTGGGATCCAGAACCAACGGCATCACAAATATGTAAACATCCAAGACCTGGGGTTTTTTTTTGTCCCCAGCCGGGATTCGAATCCGGGACCTCTTGCTAGGTAGGTAGATGCACTACCGCTACGCCACAGAGGTCGTCAAACAAATTTTTCTCTTTTCTTTATCTAATATTATTGTCGAAGTTCGGCGATCAACATATTTGATTCCGTTTATAGTCTTCGTAGCAGTAAAGGTCACTGGGCAACTTACTATGAAAACTATACCCACGGCCTACAGATACAAAATTGGTATGGATGTTTAGATAAACGTCCCTAGTTTACGAATATATATGTCGCATCAATGTAGAGTATGGGAATCTGCCCAAAAATTTAAAAAAATAAATGTAAGTGATATACGGTAATGATAAGACATTTTCGACTATTTGCATTGAATTCATAGGTAATGAACTATTACGATAGGAATAATCTGATGCATTTTTAAATCAAACAAATGTGTGTTTAAATCAAACAGTTTTTATTCAACATAATCTATGTCAACAGGCACAATAGTGTTGTCCAAGAACATGGCTGGCGCATCTATTTGTTCGTAATCTCGGAACCTTTCGAGAAAGTGCTCTGTGAGAATATGTTTCCTTCGCCGCAACACTGACCGGCTACACAAAACACAACTATTTTGTCTATCCATATCAACGTAATCCAATCAAAATGCAAACTCAAAATCCAGTAACACAGCAAGTAATCGTTAAAAATAGGTAGTTGAAGCTCAAGAAACACACAGATCGCAACGACAAAGGACGAGAGACTGCGACGACAAAGCTAAGGTAGCGCGGGCGTCGAGCACAGGCGAAACCGGTTTTAACTTGTTTAAGAGTGTGTGGCGCGGCTTTAACGTGCGATTGAAACGGATAATGCAAGCCTCTGGCCGTGCATTATTGGAAGGCGCAAACGTTCATGTTATTTTTATTGATTACAATACTTAATTGATACCTGCGTAATATTTTTAAACACATTTCAATTCAATTTCAATAGTTGTATTTCAGACTACCCCAGCGGTTTTTTTTTTAACATCACAAAATGAAATGTAGGCTAGCCCTCAATAATTTACCAATAATTTGATTTTTGTAGCAAATATTTCGAAAACCGGGTCAGATTATGCCCAATGACCTTTTTTGTAATTTTTGGCACGATGATCGACATCGCTTGCAACAAAAAGAGAAATCCAAATTCACTAAGTTGTGTGTACACCACTATCCAAGTAGCTAACAGTTTTTATTTACTAAGATGAGTCACCCGGTCCGAGCCTACTAAGGTCGTAAAAACGCGACTTTAAAAAGAAGTTTTATTACATTCACGCCTCCACGACGTGCTTCATTCGTTTGTGCAAATGTGCATGCAGGCTGTGCCCGGCAGATACTTCAGGCTATGCAATGAAAATATCTGTCAAGAACATAAAAGAGACTCGAAAGTATTGTTGCATTTGGTGCAGAAAATAAAGGACCACATGACTTCAAAACATCACACCTCTTTAAAGAAACTACTACTATTTTTAAGAAACGCGTCACATACGCATTTATTTATTTAGATTTATTTTTCTGATTTCTACGATATCAACCCTTGTATATCCCCGCTGCTGGGGCACGGTTCTCTTCCTGCATCACAGGAAAGTTAGGTTATACTCCACCACGGGGGCTAAGTCCGGTTTGGTGGAGGATTGTAAGACTGTCTGTCTTACTGTCAGAAGTTATCAAGCCGCCCATAAGGCCATGGCTTAACGACTGCCATTACATGACAGCCGGCGCCAACGGCTTAACGTGTCTTGCGAAGCACGGAAGCGTTCGGAAAAATGCCACTAGTGGTAGTCACGGGACGGTCACCCATCCTGCACCTGCCCCGCCTGTTGATTTCTACAGTCCTTTATTATTTGTATGTAGTTAATGAGGCGAGCGTTAGAAATAACTATTATTTACCCTATATAGCTAGCCCTACTCACAACAACCGCAGATAATTCCAATCACAAAAATAATTCCTGATTCTTCCTCATAAATTCAATTTCGATGAAGGCCAACAAATGTGGAGCTAGATACTATCTGTTATTTCTGGCACTTATATTGAAATAAAGTAATACAGACCTACTTCTTTCCTTATTTAATAACCACACAACACAATCGTTGTCGTGCTCCAAACTAGGATACCATAATTTGATTTGTAGCTCGACATGGCGCGGCTCGTATCTAGTGATCAATTGCAAAGACTTTAAGCTTGTAAAAAAGGGTGAATTATCTTCATTATGATATTTTAGGATTTTGCCGTTTGTGCTTTGTGTGAGTGGACGCGTTTTCTGGCACTCGACTCGAAAAGGTCTTTCTGCATGTTAGCATGTAAATTTTTTTTTTCGCTCTTAAACCTAAAAACAATAAAGTGCCCTTGTAAACAGCACAATAGCACACTATTTAGCACTAGGATTATTGTAAAACACTGACCCCTGAGACACAGGCCTAAAACCTAGTTCAGGGTCCAGGGTACAATATAATTTTGTAAGTGAGTAATATCGAAATTGTTTTTATGATATAGTTATTTTTCTTGTATTGATTCTTATAGAAATAAACTTATTATTATTACTTTATTACTTATTATTACACTAGGCTCCGTACACGGTAGAGGAGAGGTTAAACGGCGGCCTCACATTTGGGAGGTCGTAGGTTAGAATCCCGGCGTGTACCAATGACTTTATTTTCTAAACTACTTACGTACATTTGTGAAGTTGTAGTAGCAATATCACTCGCAAAAAGCGAAGGAAAACATCGTGAGGAAACCTCAGTGGCTGCAGTGTTCATACCTTAGCGCTTAAAGTTGCCAATCAGCGTTGGATACGCGTAAGTACCGATTGCTAGCCTCTCTCCATAAGAACAGATTCGCCAACTCCACAGCAACAGATTCAATTCCAATCAATCTTTGTTTAGAATTCTTTTCACTATAAACACAGATGAAAAAAAATATTATGAGTTATGATTAATAGTGAAACGTGAGCTGTGAATGTTGTTATTTGCAGAAGAAGACCGACCGACTCGGACCAACGCTTTTCTAATTTAAAACCGTAGTCTACCTACTTACGTTATCCTATTTCTTTTGTATGGTTTTACGGAAATGAAGATCAATGAATCCTTAGTGCCTTTCGTAGTAGCATCTACTTACCTAACATAAGCCCGCTGTTATACTGGGCGTAACAAAATCTACCCGGATAGTGGCCCTAGATATAAGTCAATACAATTAATTTTTACTACAGGAAGAACTTCAAAATCGGAAAACATGTTTATGCTGATATTGTAAGAGCTATTTTGAAGTGGTCATCATACAAGTG
This sequence comes from Yponomeuta sedellus, assembly GCA_934045075.1. Taxonomy (NCBI): domain Eukaryota; kingdom Metazoa; phylum Arthropoda; class Insecta; order Lepidoptera; family Yponomeutidae; genus Yponomeuta; species Yponomeuta sedellus. Next base: position 14,857,146 of record OW203726.1, on the reverse strand, counting down.
GTCTTTATGAAATGAAGGTTGTTCGGATTGATTTGTAGAGCCCTGATATAATAGGTATGTGAATTTTGTTACCATGTGAATAACTGTCAGCAGGGCCTAGGGAAGCGCTCGTGGCCTAGCCGAACCGAGTGATTGGAATCAATCACTTGAGTTAAGTAATAACAGGCGCGGTCAGGTGCAGGATGGGTGACCGTCCCGTGACTAACGCTAGTGCCATATTTCCGAGCGCTTCCGTACTCCGCAAGGCACGTTAAGCCATTGGTGCCGGCTGTCATGTAATAGCAGTCGCTAAGCCATGTCTGAGGCCTTATAGGCGCTCGATAACAACTGTCAGTAAGGCTCGCCACTGTCTTACAATCCTCCACCAACCCCGACTTGGCCCCCGTGGTGGAGTATGGCCTAACCCTCCTGCGATGCAGGAAGAGACTCGACGTGCCCCAGCAGTGGGGACATACAAGGGTTGATTTCGACGATATCGAGGGCCTAGGCTTTCTCTTAGAAAGAGATAGAGAGAGAAATACGCCATGTCTGCTTACCTACTACTTCTGCCCGTCTGAGAGAAAATAGATTTTTATATCTAGATTTTCGCCGCAGCAGTCGCAGTAGTATTGTTCTTTTGCAGTGCAAAACAATCTGACTATTTTTGAACAATTTTAATCTCGTTTGCAAGGTTTCAACCGATAAGCTCCAAATTGTTATCCGATACTAGTGTAAACTATATTTTATGACCCAAACAATGTTTTAATGTTGTTATGGTGTAGCGTGTGCTCACGGATTTTTTTTTATTTTTATACAAATAGGAAGATTAGTAAGGTCAAGTTTTACGTGATTATACCTATTTGTTTTGTAAAGTTAACATTGACATTACGAGTATTGAGCAGAGCTTAAATGCCGAACTGACAGTCGACTAATATGAAAGTTTTTATTTCATGTAAGTATTCTAAAAACGAAAATGTAAACGCAGCGAAGAACGCTCATCAGCTCGCTGCAGAGACGATCTGAGGCATGTCTTACTGTCAGCGGCTGGATGAGGTTGGCCGAGACCTGACCGAAAGAATCTATGGTCTAAAATGTATCTTTTATGCAATAAATGACAGATTGATATCAACCCTTGGTATGTCACCACTGCTGGGGCACGGTTCTCTTCGAGTTCAAGTTCAATCGTTTATTGCTTCATGTGGTACATTTTGTTCTTAATATAAACAGTAGTTGGCATAATAAATGGCAAATATAGGCACTGCAACGTAGTTACATTATTCACTAATAATATCATAAGTTTTTTAACAAAAATATTAGAAGTCCCCTCTTCCGTCAGGCCATACTCCACCTCGGGGGCCAAGTCCGGGATGGTGGAGATGCAATGATTAATTAATAATATTAATAAAAAGGTGGCATACCTCACAGCAGTGGCCGAGTACGGGCTGATTAATTGACCCTCGATATTTCTACAGCGTCTAGTATCAGGCTTTTACAGAGTTTTTTTTTTACATTTACATACAGGCACATACATTGCTTCTGGCCCCACACTAGGATACCCTGTGTCGTGGGAACCAGAAACAGCGACATCACAAACATGTAAACATCCAAGACCTGGGGTTTTTTTTGTCCCCAGCCGGGATTCGAACCCGGAACCTCTTGCATGGTAGGAAGCAAAGACTACAATATTTATACTGGTAGGCAGATGCGCTACCGCTACGCCTCAGAGGTCGTCATGAGTATGAAACAGCGATTTTGGCGTTTTTGAAGTTACCCCCATAGTAAAAGTTGTTCGAACTCTAGAATGTCAGATGTGGATAATGGCGGATTGTAGGATGTTTATAGGGATTTTGTTGCACCCTATATTTTTTAAATATTTGTACCTCTCACTGGAATGCGATGCCCCCTCTTCTCCCCCCTTCACCACGCCGCGCTTGCCCCATCGCATCTGCACGGACGGTTAGCACCTTCGTCGCAGATACACGTTTTGATAATTTGGTTTATTTAATTGACACACCGCACCAGAGAGCCGATATTATTATACCATCACCGAGCCACATCGTCCACGGATGTGGTGACGGATGGGTTAGACATCTTTTTCATTTCTTATACTCGGAAATTAATGTTGTTTTGATCTGATTATTGGGTGAAAAATGCTGCCCTCCATAGGGAGGGAAAAACTTATACAATTCACTTCCCACCTAAGGGCCGGAATGAACTTTAAAAATAGAACTACTGTCAGCTGTGAAGAGTTTTATGTAATAAACTAGGGGGCGAGCCCCCTGCGCGCTTACGCGCGCCAACCCCCAGCCGCTCCGAGCTCCGCTCTCCGCGGCGCTCGGCCTAGGGCCTCGCTAGACACTTATTGTAGTGAATTGTTGCATGGGAACATGTATGGTCTCGGCCTTCGGCCTCGGCCTGGACGGAGCTCGGCCTTCGGCCTCGCCGCGGCGGGGTTCCTCGTGCCCGCTCCGCGGAGCTCGGCCTCCGGCCTCGCAAGTTTGTCCCTCTTTGCTCTTGCGCTGGTACTTATGCACCGTAAATTGAACGGTCTCGGCCTTCGGCCTCGGCCTAGACGGAGCTCGGCCTACGGCCTCGCCGTAGCGGGGTTCCTCGTGCCCGCTTCGCGGAGCTCGGCCTCCGGCCTCGCAAGTTTGTCCCATTTTGCTTTTGCGCTGGTACTTGTGCGCCGTAACTGGAATGGTCTCGGCCTTCGGCCTCAGCCTAAACAGAGCTCGGCCTTCGGCCTCGCCGCAGCGGAGTGCCTCGTGCCCGCTCCGCGGAGCTCGGCCTCCGGCCTCGCAAGTTTGTCCCTTTTTGCTTTTGCGCCGGTACTTGTGCGCTATAACTTGAATCGTCTCGGCCTTCGGCCTCGGCCTAAACGGAGCTCGGCCTTCGGCCTCGCCGCGGCAGAACTTTTTGTGCCCGCTTCGCGGAGCTCGGCCTCCGGCCTCGCAAGTTTGTCCCATTTCTCTGTTGAAAAGTCAATTTTAGTACTAAATCTCCATACAAAAATTTGTCATATTCAATCATCAATATCTCGGCCGCCATCTTGAAATTCCAAGATGTCGGATTTTTCTCATATACCTGGGTCTTTTGGCAACGCGATGCCGTTTACGGCATATCTCCAGCATATGCCCAGTTGGCTGCCGACTTTTTTGCGCAAAGGTCGATTTTTCGGTCGGCTATATCTGCGCCGCCATTTTGAATTTCGAACAACCAAAATTTTTTTTTTCAATCGGATCACTATATCACCATTCTATCAAAATTTCATCCAAATCGGCCGGTAAACGACAGAGTTAGCACCCTCGCGTAGTGGAACGCGTTCGAAATTCAAAAATCGGCTCCATAGGATGGCCGTATATCGTACATTCCCTACAACTTTGTCATACATCATTTTCGTCCAACTCGTGCCATTTCCGAGAAAACGTATTATGTTAGATCAGTGAGTATACCGGATTGCAGCTTTATATATATATAATAGGCTTTTTAAAAAAAACTAATTAAAAAAAATGCTGCGGTCATGTGAGCTTCTAAACAGCTAGTGTGAACTTAGCGCAAACTTCTTTGAGCGGAATAAGCCGCAACAATTACGCGGTGAGTTCCATATTTAAAATTGAAAAAAACATTAATTATTCGACATTAATTAGCGGGTACTAATCTGTTATAGTATCTGTTACGGAATTAAAAAAAATAGGTAATAATCTTTTATGCTAAGATTTTAATATTAAAAATGAGTTTTTATTTTCCTCATATTCGAAATGAAAAGTAGAGTGTTTAACACGGATAAAAGAATCAATTCCTACTCGGACTATAGTCGAGTCTAAATACCTCGGAAATTGATTCTTTCTACCCTCGTTTAACAATCTACTATTTCACAATTTGGGGTTCTCATATCAGAGTAGTTCTTCAAAAAGTATTCTCCGCGTAACTTTCGTGGCGAAATTTCTTTTTACAGTTATGTTTAAATAAATGGACACATGCTTAAGGCATTGAAAAAATAATGAGTAGATTTTTATTATTAGTAAATCGGTGCATAAACTACAAAGTTACGGAAGTTGCCACGAAAGTTGCAAATTTATTTTTTACAAGCAAAATATGGTTTCAAATCTTTATTATTTCTCCAATTTTTGTGGATTGACGTTTATAAAATAATACACTTATTATCAGTCTATGAATCATCTGGTATTTAAGATCAACAATTATAATTCTTTTGGGATTAGCTTATTATTACTTAATAGTAACTTAGGTTACAATAGCCTTAGTCGCAGTAATTGAACTGTGTAATTTACAACATAAACATAATTATCACTTCCTACTATTGTAGCAGCTAGCAGAAAATGTGTGCTTTTGAATCATAAAACACATCATTAACATTAAGAATCATCAAACACGTCATTATCTGCCAGTTGCTATAATAGTTTACATATTATTATTATCTATTTTCAGTCTCGTATTATTTAGAATTTATCAAAAGATATTTTCATGGCTGTCCCTCATCAGTGAATTACCACTAAACTTAAGAAAATCACAATATTTAAGTAACTTTTCTTTCTCCTTTTTAGATAAAAAAAGCTTTTTAGAAAAAGCGTCTTGCAGATATCTGCAAGACGCTTTTTCTCCCGTCGCTCCTTTAAAATTTGCGGTGGCATAGTTTCGGTTTGTATGTAATCTTAAATTAATTTCAACCAAAAGAAATTAACATGGCTAAGTAGGTAATAAACAAGACAATCAGAAAGACGATGAAGTTGGGACTTTCTAAGCAAAGATTGTTTAAACAATGGGCAATACAGCCTAGTTTGGAAGGGATAAAATGTTAAATTGGTGACGTTAAAAGAAAATTTTTACGTTACAAGGTAACATATAAGACAATCAGAAAGCATGACAATGAAGTTGGGACTTTCTAAGCAAAGATTTTTTAAACAATGAGTAAAACAGCCCAGTTTGGGTTGGATAAAATGTTAAATTGTCGATGTTACAAAATATATTTTTAAACACATACAAATACATGCTTTTAAATTCATTTAAATAAATTCTTTCTTTTGAGCTTTACGCCTTACGTAAATGCATCTGCGGCATTATAAAAAACTAAAGTGATATTTAATCGAGATATGTAACTTTCCTTGTGCGCTAGCTAACTTTCGTGGACAAATGGCCACGAAAGTTGTGCCACGAAAGTTACGAAATTTTCACATATTTGAGAATTACGAATAAAGTAATAGGTAAAATAACGAACAAAATACTGGGAAATAATCTCGAAGATCTATCTTATTCCCTAATTCAAAATGAGTTGGAAAATTATAAATATTATCCTTCAAACTATGCGCATGAAAGTTTCTTGACTAAGGCTACTTGAAAATATTCAAAGAATGACTTACCTAGTATTTTTTTTGTTTTGAAGTGATGGACATACGGGTTTCCCCCACTGATGTTGGGACACTATGAGCGTCCGCACAGCTAAAATTTGTAGCGACAAGTTGCCGTTCTTGGAAGATAGGTGCGGTTTTGTTGCACGCTCGCGAAACTAGCAGAATCGTGTGACAGAGACATAATGCCTATTAACTTTTGTAACTTAAGAGATAAAATAAATGTTGTTTGGTCATTATGATGCTTAGTTAAACCCAATAAATCAATCTATTATATTATACGCTTATGAATCGAATACTAAAGTTATCAAAGTTTTCCGCAAAGTTTTGTGACGGTGCAAACCTCTTTACACCATTTTTATTTCTTTTTCCATCTATCATTTTCAAAATTCAAAACAAAACCTCCACAGGTTAAACTACAAGGAACTCTTTGGCAATAAAATAAAACTTCACCCTCACCCCATCCTTACCTCATTACTAAAATATTTCCTAACCTCTTTTTTTATAGTATCCGTACTCTTTTTAAATATTTAACTGACAACTGGTACAAAACCTACCAACGCCACCTTTTTATAGTTTTAATTTTCTGTAAATATAATCACCACATTACCTTTTCGGACACATTTGCGTCATACTATTTATCTATTTATTTATTAACTATACACTTACACCACTATCCTCCAGGACATTTGCTAACCAATTTTTTTTTATAACAATCCAAACATTCAATCAGGTGCGGCGACAACACGTTAAATAAGCCTAGGTCAATTAATTTATTTATCGTTACTTACCTAACGCATTACGGTGTTTACCCCACCATAGCTCTTGAGAGCACTTCTACGACGGATTCTACCCCGTCGGGTACTATGTACCCAATATTATAAATATTGTTAAAATGTAAATAACTTTCATAGAGCGGATTGTGACTCAATAAATAAGCCTTACCACTACCGAATACCAGCGGGTGGTAACTGGCTAAATAAGCCTATTACTAATTTAGGCCAGTTTCTGGATAAATCTAATTAATAAAAATAGATTTTGTCTATACTGAACGAACGTCTTCACCTTCACTTTAGATGAAGACAATGCTAGGTGATGCATGCTAGGGAGGAATGATAGGTGATGAATAAAAGTGGAACTGCCTAATGTAAATATTCATTGTAAATATCACTCCACACACTCTAAATTTTTTTCATCGCCCATCCTTTATATTTTATTTTAATATTTAAGAATAACCATATTTACTTACCCATACCACATCCCCGACCTTCATCGACTTTACTCTCGACATTGACTTTAAATTTTAAATTATATAAGTTAACTTGACTATATTTTTTATAAAAAAAATTTTTTTTTAGATATTTATTTAAATAAATATATCTAAAAAATATTTTTTTTTACCGGTGCCCCCGGGTAATGTGACGGTGCAAACCTCTTTACACCATTTTTATTTCTTTTTCCATCTATCATTTTCAAATATTTAAATTATGTATGTCACTCATTCTTCGATTTCCCTCATTTTTCATACACTACTACTTTACCCTTTGACCAGATCTGACTTTTTACCTGCTTCTCTGTTTTTATCCAGTTTTCTGTTTTAAAGTTACTATATATCTACAAATAAAATCACACCTGAAGTCGTTCCAGAGTTTATTTATTAATTATAAAAGTTATAAAACGTTCCAGTTTAACAGAGTGTGATGCGCGAAGAACACAGATTTTGCTCCCGTTTTCGACAGTAGATGTATATTTTTTCAAACATCATTAATAATTTTAGATTTTTTATGTTGAAGTTATACACATATATAAATAAAAGAGTAATTTTCTTTTGGTCCTAAGACTGAATGTTTAATAAGTTAGGAATTACGACCGTGTGACCGCGTTTTGACAGTCCTTAAAGAACCACTCATCAATGGTAGAAACTGTTTGAGTGTGGAGACTCGATGGAAGAAAACATGTGTTACTACGAATACATACATCTAATCCATCCATCGTCCATCGTCCATCGTTCAGCACTCCCCAATTACAAGAAAATCTGAATTTCGGGCCACATTTAGCTATATCTCGTAAAGTAACAATCTGTTAATATACTGTTAACTTGCTGCCAGTAGGCTAAAGTTTATAATGAAATGTAAAGGTTTTATTTAAAATTGCGCAGAAACTGCGGTTTAATGAACGTTACAATTCAAACTAGGTGTCCATTTCAAAATCTAGGTCATTTTGGAGAAAAAATGGACAAAAAAACTCCAAACTTAGTCTTTTCAAAGTCCTTGACTAAAAGAGTTTACATAACTATTATAAAACATAGAACTCATGTACTATACTGACTTTAATTCCAGACATCATTGTCATCTAAATAATCCTTTACGTTATAGTAGCCCTTTTGGTACAAATTGTGCTTAACACATTTTTTGAACCACATTTCAGGCAAGCTTAATATATCTTCAGGGATTTTAGATATAGAAGCACTAAAATGCCTCATGAAGGATGTATTTGTATAAAAAAATCAACAAGAAACCAGAAATCAATGAGATGTGTGCAAGTCAGTAGCTGCAAATTGTAAATTAAATTTACCAACGTTTTGACACATTTAAGATACACATTTATTTTTAAAGATTTCTTGCTGTGATTTTTTCTTTTAATTATGCTTGTTGACTAACCATCAACATGTGCATTTTCAGTGATAGCCTGCTGGGTGTTGGGATATGTGACGGCAAAACACCAAAGCATAGGTATCGTGAAACTGTTTGAGGACAGCAACAATAAATTTACTGCCAAAATGTTAAATGTAAGTAGTGTGTATTCGATGAACTATGTTAAAATATATGTGAAATTTATTCGCAAGACAGATAAGAATGTCCCGTATGAGGCGATTAAAATGTATGTAAGGTAAACTAAACTGCCAAAAAAATAAGTTTGATATATTCTATAAGATCAGCGAGCTGAAGTGGCAGTGGGCTGGTCGCATGCCGAAGAACCTATTGTCGATAGGGTGTAACGATTCTTGAGTCTTGGAGTCCATGAACTGGCAAACTCTGCGTAGATCGTCCACCAGCTCGCTGGACCGACGGTCTGAGACAATTGACTGACTGGATGATTTGATTTGATTGATTTTATTTCAGAGAAGTATAACAATTTACTTGTCCTATTTTAGCATTGGTTATGAAAAATGTAATTATGTTTAACTTATGATAAGATTAGAACGATGTTGTATGTACTAGTTAAAAAAAAACTCTACGCCGTTCTTTTTGGAAAATTTAACTTATTTATTACATTGCTGCTTGAGTATTTACTTACTCGTGTAGACGGTAGTTACACGCTAGAAACAAATTACATTGTATGAGAGATACAGTGTGTGTGTGTGTGTGTGTGTGCGCGTGCGTGTGTGTGTTTTAGTGTGTTATAGGAAACGAGTACGATAGTTGATGAACTGATATGTATTAGTTATTTTATATAATTATGTGGTTTTACCAACCCGGACTTGGCCCGGACTTGGTAGAGTATAGCCTAACCTTCCTGCGATGCAAGAAAAGACCCGTGCCCCAACAGTGGGGACATAGAAGGGTTGATATCGAACATGTGGTTTTATGTTTATTAAGCTTTACGAGTACAGAAGGAAGTGTCGTACCATGTAGAAGTCCTCTTTTTAGAATTGAAAGAGTACGGTGATTGATTGAAGTTGAATTGTTGTGCTTTATGACAAAGATGTTTTTGCAGATAGTGTCTAAGGTACACCAAGGAAAGAATGTGGTGATGTCAAGCTTCTCGGTGCTGCAGCCGCTTGCGCAGCTTAGCCTAGGCACGGTGGGGCATGCGCACACCGAACTGCTGGCAGCTATCGGAATGCCCGATGACGCTATGGTAAGGCGATATGTCTCTATTTTGCTATTTTGTGTGTATGTTTTTTATGTAATGGTGCATATGTATATATGATTTTAATTACTAAAAGGGACGGGCTGAAAACCAGCGCCGAGACTACGCATGCAGTCACGGCAATAAAGCTGAGCCCATTCCTTTTTACCACAAACATGTGAATGAGAGAATAATTATTATTTATTATTTTTGTGTGGTAAATAAAACTTTTTCACTTTCTCAGGAGTGAGGAAGTCTTTTCGAACTAAAACTTTCGTAACCACGACACATTATTAGAGTCCGACCAAATCCGATCAGAGACGCCATAAAGTGAAAAAGGCACTGATAACAGTTATTGATAATAAGCCAAAAAAATAAGGCGCTGAGAAGAAATAATTTGACCTTACCCGATTTTAGTAAAATCTATCTAGACATGCTATAGTGGGAAAAATATATTTTTTAAAACATCATTGTCCCCGAAACACTTTATTATGAAAATGCCTCGAAAAAAATAATGCTACGATACCTCTTTAAACGACTATTAATATTTAATGAACTATTTTTAATTTTTTTTTTGTAAAAAACCTATTTAGAGGTTTTTTAAAATTGTCCTTAGCACGGGTTAGTGCATTAAAATTACATTTTTTCATCTTCGCCTAATTTCTGTGGCACGCCCTGTGTTTAATATCTTTAGTGATGGCTGAGGCTTGTGCGCAAAATAGAAATTTTATTTTAATTTGGCAATAAAGTTAATGGGATTAACTTATTGGATTTTAACTTAAACTGCAGGCAGATGCTGGATGCGGCAAGCTGAAGACAGGGCGCTATGGCGCTCATTAGGGGACGGATATGTCCAGCAGTGGACTAGTATTGCCTGACGAAGATCAATTTATTTATTTTACCTAAAGTAACTAATTAACAAGTTACGTGAATGTTGAGTATCAACTGAGTGACCGGGTGTATAGGTCTATAGGGTATATAGATGGTATATACATGGGTCGTAACAACTTTTAAAGCCGGTCACAAGCCACACTTAAACTAATCCTAAACCTTGAAAATAAGAATGGTTTTCTATTGTTATTTCAAAGGATTGAGAAGTTTAAGGAGCTCCATTAGGGATCCATGAGAGTTGATTCCGGGATTAAGTGAAAAATAAGATATGATCCTTTTACAATTGGTGGCGCTCCTATATTACGAGTAGATCGCTCTTAGCTATAAGACTGCCAATTGTATAACATTACTGTTGTTATTATGTTGTTGGTATTATGTTGTTTTATCCTTAACATAAACCAATTAATTTTTAACCTTCTCATACCCTTTGTAACTTTGTGTAAAGTGGTTTTTAAATAAAAAAATTATGATGATTTATGATTACTTAGATTTAAGAATCATGGCTGTAATATTTTTCTGATTGTGCAATAAAGTGTTCTCTATCTGTCAATCTATCTATTACAGTCCCGTAAATTGTAAATTCAATGTTTTAATGTAGCGTGTTTTTCCCACTTTCAGACTAAAATCGTATTTCCACTAGTCAATGCCCGAATTGAGCAAGTGATAGGCGTTACATTGAAGACTGCAAGCATGTTATATGTTCCAATTGAACAACAACTCGTCCCAGATTTTGAAGCCGACTCCAAATATCTATTTCATTCGGAAGTACAAAAAATAGATTTCAAAGATAATGTTAAGGCGGCAAAGACAATAAATATATGGGTGATTATGAGTACTTCTCATTCTGTTTGTGTTGTATACCATACGATGTCATTATTAATATAATCATTTGTTGTCTTCGGTTTCAGGTGGAAAGAAAAACAAACTATCAAATTAAACATATGATAAATCCATCTTTACTGGCTGGGGACACATCTCTAGTTATTATTAATGCACTTTATTTTAAGGTATCAAATACAGTGGGTTTCATGGGCGGAACCCAGGGATTCCGCGGAAAAGTGACTGGGAAAAGTGAAAAGTGACCAATCACGTTTCTCACTGCTCCTAGACTACATATTATTTGAGATTGTATCTAATAGGAAGATAAAAATGAGGAATCCTGAGTGACTGAGGTGTTCACATACCTCTGCATTTGAAATTGTAAATCCGCGGTGAAACAGCGTTGTAGTTAAGCTCATTCTCTCTCTGTCTCTCTCTCCTTCTCTCTTTCTCTCTAAGAGAAGGCCTTACAGTGGGATGAATTGGGAATTAGAGCTTAGAAGCTTAACGTGAAGTCAAATTATGCATTTGCTATTTTGACGTGTTACGCAAAATAAAACACGTTAGGAATTCCATTTATAAACTTAGGAACCGCTGCCAAACAGGTCATTAAAATATCGGGAAAACCTAATATATTCCATAATAAAAAAACGTAATTTTACAGGTCAAAACAACATCAATCTTTCCAAAATTCTTCTTATTCTAATAATAAAAGAACTTAATAAATTAATTATGTATTTTCACAAACAAAATATTAAACCTAAATTCATTTGGCAAAACCTTCGTCAAACATAAAAAAGAAAAATTAATACAAAACAGAAAAGGAAACTCAAATAAAATACGACTCTAAAAAAATAAGCTGCCACTACCCAAGCGACGTTACCTCGCTGCACTGCAATGGAGATTCTTTGCATAAGATAGGTCCCAGAGCGGCAGTCAAAATCATGGTCTCTCCAGCGCAGCCTAAGTAGTGCGGTGTGCTATCTCACAAAGGCCTTGCCCATTTCCCAAAGGTCTTCAATAATATTCTAAACGTTTAAAACCTGTGATAAGCATGTACGATACATAAAACATAATAAGGCCGCATCTCCTGCTCGTGTTTTACATGAAACACTGAACAAAACTATCGGTTTTCAATGTTTAAATTTTTTGTTTTATGTTGCATCCCTCAGTGACTGTAATGTGTTGTGGAACGAAAACGGAATGTTTTGTGTAATGTTTTTAGCAGGAGACGCGGCCTAAGGTGTTACTAGCATCTTTGTGAAGACACAGTTTATGCCATATTTGTATAGAATGTTTTGTAGCACGTGGCTTCATAGAATTACTTTTTAAGTTATATTATGAAAGCATTAATCGTAGGAAAAAATCTATGTCACGATCTGTTAACGCAGTATCTCTACGAAACCACAATTTTTTTTTATTCTCGCTTAAGTCTAACAAAACACCCGAGACGTCGAGAAATTAAGGTCACTGACAAAGTCCTTTATTACACTATTTTTATTTTTAATGCACTAACCCGTGCTAAGGAACAAATTTAAAAACCTATTTAGAGGCTAAAAATTTCACCCATGCCGGGATTCGAACCCGCAACCTCTGGCTATCCGTACCAGCGCTCTACCAATTGAGCCAATGGGCGACTCACGGCATCAGTGAAATTTCGAACCTCTTTACAATATTCTCTGTATTACGTACAGGCAGCGACATCTGACTTAAGCAAATTGCATTACTTACAGCCCCGACTACCTACTTTGCAGTTAGGTTTAACATCGGAACGATATCACTGTACCCACATGATTACACTATTTTTATTTTTAATGCACTAACCCGTGCTAAGGAACAAATTTAAAAACCTATTTACCTAGATATCGTTCCGATGTTAAACCTAACTGCAAAGTAGGTAGTCGGGGCTGTAAGTAATGCAATTTGCTTAAGTCAGATGTCGCTGCCTGTACGTAATACAGAGAATATTGTAAAGAGGTTCGAAATTTCACTGATGCCGTGAGTCGCCCATTGGCTCAATTGGTAGAGCGCTGGTACGGATAGCCAGAGGTTGCGGGTTCGAATCCCGGCATGGGTGAAATTTTTAGCCTCTAAATAGGTTTTTAAAGTCCTTTATATTTGAGCAATAAAGAATGCTAACTAATAAAATCAATTTGTAATGCCTACACAAGGTCTTGGGTTATTTTACAGGGGAAGTGGAAGAATACTTTCTTGAAAAATAACACTGTTTATCGAGACTTTTATTCCAACAAAACGAGCTTTTCTAAAGTGCGGACTATGTACAAGACTGATAAACTAAAATACAGCGAAAATAACGTGCTCTCTGCTCAGGTAATCCTACTAATATTAGAAACGTGAAAGTTTATGAAGATGTTTCGCCGTGTCGCCGATGACCTCTGTGGCACAGCGGTAACGCCTCTGCCTACCATGCGAGAGGTCCCGGGTTCGAACCCCGGCTGGAACAAAGAAACCCAGGACTTGTATGTTTACATGTTTCTGATGGAGGTGTGAACAGTGTGAGGCCAGAAGCAATGTTTGTGCCTGTAGGTAAATTTTATGTTATGCTCTGTTACGTTACGTTATGTTCTGTTTGGATGTTTGTTACACAATCACGCAATAACGGCTGAACGGATTTACATGAATCTTTACAGATGTGTATCTGATAGAAATATATACATTATCCCGATAATGCCTGTCGTGAGAGTATTGACAGTTATAAATATTACTAAGATATTAAGATTCGTCAGCATTTGTACTTCAATTTAATGCGAGGCAAACGATTCATGATTACTTCCAGCTCCTGGAGTTACCCTATGAAGACGAAGAAACATCATTCCTCGTTATTCTTCCAAACCAAATAGATGGCCTGCCCCATGTATTAGAAAAGCTTCGGGACTCAACAGTCCTAAAAGACGCCACTGCCGCAATGCATCCAACCGATATTGATGTGTATCTTCCGAAATTAAAAATTGAAACGAAGATAAATCTCAAAGACACCCTTGCTAAGGTAAAGTATTATCTTATAAAGACGAAGAAGCATCATTCCTCGTTATTCTTCCAAACCAAATAGCTGGCCTGCCCCGTCTATTAACAAAGTCCCGGGACCATCCTTGCCCGGGACTCAACAGCCCTGAAACACGCCACATCCGAAATTTATCTAACAGATATTGTATCTTCCGAAATTAAAAATTTAAACGAGGATAAGTTTCAAGGGCACGCTCGTGGCCTAGGCGGACTGAGTGATTGGAATCAATCACTTGGTTAAGCAACAACAGGCGCGGTCAGGTGCAGGATGGGTGACCGTCCCGCGACTACTGCAAGTGGCATTTTTTCCAAGTGCTTCCGTGCTTCGCAAGGCACGTTAAGCCGTTGGTGCCGGCTGTCATGTAATGGCAGTCGTTAAGCCATGTCAGAGGCCTTATGGGCGGCTTGATAACCTCTGACAGTAAGGTCCGCCACTGTCTTACAATCCTCCACCAACCCGGACTTGGCCCCCGTGGTGGAGTATGGCCTAACCTTCCTGCGATGCAGGAAGAGACCCGTGCCCCCGCAGTAGGGACATACAAGGGTTGATAACGAAGTTTCAAGGACATCCTTGGTAAGGTAAAGTATTCGATATTATACAGCGTCTTCTTTGGTCCCTTTACTCCCCCGTGGAGTCTGGGGCTGACACACGAGCTTTCCATTTATCTCTGTTCATAGCTTGGGATGGTTCCTCCAGCCAAGTTTAGTATTCTGCCTACTATACTGTACTGTACTTTACTATACTATACTGCGTACAGTATATTTATATTGCGACGACGGGCGAGGCATCCTTGTAGTTGTGATGTGCATACAGTACGCACACATATCCACGAAATTGCTCACGAGTGCATTGGAAGAGGCTTTTGAAAACCGTTATCTTGGCAATTGGGTAACATGAGGCGCTTGTGTTTTAAACAAAAGAAAGAATGTCCCTTTTCATTGGCAATTTAACTCTTGCAATTGAATAGCCAATTATTGGGCTTCATGCCTAGCTCGGCAACAAAGGGTAATTAATCTATATACTTAAGTCATTTCGTGTAACATTCTTATTTGTAAATCCTTCAAATCATTGGTCAATAAACAATAAACAAAAATAAACAATTGTAAAAATACTGCACCAAGTTTTATGCAAAATTAATTGGGAACTTACATTAATTTATCAAAATTATAGTAATATAGAAATATAAAATCATCGTGAACATTTACGGGTGTTTCCAGATCGGGGTGAAACAAATTTTTAAATCATTGAACTCCGGTTTGGATAAGATACTGCAGTCTGGCAAAGTATTTGTGTCAGATGCAATTCAACAGGTATTCATTGAAATGAATGAAGAAGGAACTGTAGCAGCTGCTGCTAATGGTGGGTTCTAATTTTTAAAACTATGGTAAAAGAATACTACCGCGCTGGTGTGATGTGAAAGTTTTGCTGTTATTTGTAGTACTGTTCTGCTATTTTTGGTATTTTAATGGTGTTCTGATCATATATTGTTGCCTATAAATGTATGTGTTTATATAAAATATATATTTTTATATACCTTTCTATTTATGTATATTATTTGTATGTACCTATCTATTTAGGGTTAGTATAATTATTTTCTTAATTAGGCATGTTTTATTCATATGTATCTGAAATATTTTGATTTATTTGTACATCTACTTCCTTATCCAATATATTGGTATATCCAAAGTTTGTCTGGAAGAGATCACTTTTAGTGATAAGGCCGCCCTCTGTACTCTTAGGTTAAGAAATATCTGTGTAATTTCCTCTATTATGTACAATAAAGTGTTCTCTATCTATCTAATCTTATTATTTCGCGGAGTTTCGCCGCGAAGATAGGCTACATAAGCCATCTTCGAGCGCACCAGCGCCACATATGTGATTAGGGGTCAAAGTGGTCGCCATGGCCGAAATCGGTCGGATCAATCATCATCAATCTTTTTATTTACGGATAGTTTTTTTTTATTCTTGAGCATTTCATATCTACTTGATAACCCGGTAATGCATTCCCATAGAAGAATATTTTATTCTTATAGCAACCTTTTTTCAAGCCGAACTCTAAGATATTTATATATTGCGTTATCATGGTAACAAGAATCTTGTAAACGGATCCTGTGGCGGTACGAAGTTCGCCGGGACAGCTAGAAAAATGTATTAGTCCAGTCCATCAAAAGTTGTCTGGAA